>JABXJD010000005.1:9472500-10005000 GCA_013375575.1 Percina caprodes | reverse complement strand
TAATAATATGAATTAACCAATGGTAACATGTTAAAAAAACAATGCATCATGAGTCCTTCCCAAATTGTATCTGGTATACCCTTTTAATTTGTTTAAATGTTGGCGTACCAATACAAATCGTGGAATCTTTCAAAGGGTCGGGTGTGCAAAGACGCCCTACTCGGCCATAGTGTCATAATTAAGGATGTAATGGTAAGAAAATTTAACCTCACAAAATTATCACAGTTCGTGGTATTTTTGAAAGTGTGTTTAATATGTTTAGAAAGTGTAACCAATGTCAAAAATCTATATTAAAAGAGCTAGAAATTTATTAGGAAGTTTATTTTGAAGGTGATGAGTTGGAGACGTGCTGTCAGCCAATCAGGAAGAAGCCCGGATTGTTGACCTGCACGGAGCAGAGTTCACTTCCTTTTTTGAGCTGCTGGGAGAACGGAGAGAAAACCTCGTGTCGAATGATACCTACCTCATGAAGCTATTTTAACAAAAGTTGCTAAAATTGATTAAAACCGTTTTGAGTTGATCCAGTGGGGAGCCTTGGACCTGTGAGAGTGCAGTTGGAGAGACTTGACGTCTCCCTGATGAAGAAACGCATTGGTGAGCGATCGTTCTACCATGCTAAGTGTTAGCCGCTAAGTGTTAGCTGCTAAGCGCTAGCCGCTAATGCTAGCGCACATGAAGCGCTAGCTGAGATGCTAACTAGCTTAATGTCAGACACCATTCACAAGCGCTAGAACCATTAGCTTGATGTTTTAAAAACTGCAAACTTAATTCAGCGCTGTGAAATATGTCACATAATCGTTATACACTTGACTGTGTTGATTTAGCACTTTCATCTGTGCATTTTGAGCACATTAAGATATATTTGAATTATCTTTGAGTGTTATGTTTTATTTGAGATGTGTTTAAGCATGCCTTTATATGGCAGAGGGTACACAGTGTGTCGGCATACTAGTATGTTATTTTGTGTTCTAATATGTGGAAGAGATACTTTGAGATATTGAAAAGGTTTTCAATAATTACCTAATAATTATTATATTTTGAGAATGGTTGTTACCAATATTGTAATGTCCGGATTACAATGATTGTTTAGCTTGACATGAATTATATTCTACAGTTCATGATTGAAAGTTAAATGAATGTTCTGACCTTACTCACTGTAGGTCAGGTTTTTTTGTTGGACCCCCTTTGAACCTTTGATCTACCTGAGAGTTGGAGCCTGGATTGAGACGTCGATGGCGAGCCCCAGCCCAGTGGAGAACTAGAGATACGGCGCCTGCAGGATTTAGCACCTCAATTCACACACACATACACGCACACCACCAACTGCGCGGTAGGACAAACTTTTCACTTCCACGGTGGATTGAAATTGAATTGAAGAAACTGAATTGAAGTGACTGAAAAAACAGAAACTCTGAACTTTAAATCACAGCTGTGGGGTTTTGGTCACAATTTATTTTTTTACTTACCCGGGTAAGAATTGTGTCATCTGATAGTGTGTAATGTTTACAATTTTGGCTTATCCTTCTCATCTATTAAAAGAGAAGCGTTCTGTTTTCTCAAAGAGAGTAAACTGTGTTTGAGTCGTTTCTGGTGTTGTTTGGTTAATCCTGGGCTCCATAGGCGAACATAGAACTTCTGATCCCACTGGCCATAAATAATTATCATATAGAGCAGTCCCTCTCGGTTTCCCCCCCCCCTCCTCCAAAGGGTTACAAATGGCGAGCCAGCCAGGAGCCTAGTTCATTGCCAAACAATTACCTGGAACAAACTGCTTTGTTTATTGCATGATAATTTGACACACCACTAGAAAATGGATATTGTTGATAAATTGAGCATCAAAGTCCCAAATGCAGTCCTAGTGAGTGGGTTGACAGGTTCTGAGAAAGATGAAAACATTCTTGACTTTTTGAAAAAGTATGGTTCAATCAATAGGACTGTAAAGATAGATGACTCAACTACAGAGTTTCATACAAACCTGATAGTAGAGTATAACCATGGCACTGCTGTACAGGCATTAGAACCTTTTTTGCCTTACATTCACCCATTTCCAGAATGCCCTGATGTCACATACCATGTCCAAGCCCTTGCAAGCGTCTACACACAACAAGTAGGTAGCACTGTCACAAAGACTTACCTCGAGAAGCTCAAAGAGATAGCTAAACTCAGTGGAAAGGACATCGAGCAGGTGTTAAAGGAGGTGATGTCTCAAATAGAGGAGTCTATTGAGGGTGCTGGATCCAGTGAGGATTCTACTTCCCTCCAACACCTACAGGAAGTTAAGCAGGCTGTAGAGCACAGCCCGCATGATGATCCGCCACGACGGTTGGTTGATGTTGCCCCTCTCATCGAGCTTGACCCCTTGGATGTTAATCAGAGGACATCAACTTCTTCTTCTAACTCAAAGACACCTATGACTCTGAGCCCCAGTGAACTCAACCCACTTGAGGTACAAAGGATAGTTGTTGAGCACATTGTGAGGAACGAAGACAAATCATCACACTCTCATCCCATTTTTAAGTTGAGAGCTTTCTCAGGGAAAATCCCTAGACCATACAGTGAGGTTGATTACGACACTTGGCGGTCTCATGCTGATTTGATGATGAAAGATGTATCTGTTTCTGATCTTGAGAAAACAAGGAAAATCCTTGAAAGTCTTCTTGTCCCAGCTTCCGATGTTGTTAGACATCTTGGTCCTGAAGCATCCCCTACGGCTTATCTGCAAATTTTGGACTCTGCATTTTCCACCGTTGAAGATGGGGAGGAACTGTTTGTACGGTTCATGAACACATTCCAGGACTCTGGAGAAAAACCGTCTTCCTACCTGCAGCGTCTTCAAGTTGCTCTGTGTAAAGCTGTGCGCAGAGGAGGCGTCCCAGCACAGGACTTAGACAGCCACCTACTTCGACAGCTCTGCAGGGGCTGTTGGGACAACGTTCTGCTTAATGACCTCCGCCTAGAACAAAAGAAACAAAACCCCCCAACGTTTGCTGAACTCTTAATGCTGTTACGTACTGAGGAAGATAGGCAAGAAGCCAAGGCTGTGCGAATGAAACAACACTTGGGCACCACGAAGCAGAAAGCCGTGTCCCACGTGCAAACGGTGTGTAACTGTGGTGAGACCCAAGCTGAGCCTGACCCTAGTAGCGTAAATGAGCTAAGGAAACAAGTTGCAGACTTGAAAAGCCAGCTAACATCTCTCATGAAAAAGAAAAAGATAGTGTCTCCCAAAAAAGAAACTTCAAAAATGGCAAACACACAAAAACCTGACCATGCAACCACAGAAACCAACTTACCTTCTCACAAGGGTGCAACTTCCAAGCCAAAGCCTTGGTACTGCTTTCGCTGTGGGGAGGATGGGCACGTTGTTGCCACCTGTGAGTTTGATGCCAATCCTGCCCTGGTAGCAGCAAAACGGAAAGAACTGAGACAACGACAGCAGTTGTGGGAAGCACAGAACCCCCCTACTTTTTCTTTAAACTAAATTCAGTTCCTGTCGAGGGACAGACAAGAACTGATATTAGTCAATCATGTCCCATTGAAGCCAAGCAACGTGCCACGCTAAAACAGTCTCATGCAAGAGGTCGTCCCTTCAAACTACCTAAAGGCTTAGTAGGCACAAAGAGCACAGCCCAAGTGGAAGTGGAGGGGAGCTCCACAATCTCCTTGCTGGACACGGGTTCCCAAGTTACCACGGTCCCTCAATCCTTCTATCAGCAACACCTTTCTGGACATGAAATCAGACCACTGTTCGACTTACTTGAAGTTCAAGGAGCCAATGGTCAGTGTGTACCTTACCTCGGATACGTTGAGTTGAGTGTCACTTTCCCCAGAGAGTTTGTGGGAGTGGAAATCAAGGTGCCAACCCTCGCCTTGGTGGTCCCAGATGTTCATGCTGCTTCTGACTCACTCATGCTGATAGGTACCAACACGCTTGATGTACTGTATGAGATGTACTGTGAGACTGCTCCTGATGCACAGCAGCCAGCAGCACATGGCTACAGGGCAGTGCTCAAAGTCCTTGAGCTCAGGCAGCGACAGAGTAAGGATGGTGACCTTGGGGTGGTGAGGATGCATGGCAAAGACCCCCAGTTGGTTCCAGCTGGCCAAACTGTGGTCTTGGAAGGTTGTGTTGCAGTCAGTGGGTTCACTACGGAGAGATCAGTAGTTCTGGAGCACCCTTCCTCAACTTCACTGCCGGGTGGCCTGCTGGTGAAAACCTGTCTTGTTGATTTGCCCACTAAAAAGCCATGCAAACTCCCAGTAGTACTTACCAATGAGTCAGACCACGATGTTATTGTCCCCCAAAGATGTATTATTGGCAAGGTCAGTGCCTTTCAGAAAGTTCTGTCACAAGAACATAGTGTACTTGCCTCAAAACCAGACTCTCTCCAGAAATCAGACATCAAATTCAACTTCAGCGATTCGCCTGTTCCTGCTGAGTGGAAAGAGCGTATCACAAGGAAACTGAACAGCATGCCTGAAGTTTTTGCACAGAGTGATCTTGACTTTGGCAGAACTGATCGGGTTAAGCACCAAATCAAGCTCTCAGACGAGACGCCATTCAAGCACAAAGCTCGCCCCATACATCCCCATGACTTGGAGGCCGTCCGTAAGCATTTACAAGAACTGCTTCAAGCTGGAGTGATCAGAGAATCTGAGTCTCCATTCTCGTCGCCCATAGTGGTAGTGAGGAAAAAGAACGGCGAGGTCCGTCTCTGCATTGATTATAGGAAACTAAATCTCCAAACTGTAAAAGATGCTTACGCACTCCCAAACATGGAAGAGGCGTTCTCCTCACTCACCGGGTCAAAGTGGTTTTCCGTCCTTGACCTAAAGTCTGGCTATTATCAGATCCAGGTTGAGGAAGCAGACAAACCCAAAACCGCCTTTGTTTGTCCCATGGGGTTTTGGGAATTTAACCGGATGCCTCAAGGAGTCACAAACGCCCCAAGCACGTTCCAGCGGTTGATGGAGAGATGTGTGGGAGATATGAACTTGGAGGAAGTTCTTGTATTTCTCGATGACATCATTGTCTTTTCAAAAACTTTGGAAGAACATGAGGTGAGGCTGATGAAAGTCCTGAACCGTCTCAAGGAATTTGGCCTTAAGCTCTCTCCGGAGAAATGCAAGTTCTTTCAAACGTCTGTCAAGTACCTGGGGCATGTCGTATCACAAGATGGAGTGGGGACTGACCCTGGAAAAGTGGAGGCCCTGAAAACGTGGTCAAGGCCCCAAGACCTGAAACAGCTAAGGTCTTTTCTTGGATTTTCAGGTTATTACAGGCGATTTATAAAAGACTATTCTGCCATCGTCAAACCCCTCACCGACTTGACATCTGGTTATCCCCCACTGCATAAGAGCATCAAAAACAAGACACAGACTAACCAATACCGTGATCCAAGGAGGCCCTTTGGCGATCGGTGGACTGACAGTTGTGAGCTAGCATTCAACACCATCATTGAAAAGCTCACCACAGCTCCTGTTCTTGGGTTTGCTGACCCCAAGTTACCCTACGTCCTCCACACCGACGCCAGTACACTGGGTCTTGGGGCAGTCCTATATCAAGAGCAGGAGGGTCACATGCGAGTGATTGCATACGCCAGCAGGGGCCTATCACGCAGTGAATCACGATACCCTGCCCACAAGTTAGAGTTTCTGGCTTTAAAGTGGGCTGTCGTTGAAAAATTTAATGATTACCTGTATGGAAATCAGTTCACTGTCGTGACTGACAGTAACCCCTTGACATACATTCTTACCAGTGCCAAATTGGACGCCACCAGTTACAGATGGCTAGCAGCCCTGTCAGCTTTTAATTTCAAGCTCCAGTACAGACCCGGCAAGCTGAACTCTGATGCAGACGGTCTTTCAAGGAGACCACACGGAGAGCTTTCAAATGACCTAAAGTCCCAGAAAGAACAGGAGCGCATCAGTCAGTTCATGCAAACACATTTGGCCGACTTTGGGGGTGTTGTGAGCCAAGACATCGTGCATGCCATCTGTGAGAGGCATCTTGTTTGTGGTGTATCAGATGAATGTGGAGACAGAGATGGAGGCATGACACTGGTGCAATCTCTGGCAATCTCCCCTGAGGCCTTACCGGACAGCTTTGTGAACGAACAGCAGCATGATTTACCTGGTCTTCCTCATCTGTCTGAGAGAGAGATTGGAGATAAACAGAGAGCTGACCCCTGCCTTCGGGAGGTAATAGCTCAAATGGAAAGTGGAGAAAAGCTGCCTCCAACAGTCAGAAAAGAACTCCCTGATATTCCTTTCCTTCTAAGGGAGTGGAATCGCCTTGAATTGCATGACGAAGTGCTGTACAGGAAACGTCAAGACAATGGCAGAGTTACATATCAGCTTGTCTTACCTGAGGAGCTCCGGAGTGTAGTTCTGCAGAGCCTTCACAATGATATGGGCCACTTAGGCATTGAACGAACCTTGGATTTGGTACGGACCAGATTCTTCTGGCCAAAGATGGCGGCCGACGTTGAAAGAAAAGTCAAGACCTGCGATCGGTGCATCCTCAGAAAAGCACAGCCAGAAAAAGCGGCATTGTTGGTGAACATAAAGTCCACCAGGCCTCTGGAACTTGTTTGTATGGACTTCTTGTCCTTAGAGCCTGACAGGAGTGGTGCAAAAGACATTTTGGTGATCACCGATCATTTTACAAAGTATGCAGTTGCCGTCCCAACGCCAAATCAGAAAGCTCAGACCGTCGCCAGGTGCCTTTGGGACAACTTCATGGTCCATTATGGAATTCCTGAGCGCTTGCATAGCGACCAAGGACCAGACTTTGAGTCACGGACAATCAAAGAGCTATGCAAAATTGCTGGAATTCACAAAATCCGTACGACTCCCTATCATCCCAGAGGGAATCCAGTCGAACGTTTCAACAGAACACTGTTGAACATGTTGGGGACACTTGACAATCAAGACAAATCAAAGTGGCGAAACTTTGTGAAACCCTTAGTACATGCGTACAACTGTACGAAGAATGATGTAACTGGGTTCACACCTTATGAACTCATGTTTGGTCGCCAACCAAGACTGCCCATTGATCTGGCACTTGGGTTACCCTTGAGGGATGATGGGTACAAGTCTCACTCACAGTACGTACAAAAGCTCAAGTCTCATCTGGAAGAGAGCTACAAGATAGCCACCCAAAACGCCACAAAGATAGCCGCAAAGAACAAGGCAAGATTTGATAAGCACGTCAATGCCTCTAAATTAGAGGCTGGCGACAGAGTGTTGGTGAGAGCTGTTCGCCTGCGTGGCAAACATAAGCTTGCAGACAAGTGGGAACCGGATGTTTACGTGGTGGTGAAGCAAGCTGGAGATCTCCCGGTCTACATCCTCAGACCAGAGAGCAGGGAAAGGCCCTTGCGGACTCTTCACCGAGACCTTCTACTACCCTGTGGTTCTCTCCCACTGAGCGTTGAAAAGCCAGATCTGCCAAAAGTGCACAGGCCACGTACACGCAAGTCAGGTGAATTGTCTGATGTAAATGATCAGTGTGACTCTGAGGATGACATTCCATATGAGTGGTTCAGGGAACAACCACACAAAGAAATTGGAAGATTTACAACTGTTTATGAAATTCCCCGATCAAACATCAATTTTGAGTCACCTTTTTCAGAGGACAAGGGGAGAGACGTATCCAAATCTGGTGATGCTCTAGTGGATGAAGAACACTTATCTGTTAATCCGTCTGGCGACTCATGTAGCGCTGAAGCAGGAGACCCACCGGATGCACCGCCAGTTGCTGCAGTAAGTGGAGGTTCACCTGCTACTTCCCGTACAACACCTGAAAAAGGAACAGGAGCTAAAGAATCAACAAGTGTATATTTACCCTTCAGTGTCACTGGACCTGTTGGAAATGACCTTCTTACCGACAAAAATAAACAAACTCCTGAAAAGGATGTCCTTGTTGAAGGAAAAGAGAGAAAGATGGATGGTGGTGCAAAAGTTACCAGTGATACAGTACCATCTGAAAGTATTGATGCCGATGAACAAAGCAGCACTGTACGACGTTCAACCAGGAACAGAGAAAGACCAGAACGACTGCAGTATTCACATCTCGGAAGCCCGTTGGTATCAATTGTCCAGTCTCTGTTTCAAGGCCTGAGTACGGCTCTTACTGATGCCTTGTTGGAAGTTGAGGATTCAAGAACAAGCCTGAACTCACCCTTCGGACCAGTCACTAAACAGCCGCTCCCATGCACAGAGGCGTGCATGAATTCAAGAGGGGAGGGTGTAACCAATGTCAAAAATCTATATTAAAAGAGCTAGAAATTTATTAGGAAGTTTATTTTGAAGGTGATGAGTTGGAGACGTGCTGTCAGCCAATCAGGAAGAAGCCCGGATTGTTGACCTGCACGGAGCAGAGTTCACTTCCTTTTTTGAGCTGCTGGGAGAACGGAGAGAAAACCTCGTGTCGAATGATACCTACCTCATGAAGCTATTTTAACAAAAGTTGCTAAAATTGATTAAAACCGTTTTGAGTTGATCCAGTGGGGAGCCTTGGACCTGTGAGAGTGCAGTTGGAGAGACTTGACGTCTCCCTGATGAAGAAACGCATTGGTGAGCGATCGTTCTACCATGCTAAGTGTTAGCCGCTAAGTGTTAGCTGCTAAGCGCTAGCCGCTAATGCTAGCGCACATGAAGCGCTAGCTGAGATGCTAACTAGCTTAATGTCAGACACCATTCACAAGCGCTAGAACCATTAGCTTGATGTTTTAAAAACTGCAAACTTAATTCAGCGCTGTGAAATATGTCA
This sequence comes from Percina caprodes, assembly GCA_013375575.1. Classification (NCBI taxonomy): domain Eukaryota; kingdom Metazoa; phylum Chordata; class Actinopteri; order Perciformes; family Percidae; genus Percina; species Percina caprodes. Next base: position 9,996,224 of record JABXJD010000005.1, on the reverse strand, counting down.
CATAATCGTTATACACTTGACTGTGTTGATTTAGCACTTTCATCTGTGCATTTTGAGCACATTAAGATATATTTGAATTATCTTTGAGTGTTATGTTTTATTTGAGATGTGTTTAAGCATGCCTTTATATGGCAGAGGGTACACAGTGTGTCGGCATACTAGTATGTTATTTTGTGTTCTAATATGTGGAAGAGATACTTTGAGATATTGAAAAGGTTTTCAATAATTACCTAATAATTATTATATTTTGAGAATGGTTGTTACCAATATTGTAATGTCCGGATTACAATGATTGTTTAGCTTGACATGAATTATATTCTACAGTTCATGATTGAAAGTTAAATGAATGTTCTGACCTTACTCACTGTAGGTCAGGTTTTTTTGTTGGACCCCCTTTGAACCTTTGATCTACCTGAGAGTTGGAGCCTGGATTGAGACGTCGATGGCGAGCCCCAGCCCAGTGGAGAACTAGAGATACGGCGCCTGCAGGATTTAGCACCTCAATTCACACACACATACACGCACACCACCAACTGCGCGGTAGGACAAACTTTTCACTTCCACGGTGGATTGAAATTGAATTGAAGAAACTGAATTGAAGTGACTGACAGTGAACTTTAAATCACACTGGAAAAACAGAAACTGATAGTGTGTAATGTTTACAATTTTGGCTTATCCTTCTCATCTATTAGAAGCGTTCTGTTTTCTCACTGTGTTTGAGTCGTTTCTGGTGTTGTTTGGTTAATCCTGGGCTCCATAGGCGAACATGAACTTCTGATCCCACTGGCCATAAATAATTATCATATAGAGCAGTCCCTCTCGGTTTTCCTTTACAAAAGCACTGATAGGCCTACAAGCCGGTGTAACAGTGTTTATTATATTACAAAAATATAGGCAATGGGCTTGTGAAAACTGGCTACTGAAACACTGAACCGCTGTAGGGTGTAAGCTAAGAACTTGAACAAGAGATGTCTGACTTTGAGATCCAGGAAGATTAATACAACTATGAAGTTGTATTTGACGTTAATGTGTAGCTCAGGTTCAGGTTACTTTATTGGTATAAACCAGTCTAAGAGGCAGGACATCCTTATAGACCACCACATAACATGAGAGACTGTAAAACAGAAAACAGTACATGAACAAAGTGGATGTGGTTCTAAACTATAAGCAAAGACTTACTATGAACATTATTTACCAAAACTAAATGTTATAGCCACCAGCATATAACAAGAAACAATACTAAGAATTACATGAAGTTCTCTGTAATAATTAACATAAATGTAACATATTGCTCAGTAACACAAACTGAGAGTAAGCCACATCTATTACAGCACACATATCCATAACGGAGCAAACAGTGTAATACACCTTTTAATACCTAAGCATGTGGCTCCACAGAGCTAACTGGCGATTGCTCGTTACTAGCAAATTGCACTAACAACCTGAATATCAACACGTGGCTGCAAAAGTAATATTAAACAATCTGCACATCCATCAGCTATGCAATAAGAAACACAGCAACAGCAATGTTATCAAAGCAAGAATATATAGGTCTCTCTCTCTCTCTCTCTCTCTCTCTCTCTCTCTATCCAAATAAATGCCACGTCGTAACATGGGCTAAACTTGTCCACATCGTAGCAGAACACATATTGAAATACAAATAAACATATTTTTTAACGTTACTCATATAACAAGGCAGTAAAACCCATGACAGTTTAGCAAGCTACAGAATAGTTTTAACTTACGATCTGGGCTACACACATCACTTCAACAAGTTCGAAAACCGGAAAGGAAAGAGACAAAAGTCAGTTTACAGGTGATGCGTTCTGTCCCCTTCTCATGTCTGCGCGGCAACTTCAGGAGACTCAGATGAAGCTGGGAAGGATTGAACACGGGTTACATACAGTGATAATCCACTGTGATAATGATATTTTAAACAAATACGGTAATTGTTATAGTCAACATTTTTGCCGTGGTTTACAGCTACACCAGTAAAAGTTACATCCCTAGTCATGTTTTTACCACAATACATTTTTTAAGAGGCACCTTTTATCTATTTGTTTTGTGATAAGTTACATTTGTGCTTTATTACTCCCCAAAGGGAATTTTTACAATTGATAATCTGGTTTGGTGTGAAAAAACTGCAATTTAAAAAAAATATTGCCCAGCCTTACTTGAGCTGTTGCATTGTATTGCATTTAATTTTACCGGTATACATAATAATCTGCCATAGATTTTGTTTTGCTTGTCAGAAGCTTGTTCAAAATGAATGTGGAAGATGTGGCCGGTTAGCTTCGTTGGTAGAGCAGGCACACACATGCAGAGGTTTACTCCTCGATGCAGAAGGTCCAATATTGCTCAGTGTTACTTGAGCTGTTGCATTTTATTGCATTTCATTTTACCGGTATACATAACAATCTGCAATGGAGTATATATTTTGGTCTCCCATTTTTTTCTCCTTTTTAATTATCCAATGTTCTCTGTGTTGCAGGCTACTGCTGAGCAGATCCGGCTTGCCCAAGTAATCTATGACAAGAATGATGCTGACTTTGAGGACAAAGTTAACCAGGTGATGAAATATTGTCTTTATTTACTACTACAGTACAATTTAGGGCATGCTGTCATTCCTTCATGACTCCAGTACTCCATGTTGACACATGAAAAATGAACATTTGATGCTATGGGACACCTTGTCTCACTGTGACTTGTATTGTCGTGTGTTGTATTTTGTCATTGGTAAACCTTTTTGTTGACTACTAGAAATTTTCTAATTTTGTGTGTGTGTGTGTCTGTGTCTGTGTCTGTGTCTGTGTGTCTGTGTGTCTGTGTTGCTTCTCCCAGCTGATGGAGGTGACTGGGAAGAACCAGGATGAGTGCATGGTAGCACTCCACGACTGCAACGAAGATGTTAGCAGAGCCATCAACTTTCTCCTGGAAAGCACTTCAGATATGGTAAATTACGTTGTCTCATTTTAAACTTCACTTACTAGCCTATTGTTATTTTCACCATTTCACCATAATGTGAATAGATTTATTTTGCTTGGAAGGCAGAATATGCAGCAGCTCTGTATGATAACTGTTTTTAGTGAGATGTGTGATGTATGAGCACAGGGTAAAAACCACAGCATAAGCTGTGAAAATACATGCAAATAATCATTGTGCTCTAGATTTAAAATTGTACTTCTGCTACCAAAGAAAATCAAATGCATTTGTTGACATGTGTCAGTAAGAAAAGCACAGGTGTAATTAATAACCTTAATGATGGCTGAATTCCATTTATCTCAGCTGGTTTTGTGATCCTGGTATTGTGTACGTTGGCGCACCGCCACAGCTTAAACTAATACTTTGGAAATGTCTGAGTTGCTATGCTGCTCACATCACAATACGTTTTTTGTCTCAGACTGTTGGCATCTTGATATGAGGGTGCACAGACTACACAACAGATCTCAGACCATTGTCTGATATGGACCACCAAGGCCTATATAAAAGCATTCAAAGAGCACCATGTCATGGGACCTTTTAAGCTTGATAACAGAATGCTCGCCTTGCACTCAGGCTTCTCAGGTAGAATAGGGCTGTGTAGCGCTCCGAGCCCAATTCACCATCGCTGTAGTTTCTCTTTTTAAAACGCATGTAAAGCGCAATGCAAGCCATTGTGAAGACAGCTGTATTGATTGAAAAAGAAACATATCTTATCATAGAAGTGAGTGAGACAGATAATTGAAAAACAAAAACACAACCTGTTTAGATAGCGCAGGTCCATATTCAGCACAAAAACAAACAGGGAAAAAGTACAGAAAAGATGTTTTACATTGCTCTTTGCCCCTTTTTCTTAGTAAAAAATAAAGGATACTGGCATATCACCACTAGATTATGTAACATGCTCAGAAGATAAAAAAACAAAAGTTGTTTTGCATATGGTGGTCAAAATTAATTCTGTGAAATCAGTTTCTGAGCTGTCCTTTGCCACAGTGACAGTTTGCACTTTCTAACATCAGGGACTTTTAGAATGAAGGCACATCATTGTTCAAACTTTTCCCTCTTCTGCTCGGAGTGCGAATTGAACGGAGTACCAAATGTCTGGAAAACACTTAAGTGTTGTTCTGCCTGTGTGTTGCGAGTCTGAGTGAGTGTCCCAACATTTCTGCACAGATGGCGAGGAAAGGCTGCAGGGCAACCAACCAACCAGCCAGCCAGCCAGCCAGCCAGCCAGCCAGCCAGCCAGCCAGCCAGCCAGTGACCCTGGTTGTTTTGGTTTTTGTAGAAATCCAAAAATAGCAGATAGCTGGTTTTCTCCTTTTTATGTGGAAGTCTCTACCAGGGCTGCATGATGTGAGGGAAAATATGCAATATGCGATAATGTTGTTCAATATCGCGATAACGATATTGCTTGCAATAAAAAAAATAGTTTACTCAGTTCTGCATTTCTGCTGCTTTCAGTATTCAGCTAAAATACAACACATTGCTTGTAGAAGAAAAACATTTCTAATACATTTTATTGGACAAATTGAACATTGAATGTAAAAGGCAGCACAAAAAAATAAAGAACAATTTTAAAGTGTTTTATTTTAAAGTGTAGTTTGCCACTGAAATTTTCTTTCAACTAACACAAAATCTGAGTGTCTTTCGCTATATGTCAGACTTTCGCCATGTGTATATACCGCCAGTTGATATCGCGATGACTATCAGAAAAACTATATATTGTGCAGCCCTATGCTCTATTGTTATATTATATACTGCAACCCTTTGATTACATCTACTTCTACATTAAGTCATAAACCATAGGAATGGTTACTGAGTGAGTTTTCCTATGCTGTAAGGTTAGGTGTAGCACAGGAGAAGAGTGGCCTATTAAATAATTAACACACTAATTGATTTGACTGTATAGTTAGAATCAGTTTGTTCTTTTACCTTTTTAATTTTGTTCTGAGGTGTTTTAATATTGAATATCTTGCCAATTACAAGTCTTCATCTGATATGGTTTTTTCACAAAACAGCTGCATGGTGCAGGGTGGTGCTGCGGTGTGGCAGTGGCCTACAAATAGCCCGTTTGTGTGACGCCCTGTTGTGTTATTTAACCCTTCAATGTAGCATAAGTAGACTATATTTTACAATTACTCTTTTCCGTCAGATCCGCATGGTGTTTTACTGTGACTTGCATGGAGTGGTGTCTGACTGCCCACTTGTGGCGGTTGTGTTATTTTTCAATGTAGCATAAGTAGACCCCAGCTTACTGCACTCAGACACTTGTGCTGGCAGGCCGGCAAAAAAACACTTTTGCACCGCTAAGCTTCGCCCCATCATTAACCCAACCAATTAACATTGCCAGGTGTGCTGCGGCTGGCCATACTGGGCTATTATTATTAATTTATTATTATTTATTATTATTATTATTATTATTATTATTATTTTAATATTTTTAACAAAATTCACAAGTTAAAAAAACAAAAATTCAACCAACCACAGAATGCCAGAAATCAGTGAAATGGAGGCAAAGATTAACTACTTTTACTACTTTTCTCATTGAAGCATATTGTCAGTGTTTCCTTTTTTTTTTTTTTGCTATCGGCTATACTTTAAGTGTTTCAAGCTAGTGCAACAAGGAACATGTGAACTACATAGTTTGTGCTAATCCTAATTTATTCTTTTTTGTATTCTTTTTCTTTGTCTGTCCTGTGTTTTTTCTGTCCTGTGTTTAGACATCATGGGAGACGGTAGGGAAGAAGAAGCCCCTGGTGAAGGAGGGTCATTTAGACAGCAAGGAGAACAAGGAAAACAGGGAGAAGAAAGGAGAGAGGGAGGCTAGCAAGGGCCGTGTGGCTGCCAACCGCAAGGGCAGGGGGGCCAGTCGCAGCCGACAGGGTATGGAGTCTAAACTTCACATTAATTATTATTTAGTTCTGTCTCCTGTCTCTTCTGCAGCTTCTCCGCGTCAGTATATTTTATTACATAATATTACTAATGTGGTGTCTTTTCTCAATTTTAAACGCACGTGTGTTTGTACACGTGTAGCACGTCCAGAGGAGAATGGCGTGGAGGTGACGCCAGTGGACAGGGGTTCAGATCGAGGTCGGAGGGCTAGAGGTGGTGGCCGAGGTAAGCAGTTGCATATATAGTAAAACACTTGTCAGTATGTCCAACGCTGGAGTAGATGTTGTTAACTTTTGGATGAATGCTGTTATGCAGGATCTGGAGGTAGAGGCAGAGGACCACCAGGGAGCCGGTTCTCAGCCCAGGGCATGGGGTATGGGGGAAACACGCAAGCATGCACACTCACAGGCGTTTTTACATACTTTTAGGTGTAAATGAATTGGTAACATTCATTGTTTTACAGGCAAGGAAATGCAATTTAGTTTGGATTTGGTTTCTGAGTGCAAGTGGGGCCCTTTTTTTTTTTGCAACTGAATTTGGAATGTACTGTATATAACCTGGTTTTTGGTCCTAAAAGATTGAGAGTCTTTAGTCATCAGTCCCATTAGGATGTGGTATCTGAATAAAATAAAAACTGCACGTATCTCACCTCAGCCTCTGCGCAGCAGCAGAAACCCAAAGGCCAGAAAGCAATAACGTATCCCTTTTGTGATGGGAGCTTTGATCAATGAATAGTATACTTAACATTATTACTCTAGACATGGTTTTATCAAGAAAGTACTTTTCTAAACCTGTCAACCACTACCTGCCCCTTCAGTTTATTTCTGTGTAACTACACTGTACCTTTCCATGACTCTTCCACAGGATCTTCAATCCAGCAGACTATACCTCAGAGGCTGGTTCAGGGACCACACAAACTGAGGTGTGGGACACGGTGGCCAACAACAGCACAGATGGGACAGGTGAGTTCTTCAGAGCAGATGTGCCACTCTTTACCTGGTAAAGCAGTGTATTGAGCAGACTGTACTGTGAAGCTTTATTGCAAATGTGCATTAACTGCAGGCATCCTGCACTTATCTCACCTGTATTTGAACTTTTAGATTAATTATTGGTTGCTTTCTAGTTACTTGGAGGCCAACCATGGAAGACTGGGCATCTGAGGAGTGGAGTGAGGATGTTAGTGTGAGTTGACACAAAGTTACAGGGTTGTATACAATACGAGTCTGTCAAATCACAATAACATGTTTTTGGTGTATATTTAAAACACTTCTGTCTCTTATGTTTTTGTTTGTTTCTGCAGCTGTCAGAGACCAAAGTGTTCACCTCTTCATGTGCACCTGCTGCTGAGAATCACATCACACCTGGGCAAAGGTAAGTAACTGGCTCAATTATAACCATACATTGGCCCCGATCTCTTTTTACAGTGGAATTTCACAACAATTACAAAGTGGTCAGTAAGCTCCGTTCCATCCATAAAAGTCTGTTAGCAATGTAGGAGTAATTTCACTTTAGGTATATTTATACATGCTGTATAGTTGCATAGTGTAAAGTTATATTGGCAGTGAAAAAATAATAATAAGACAAAACTTTCTTGTTTGTCACATACAATCATATAGTACAATGTAGTGAAATTCAATCCTAGCATTTAACTAATCCTAAGCATTGGGAGCAGTGAACAGACACATAGTGTCTGGGGATCATTTAATGCCAAACGGGATTTACTCATTTACTATTTATAACACATTACATTGGCAACCTTTTGACTTGGTTTCAAGCATTTTCTACTTGACTTTACCAACTGTTTCTGTGTTAGTCTGGACCTCGCCTCTCTGCTACAGAAGCCTGTGGTTGGAGGGAGAGAACCACCTTCGTCTTCTTCCTCTCAGAGTCTGGTCTTCACCAACTCCCACCACCACCAGCAACAGCAGCCGCCCCACAGCCGCAACGCCACCAGTAGCACAAGCTATGCTCATGCTGCTCTGGTAAAACAATAAAATAAAGTTGTTTTTGATACTCTGCACCCTTTTTTTTTTTTTTCCATTTATCAATGATATTAATGCATACATACACGCTCTCCTCTTGTCTGTGCCAGTCGTCTGTTCTGGGAGCTGGTTTTGGGGACTTGGGCCAGGCCAAAAGGACTCAACCCAGTGCTGGTGCTCAGATACTGGAACAGCTGAAGGGTCCTGGCTTGGGTCCGCTACCTTCATCCCAGGCCACGCCTCCTGCCAGCACCCAAGGAAGCAACACCTCCATTGGCCGTCTGCCAGGCCTGGGAGCACCTGTACCTCCACCCTCCTCATCAAGCTGGGACATTAAGCTTTCAGAATCCACCTCGCTGTCCTCTCAGTTCAGCCGTAAGTTTTTAAGTGTCGGACGTCATAGTGCAGCCATGCACAAGTTTTCAGTTTCTGCCACATGTATTAATAGGCATGTACACCTAAAAACCTTGCCCTGTGTTTTGTTGTGTGTCTGGACCTGCAGGTGAGTTTGGCCTGCAGCCAGAGCCTTCTCTTGTGCTGAGCCAGCTGGTTCAGAGGCACACGGGCCCCTCCTTGCCTCTGGCACGTCAACCTAGTCCTCCATCGCAACAACAAACTCCCCCTGCTTCAGCCTCGCCTGCTCCCCACCACACCAGCTCACCAGCACAGACAGGCCTGGTGTTGGCAGTTACTGGTGCTAAACCTCCTGCCCCTGGCACAGGGCTGGACCCTCAGGGCGGCAGTGCACCACAGCAGCAACGGGCGCAGCTCAAAGCTCCGAAACGAAGGATACCTCCCACGTCAAAAGTAAGGGGTTTATGTTAATGGACAGGAAGTTGCAATTGCAATCCAATGCACATGTGGCTGCTTTTGACCTTTTTAGCTCCAGTGTTTTCAATCTCCAACCTCTGTCTCTAAAGGTTATCACTGTCCTGTGTGGGTCTGAGATTTTGCATCTTGATTGTCAAGGCAACAGTGCATGTATTTCAGTAAATCTTTTGTAAATTGCCAAATACAAGTAGTTTTATGAACTTAAAATCATAGTCCTGGAAACTGACTGTGTTACCTCCCTCCGGCTAGATCCCCTCTACAGCAGTAGAGATGCCAGGCTCGGCTGACATCCCCGGGCTAAACCTCCAATTTGGAGCTCTAGACTTTGGCTCGGAGTCGGCAATGCCGGAGTTTGGAGTTGTGGACAATTGCGCGAGTGCGGCATCCAGGAGTCCACACGGCCCCTTGCCCTGCACCACCTTCAAAGGGACCAGGGACACTGAGCCAGACAAGCCTGTACTCCAAACCGCTCAGGTACTGTCACTGCTGACTGACCAGTTCTATCTCTTTTGTATGTATTATTATAGAAACTTTGCATTTGTATGGCGTTATATATGTGCCTCATTCCTGAGCAAACATTGTATGTTTTGAGCCTAAAGAACTATAATTTGCAAGCATATTACATTACATTTTGAACAGAAATTACCACTCACAAAAAAATTTCTTTTGAGCAAACAAAAACCTATTCCATGCTCAAATGTATTTTGATGTTTGCTATTATCCGTATTAACTTGCAATAATAACCCCTCTCACACGGTTTACTCATGTGCCCTCTCAAAAACTCTCTGCACGCAGATAGACGCTGCGCTTCACTCTGTGCGCGCTCATCTCTTGGCACACTTGCTCAAATTTTCACAGCGTTACAAGTGTGCCACAAAACCAACCAATCGGAGAATTAAAGGTTATTTCCAGAGAGAGTTTTTGAGAGGCCACATGAGTAAACTGCGTGATAGTAATAGTATAATATCAAATGTGCAAATACATTTATTGAGCACGGAATAGGTTTTTGCTTCACACACACCAAACGTCAGCCACCAGGTCACTTCTGTTTACTGACAGCTAGCGCTTAACTCAGGCTAATTAATTAGCTAGTAAGTGGCAACTTTTGGCAGCCGGCCTTCCAAAAGAAACCATAATAAAATTAAATAAATGTTGACCGACAAGCAGGTAACGGAGTCTCAGTTCACAGTCCGGGAGGCTCTGACACACTTTCTGCACTCCGTGTCCACAGATAGCTGTAGGCTTGTACTGGCTAATGTTCTGTGCATTGTTGGACACATGCAGCCACTTTCCTGAAACTGGTTGCAACACTGACACAAGTCCAGAGGCGTGTATGTCCAAGCCTGTCTCCACCGCTTCCACCTGCAAGTTGTCAACTGTGTGGTTTGATATGAAAGGGAGAAAACAGGACAGAGTAACACGGCGGATATTGCTCAAATACCTTTTTTTTCAAGACGTGGCCATTGCCTTAAAAAAAAAAAAAAAAAAGGCCGCCTTAACTGCAAAATGCTGCGGGACACCCTGAACGCCATACAGAGTTTCATTCTCAAACGTGTACTTTTAATCTAATAACTTATTCTCGCTCTGCTGTTGTCTTGCAGTGAGTCGCTGGGCAACCCTCTCTCCGTTGCCCTGCCTCTGCCCCTCTCCTCATCAGAGCCAGTGTATCACTCCTCGGTGCCGTTGTCCAGCCTCACTCCTTCCTCATTAGTGACTGCCAACTCTTCGAATCCTCCCTCCTGTTCTTCGACAGCCTCCACCACTTCCTCCTCTGTACCCTCCTCCTCTCACTTCTCCACAGTGGGGGGAAGTTACGATGGGACTATGCCACCTCACACACGACTGGCCTTTTCCCAGAGCAAAGAGGCCACGGGGCCAGTCATGGTGAGTAGAAATTGACAACAGAACTGGCCAATCTCATCCTGCCTTTTTAGGGTTTGGAACCTTTTGTAGTTGATAAAGATGAGAAATCATTCAAATTCTTATTTTCCTAGCATTTATGCTTCTTGTATATACAGCAAGTTTAGATTTCCCCCTTTTTACATGGTCATCTTGTGTGCAATGTCCCATGATGTCTTGTTCTGTGTGTGTGTCTGTGTGTCTGTGTGTCTGTGTGTCTGTGTGTGTGTGTGTGTGTGTGTGTGTGTGTTCGATCTGTTACCCTGACACTGAGCTGTGTTTTTCTTATTACTAGAATGGTCTGAATGGTGTAAGGACCTCAGTTGCTCTGGACAGTAAGTTACCTACTACTGATTTATATGTCCAGTGTAGACCTTTACAATAGAAGGTATAAGGTGTAAATGTCTACCAACAGCCATCTGTCTTGGGCTTTGGTATATTGAGTCTATTACAAATAAAGAGCCTTTCTTTCCCACTTAGCTTCATCAGCATCCTCCACACCAAAGCCAGAGTCGCCGTCAATGAACATCACCAACGGAACCTCCGCACCTTCCTCCCTCTTACCCTCTACCCTGCCTGCACACAATTCCACCACACTCTCCAACCTGGCACAGGACATGCCCTCAGCCAGCCATCTCAACTCACTCAACAGGTGACAAATGGCAGACTGATGACCAGCTTGGACAATGTAAAAAAAAGAAAACCCTGATACCTTGATATTCATTGGAAAAATTTATTTACTACCATGTTTGGCCAGCCAGAATGCATTTTTTTTTAAATGGTTTATTTAAGCAACAGTACACTGATCCCCTCTGCCTTCCCTCTACAGCCATGTCAGCAATCATTCCTCAGTCTCAGCTCTGGGCTCCAGCTCTCTCACTGTAAGTACCTGTCTCGTCTTCCACAAGCATGATTTCTAAAACCTTCTCTGTGAAGACTCATTATTCGTAATGCTATGTAACCAAACAGCTGACTCTGTTGCATGCCACATGGCTTACCAGATGGGTTAAAGCCTGACATCTGGCACATTTCTCAAACAAATTCTATGCAAGCATTGCCAAATGAAACCTGAAAAATATATTGTATTCTCATGTTACTGATGTCCTCTGTCCTCTCTGTGGTCAGTACACCAGTGTTGACAACAGCAGTGTGAGCTCTCTGGCTCCTTCCACTGGCTCCTACTCGTCATCGCAGCCCTCAGCACTCCACTCAACCCACAACAGCAGCAACAGTAGCAGCAGTGGCATCAGCCACCTGGCCAACATGGGTAACAACATGAGCAGCACCGTCGCTGGTATTGTTGGCATCAGTGGACTTCACTCTGCTGCCATTGCCGCCAGCACAGCGCTGGGACTTGGCTCCAATGGAGCTACTGCCACGTCCAACCTCTCTGCACCAAGGACCACACCCCTTCTTTCCTCCTCCACTGGTACACACACACACACACACACATCCTTTCCAGACACATGATTTCACTCATTGTTTGTGCTCTGAAGTTGCCCAAATAGTTGGAATTGTTACTGTTTCTTCCAAAAAAAAGTATATGTAAGTGTTGGTTGTTGTGTTTACAGGTAAAGCTCCTCCTAACTTGTCCCAGGGGGTGCCTCCTCTACTGCCAAACCAGTATATCATGGGCCCAGGGGGGCTGCTGCCTGCATACCCAGTAAGTAGCCCCTTTAGATCAAGAATCATTGTAGGGTACTTGTTCTTCTTTTAAGTGGGTAAACACAAATCATGATTTTTGCCAGTACCATCTTCTCAGTCCCTTCAGTTCAACTGTCATTAGAGAACAGATAAAGAGGCGTTCTGTTTCATTAAAGAGTACAAAGTGACTATGTCCATTTTAAGGTTTTTTGCAGCTTCTCCAGCTGATCGTTTGTTGTATTTCTCAGCAGATCTATGGTTACGAAGACCTCCATATGCTCCAGTCCAGACTGCCAATGGTGAGCCTCATAACCACACTCTTGGGACAGCTCCTCACTTCTTCTCTAGTACTCACTTAACTTGTTTGGTTGTTGTGTGGCTCTTCTCCTGTCCCTTTAGCCCTCTTTGCAGGATTACTATGGAATCACATTCCCTGGCCCCACAGCGACTCTCTCTGGTAGAGACGGGAGCCTAGCCAACAACCCCTACTCAGGTAAAGAACCTTCACCCTTTGCTTGCCTTGTCCAGTATCCTGAAATCCCATGTTTGTTCTCACCTGACATCTCAACTGTTTGTCAGGTGAAGTCACAAAGTTTGGCAGGAACGACTCCACCTCCCCGGCACCTCCCACAAGCCTGGCGACCCCGCAGCCTCCCCAGGGCCAGAGCCAAGGACAGAGCCAGGCCCAGCCTCAGCCTCCTCAGGCCCAGAGCCAGCCGCAGCACCACAGCAGTCAGCAGGCCTTTCTGCCTCCAGGCTACAGCTACACAGGCCTGCCTTACTACGCTGGAGTGCCTGGAGCCGTACCCAGTGCTGCTGCCTTCCAGTATGGCCACACCATGTTTGTTCCTCCCGGGGGTCCGGGACCAGCCTCGGCCAAGCAGCACACTATGGGCCTTGGTCTGGGAAACCCCTCAGCTAGCCCCTTCCAGCAGCAGACACAGCAGCAGTCCAGTGGTTACGGCCAGCACACTTTCAGCTCAGGTTAGTGAGCACACCAATTAACATAACAGTGTTCACATTCATTTGGGAAATGTATTGGATTTAATTTTGGGTAAGTAATTCCAAATTAATATGATTTATATTGTGTGGCTTTTGTTTGCACAGGAAGTAGTGTGTATTGTTTGAACACTGCACTTTGTTTACCTGTCCAGGGTATGAGGAGCTGACAGCGGGGCCAGCAGGAGTGGACTACAGCAAAGGATACAACTCCTCCTCACAGGCACAAGCCAAATCTGCTGCTTCTGGACCTGGGAAAGGTAAGAAGAAAAAACACTCACTGTATCTGACATCTTAATTTGGATTTTACAGTTGTTCCAAATTATATCTGTAAACGTTGTCATTCTGCTAGGCGTCTCGGTGACCTCCAGTAACTCCGGTGTGCCGGACATCAGCGGAAGTGTTTACAATAAGACCCAGGTGAGCCTCAAGTACTATCCACTCAACCATCCACCCACCCCGTTGTCTTGCTCTGTAGGTATTGTTTATACCAATAAATAATCAAGTTTTTAGTTGAATTTGTCCCCTCCTTTATTTGCAGTCTTTTGATAAGCAGGGTTTCCATGCGGGGACCCCCCCTCCCTTCAGTCTGCCATCAGCACTGGGGGGTCCAGGGCCTCTGAACCCTGGAGCAGCTCCTGGAGGCTATGCACCGGCCCCATTCCTCCACATCCTGCCTCACCAGCAACCACACTCACAGCTGCTGCACCACCATTTAGCTCAGGATGGACAGGTAACACACGCAGATATTTTGTTGTTGCACAGGTTTTACCAATGAGTATCTCAAATGCTTACACGCATGTCTTTCAATGTACAGGGGGGTCCTAGCCAGCGTGGCCAGTCCAGCAGCCTGCAGCAGAAGAGCCAAGTCAACAAGTCGAGCTACGGCAGCTCCCCCTACTGGGCCAACTAAGATGATTACATCTACTGTGTGTGTGTGTGTGTGGACACCAACACCTGATGTGATAATTGAGGGACAAACCATTTTACAACACAAGCTAAAACACACACACACACACACACCGATACCACTCCCTCCCTCCTGCTCTGTATATCCCCTTTTCAAATTTATGGCTGTTGTATGTAAAATATATTTATGTATGTATTTATACAGTATATATGTATTGGTAGGACATAAATGTGGTTTTCTGCATTTTTTTTTAATTTTGAAGGACATTTTTATTTAAAAAAAATGGAAAGATGAGAATGCTAAATCATGGAGATTAAGTTGGTGAATATACTTGAACACAAGCATCTTGTGATGTGGATTTTTTTTGTATGCATTAATGAACTGATAATGATGTACATAGATTCTACACATCATTTCCATGGCAAAGGCCTTTTTTTAATTTTAGAATGACATTTTTGTAAATTTGGTCTCCCGCATCCCTTATGAGGGTGACAGTTGATAGCTTGACTTTTTGCCCTGTTTCCCTCCATCTGTCTCATTACTCAACTCTCAGTTGGCTGGTTTTACCAGCCAGGCCTTGGATTTAATGTCATTTTAACATTGGTTTAATCCTTGTTGTTCAAATTAAAAGCTTTGAACAGTTAGTATGGGTTTGGCATCAATATTCACTCAGTTTTTCTGGATACAGTCTTACAATGCCAGATAGTCAAGGCAACTCGCAAATTATTAAATTAGATACTAAATGAAGATATTAGTGTACCAAACATGTTACAGGCCATATTGACGTCAGTACCTTGGACTTGCGCTAAAGCCCAAGTTGTGCAGGTGCATGCACCAGCAAGAGTGCAAGTGTCTGGTATTAACAGATACTCAGGATTACATATACCAATAACTAGAATTCAAGAAACCTAACAGTTTTCAGAGTATTTTCTCCATTACATACCAGTTACGCGGTGAGTCAACTAACCAATCCAGTAATACCACACACACCAATTGTGCAAAGCCTGGTCTTGGCCATTGACCTTTAATTTAATTGTTTAATAGCTCAAAGTACGGCCAATACTCAAATTATGACATGGTACACGAGAACAATTGAAATTGCAAATTACGACAGTTAAGATGTTTGTCAAAAAGTTTAATGATAGTTATTTACAGAAGTACAAGTAAAATGTTACTGGCTTCAAGGCACAGTTAAGCATTTCTTTACAGTCTAATCCACTTAAGGTTGCCACAAAAAAAAATTAAAGTGTAAAATGAATTAAAGAAACTGTACACAATTATAAAGATTTAGTCTTTGACCACATTCTCTAGGTCTCTTTTTTCTTCTTTTTCTTCTTCTCAGACACTGGGGTTTCTGGAGTCTCTTCTGCTGGCTCTGAATCCTTAGTCTCAGTCTTTCGTTTCTTTTTCTTCTTGGCAGGAGTATCCGTTTCCTCGGCACCATTATCTGTAGCAGCGGCTTCCTCTGCCTGGATTTCGACCTCAACTTTCCGTTTCTTTTTCTTCTTGGCCGAGGAGTCCTCCGCTCCGTTCTCTGCAGCAGGGCTCTCTGCAGCGACCTCAATGTCCTCGGCCGTTGGTTTCTTCTTTTTCTTCACTTCATTCTCTGCCTGCAAGGAATAAGAGAAAAACTAAATGACAATACTGATGCAAGTTTGTATTCATAGCTTGGCTTAATTTAGAATATATCCTTTAAGTGGTTGCAATGTCTGACTCACTTCAGTGATCAAGTCTATTGTTTATGACCAGTCAATGGTTCGGAGTCATGCTAATATAGCATGTCGTACACTGAGAGAGGACCACGTGTCTAGGTCAACTCTCAAATCAAAACATGCAAGATACTATCAGCAACGCTTACCTCTGCTTCACCATTGGTTTCTTCTTGCAACTTCTTCTCACGCTTCTTGCGTTTCTTTTCCTTCTTCTCAATTTTGCGCTTAACCTCAGTTGCAACCTCAGTAGCCTAAGACAAGTAAAAAAAGCAATAAATTAAATTAAAGTGAAAACTTTTTTTTTTTTTATTAAAGAATCATAATGCTGCATCAGGCTCATTAAATCAGTTTGTACCCTCACAGTGATGTCAGGAAAGACTTCTCATCATTTACAGCATTAACTGACAAATGCACTTTGACAATTGATTCATGTCGAGTACCACAACTTCTCACATCATTATGAGCTCACCTCTTTTACAGCCTCCTTCATGACATCCACATTCTTCCGTGGCACATCACCCGTCTCATAGAAAGACAAGCGTTCCTCCACCTGTCCACGCAGCTTGTCACCATATACACTTGTGGGTACCTCTGCAAGAAAAGTAACGTTAACAATGACAAAGCCAGCAGAGGATTAATGTAGCTAAGTGACTGTGGCTTTGCTCAGGAATTAGCTTGTCACCACCAACCCAAAGGATGAATACTGTTGACGAAAAATGTGAACATCATTGCAAAAATGCCACGTGCATTGTGAAGTAAACGTGGGCATAAAGCATACATAAGGTTTTTACTCACCAGAGAAACAGTCAATGCGTGAGGCGATGGTGCACTTGTTTGCCAGATATCTGGAGATCCGGCCCTTGTTCTTGGCAGCAGCACGCCCAATGAAGGTGGAATGGAAGATGAGCCCATACTTAGGGGTGTTGCCACGAGTCTTTAGAGCTCTGTGCGAAAAATAGTGTATTTCACAACTGTTTAATAGTAAAATGTTACACAATAAGCACAAGTGAAAATCTAAGCTATGGGCAACAATTTCATCTGTCCCACTCATATTTACTGAGAAATCACATCAAGGACAAAAAATTTCAAGACCTAAAGTCAAAGTACTGTATATAACAATTTGGACAATTCTAAAATTACAAATGTTGGCAGACAACTGAATGCTTGTAAACCCAAATGACCAAGTTATGGCCACTGATGAGATGGTGCATTAGCAATCTGAAATCTACTGCTCAACAAGCTTATTGTGTTTAGGCGAGTTTGTTTTCCATTAGGTTTCATGCCAATTTGTCAAAGCTTTTTATATATATTCAAATCATACAGTAGTGACATGTTTGCATTTAAAGTGAGTGTAAAGCTTCCAGTCTAAGTTTTTCAGATTTTCTACCTCAGTGCTGTAAATGGCTGCTCAGACTGTGGGAGTGCATTAGGGCGAGAGGGATCACTCTAGAAAAGACTTTTTTTTTTTAAATGGTCTTCTCCAGTCACCCTGCTCTGCTCCTGCCCAGCCCTGCCATCACTGCTGCCACTTCTTTCCCCAGCAGGGAGGGGGTGTCCCAGTACCTGAACAGGGCCTTCTCTGCTCCCAAAATCTGGACTGTGGAGGCTGGGTACTTTGCCAGGTTGGTTAGACTGCCAGCATGGGAGATCAGACGAGCTCCCACCTAACGAAAAGAAAACAGCATCACACTCACTGTCAATCGCAGAGAGCACTACAATTAAGAATGGATTTGACTTCTGACACATCTGAGGACCATCAGTTTGGATATATTTTTCATCACACACATTCAGTGGATTGACAGATATTGATATAACATCATTGGTCCCAGAAAAATCCATAGATATAAAAATATTACACTTACCACTTCTCCAATTAAGGCTGCTAGATTTGGAGCAACTTGGCTCATCTTGGAGCGCAGGTACTCCTGCAGTTCCAGTCGATAGGCAGCCAGAGACACTACACGATTAGAGAATCTCTCTATGTTGATCAGGTCAATAGGAGAGATGTCCATACCTGGAGAACAGAGCAGGAGGTGTTGAGCAGAGAGATATTAATCACCCATTTGGGCAGCATCAACTATCAGTTTATATCAGTAAACTCAAATGCAATGTGTGGTTGTTTCTCCCGACAGGATCCGCAGTGAGGATTTGTGCCTTCACTACAGGTTTATGAGAGAGATACTCTGCCCCCCTGTGTTAGTCACCCAGGACAATTATTGGTCCAGGGTGGGCAAATAAGGGGCATGACTGTGCTTTGACAAATGCTGGGTGCAAACAAGCAGGTGTTGTGCAATGACAACAAATTGGCAAGAATTATATTTATACATGTCTAAAGAGTACTGACCCATGGAGGAACGTGATGCATCCAGGATGGCCTGAGCCTTGGCGGCGTCCATTACCACCTCCTCTAGACTTTCCAGACTCTCCTCCGACAACTCCTTCCTGTTTCCGATGAGCTGAGCCATGCGGCAGTACGTAGAGTTGTCTGGCACTATCTTAATCAGCTCTGGAAAGTGGTAGCCATACCATTCACTGCCGACACAAGACAATGATTGTCAGAAAACTTGCGACACTACTGTAATGTTAGCAGCTACATACATTGGTAATCACAACTGGGAATGGTGTCTCATCCCAACTATAGTAGCAAAGGGAGATAAGTGTATGTTCTATTAGCATGTCAACAGTAAACACCAGGGAAAAATATGTTTAAGACCTACAATGCCAACACTTGCCTTTCTAAGCAATACCTTTTCTTAATATATACCAAACTGTCAGCTGCTGGCTGACCACCCATCAAGTTTTAGTGTTACCAGTGCTGCCGCACAGAATTAGACAACGTTGCCATGCAACACAGAAAGTGACAGTCAAACTGCATACAAGCACTGAAAAACACCAATCTGCAAAGCTTTGCCTTGAGTGCCTTCAGAACAATAGATTCATCTTTAATTGGTGGGATAGAGGGAACCTTACCGGACACGCATGGAGAAAGTGTTGATGTCCTTGTCTAGCTGATCCAAAAGAGCAATGGACTGTATGATCATGTTGTCGACCCTATTGACATTGAACTTCACTTTAGCCCTGGAGTAGCTGTGGCCAAGACCCAGCTGTGCTTTGGAAGCAGCCAGAGCAGTCAGACCCTTTACTAGAGAGTGGAAGTGCAGACGCACACCTGACAGGACAGATGACAAAAAAGGGTTTGTCTGGGTAAAGTGGAACAGTAACAGAATTATCAGATGACTAGTGGCTGTTCAGATTTTCAGTATGTACCTTCATGTGTTTCAGGGTCACAAGATTTCTTCACAACAGACCACATTTTTTTTTACAGTCTCAATATTGGCAATTTTGTTCCAGTTCTAATAAGGCTACTTGTTTCCCAGTTTCCTATATTTAAACAAAATGCATAATCTTCTCAAATGGTAAATGAACTCAGAGGGGGGGGGGTCGTTTGTCTACTCACCTCTTGCTATCTCAGCCACCACCCCTCCTGTCTGGATGGAAATGCTAAATTCTTCCTGTAAAGCTGCTCCGATCTTAGCATCGGAAACCCCCAATATAGCTTTCTTCTTCCCAGAGAGGGGCAGGTTTGTCTCTAGGAACAACTTCAGGTCAGCATGAACCACACCTGCAAGTGAATGAGGGGGAATTACTGATATCTATAGGCACTTTGCTGAAATGAATTTAAGATTATGCAGCAAAGCCATTTGAAAAACATGACACTGACAATGTGACTTAATGATGCAATATGCTGATGTGGATCAGCCATCTTAGAAGGGATAGTATCTCATCTATCTAAATTATCCATTTTGTGTGTTGATCAAAAAGCTGTCAGCTTATGTTGCGCTACTGCTAGTATTTGAATTTCCATACATTTACATGTTGCCAGGTCACCATTCTCAAACACAGCTGCATTTTAAACGGTCTTCAATTGTTCAGGTTGTACATTAGGTTGTCAGCACAGTAACTCAGTGGATTGACAGATTATAACACATCATTACAATTGAGGACACAAATACGGCCACAAAGTAGGAAATCAGCTTGCCTTCAGAAACGGCATTAATGTTCTCCAGAGCAGCCTGGGCCGACTTGAAGGGGAAGAAGGCAGCCAAGCTCACCATGCTGTTGAACTTTCCAATGCTCAGCACGCTCTCCTCCACCTGAAACATACACCTCGTTATCTATGGTCCATCCGGAAAACATTAAAAACAGCAAAAACAAAGACAGAAGACCTACTTGAGGTAGCAGCATGCCGATCTCCTCCACCTCTTTGACTGCAAACAGCGCATAGCCCGCCGCATGCTCGAACAGCACGTGCAACAGCACCTGCGGAAGGTAAAAACAAAATTGGACTAAGGAGCGAAAACGACAAATGTTGATATATTACAGTCTATGTAATTCTTTATAACCGATGTGTCCGACTTCAGATTACATTACGATAACTTTTAGACGTAACCACGTTGTCGTTATGAACCCACGTGTTGATAGGCCCGTGCCTACGTAATGCTAGCAGTCCAGCTAACTTTAGCCTAGACCACTACCGTTGATGTGCCGTTGCTAAAAAGTAAAAATGGCTGAGTTTCAAATGTGAGACTGTAACCGATAAATGTACTCCTATCTGTAGTTGTTAAAATAGTTCTGTAGTAAAGACAAATTCTGGTTAATGTTAGCAACATGGGTGGCTAACTGCCCCACACATGTTGAAAGGCCCCTAACTGGACAGTAGTAGAGGTAAACATAAGAAAAAAGACATTTCTGATCTTAAAGCGTCGGTGATCTTAGAGATCTTCGATTGTATCCTACAATGACAAACCGTGTAATTAACAAACATTCAGCACCAGTTATCTTACCATGATAAGTAAATCTCTGCAGCAGCACGCTCTGCGTGTCTGCTCAGCTCCGTTACCGCGGCTAAAAGACGGCTGTGTCATACGTTTCAGCAAATTGCCACACGACCTAAATACCGCGATGTCTGCCTACCATCGCGAGACCCGACGGAGAAACTTCACCATTCTCCACCGTAATGCGTTCTCTTCATAGACAGATACCAATATGTCCAGGTAAGATGTCTGAGGTTACATACACAGCAAAAAAATGTGAAAAAACTATAGGCCTATCTTTACTATAGTAAAACTGCGTTCTTAAACTGTTTTTTCCAGAAAGTAATGGAAGTGAAAGCAATGGAAACACCACATTCATTAGTATTTAGAGATGATCCAGAAGAAGACATCCATGAAGAAAACTTGCCCCACGATGCTGAAGAGAGGCTGGATTAGTCACACTATTCTTTGCTACTGTTATGCACCTTTAGTTTTTTCCAGTATTTCCATAAATTACTAGACAAAATACTATATTGAAGCAAACAGCTGATTTTCATTCCTTGTTATTTACCTTACATACAAACTAGTATCCACTGCTATATCAATTTTTGCAATGATGTGGTTGTAGAGGAAAAGAGGGTTAAGATATGTGCAAATTGTAAACCCTGGATGAATGCTGAGATTAAAAGGTTAATTAATGACAAAAGGAAATCCTTTGCTAGGGGATATATTGAAAAAGATCTATAAAGATCTTAAAAGGGAAATAAATAAAGAGAAATATCACTATAAATGCAAAATAGAAAATATTTTGAAGTGAATGATATGAAGAAAGTCTAGGAAGAAATGCGGTTAATGAGTGGTTATGCAGGGAAAGAGAAGGTGAATAGTTTCCAGTTAAATGGCACAAGAGAATATGCTAATAACCTAAATCGTTTTTATAATAGATTTGACATAATAGGCTTTTCTGATGAAAGACAAAGACTTAGGGAAATGATTGAGAGCACAGAGGATGATGACTATACCCTACAAACAACCAATCAGGAAGTTTATGGTATGTTTATGAGGTTAAAAGCTACCAAAGCAGCGAGTCCAGATGGACTGTCTCCAAAAGTATTAAAAGGTTGTGCTTTTCAGTTGGCAAACATTTTTTCAAGTATTTTTAATTACTGTTTCTCTCATAAAGTGTTACCTGATTTATGGAAACAATCTGGCATTATACCAGTACCTAAAAACAAAGCCTTTGAGTGTATGAATGATCTAAGACCAGTGTCTCTAACCTCATATACCATCATAGCTATGAAGGTATGTGAGAAAATTGTGTTAAATAGTCTGAAGCCTCATGTGGAGCAGTATCTTGACCCCTGCCAATTTGCTTATCAGATAGGGAGGGGGGCAGAGGATGCTATTGTCTGTAAATTGGACAGTGTCTATGCTCACTTGGATGCAGGGGGACGGTGTGTGAGAATTCTGTACTATGATTTTAGCTCAGCGTTCAATACGACACAACCACACATCCTTGTAAATAAGCTTTTGATGATGAAGGTTCCAGGTGGTTTTATCTCGTTCATTTTAAATCTTTTAGAAAACAGGTCTCAATTTGTTAAGTTAAATTCAAAATTTAAGTCAGACAATATCATGTCAAACACATGGTCACCTCAGGGAACTGTTTTATCACCTTTTCTTTTTACCATTTACACGGCAGACTACCATCCACAGCAGGCCAGCTGTCAGGTTGTTAAATTTGCTGACAACACAGCGCTCATTGGGTTGATCAAAAATGATGACTATAGCAACTATCAAAATGAGAAAAAAGCCTTCGTTGATTATTGTGATACGCATTTCCTGGAACTCAACGTTAAAAAAACTAAAGAATTAGTCATAGATTACAGGAGAAATAAGATCACAGCTGAGGCAGTGGAAATCAAAGGGGTAGAAATAGAAAGAGTGAACACATACAAGTATTTGGGCATTGTGTTTAACGACAGGCTAACATGGTCTGATCATGTTGAAAAAAAAAAGTCCACGGGTGTATTGTATGAGGAAGTTGCAGTCCTTTAAGGTGAATATGGATGTGGTGAGAATGTTTTTTATGTCAGTCATATGTAGTGTTTGGAGTTACTGTGTGGTGGGGGGGGGGGTGCTGGGGTAACTGAGAAGGCCTGGATTGATAGAGTGACTAAAAGGGCTAGGAAAATGGTGGGAGTGTTAAATACAGTGGATCAGGTATATGATGATCATCTGGTAAAAATGACACAGAAAATAACAAGGGACCCGGGTCACCCTCTTCATGGTAATCTGACTGGCAGAGTTATGGAGCGTATTGGTAGGCTAAGACCTCCTGTGACACAAACGGTATGCTCTCTCTTTTATACCTCAGGCTATTAGACAGGACAACAAGCACTTTAAACGTACATTTTTATAAGTTTCTATTTTTTTATTGTATTTATATATAGTATTATGTCGTAGTGTATTTGTTGTATTGTATTTATTTATTCTCTAGTTTTTATGGGGATGATGGCAGGTGTGAGCACTGTAATTTCCATTTTTATGGATGAAATAAACTTGACTCGACTATAATATTAGATTAGATTAGATTATACTTTATTCATCCCACAACGGGGAAATTTCCTTGTTACAGCAGCGTTTTCTTCAACAATAACAGCAAAAGAACAAAAACACACAAACAGGTAAACACACAAGAAAAACAGGCAAACAATAGACAATGATTATAAGGCAGACTGAATTATAATACAACATTACAATATTATAATATTACATACAATCTATATCTTTTCTTTAAAGAAACTATTGAGTTGTGTGAAGTCACTCAAACTGTAAAGATGAGAAAGTTTGTAATTTCTGTATTGGTGTTTGATGCTAGTGTTTTTACTCTGTGTGTTCTGACAGTGTGTGTTATCTCAGTGAGGGTTGTGCATAGTGTTTGGCTTCACTGAGCCTGTTTTGAGAAGTGTGTTAAGAGTTGTGTTGTAAATGAGTTTTGCAGGAGATGTGAACTGTTTGGTTTAGGTGACTGTTGGTAGTGCAAACTGTAGTTTGAATTTTGCACATGCAGCTTCAGTTGTGCCCACTGTCATTTAGCAATTGAAAAAAATAAATCTGTGTGTTATGCATGCAGAGCAGAAATAAAAAAATTAAAGGAAAAGACTCATATTAACCAATATTTTGCCTCTAAAATATATCAAAATAAACTACAGTGCCCATGTTATGAAGGAATATGTCATCAATGGTATGTGGCTCATTTTTATTTTATTTATTTTTACAGTTTTTGGACACTTGGAGGTCTAATATTAAAGTTTGTCTGACCAGCTGACCAAAAACCAAAGATAATAAATGTACTATTGCATAGGCTACTAAGAAAACAGTGAATATTCAAACTTTTAAAGCTGAACCACAGAATTTAATTTTTCCTTTGATTGACTAATCAATCAATTGTTTTAGCTCTACAACACATTACTTCATTTTATTTATGGGATATTTGGTTTATGCCAATAAGAGTTATCTTTTAGGTAAACTCCATTACAAATGCAGTACTCAGTTGGTGCAGTAGGCAGCCAATGTTGATTGGGATGCCATTTGCCATGCCTAACTCAGCTGCAGCGTACATTGCGAATACATCAAAACATAAAAGACATTGATATAAAAGATCAGATTTTCTATTTACTTTTGTAAACTCAACAGTGACTACAGTATGGTTAAAGTGCTGATTTTTAAAAGTACAAGTCAAGAGCTCATCATAAAGAGCCTAGGAGATGGAAACATGTAACAAGAGCTTGTGCGTCACTGTGGTGTTAAAGAAGAGATACAAAGCTGCACTTTTGTTCTTGAATTGCAATAAACCAGATACAACAGTGGCAACGTTTTTAATTGTCCACTCCTGCAGAGTCTAATAAACCCAGTCTGCAATAACATTTCACCATTGTGTAACAGTTAGGCTACATGTTTATATTGTTTCTGTTTACAGTGTGTATATATATATATAGTTTGTTTTGTATTTGTAAGCGCATTGTGAAAATCTTTGGCGCCATGACATTTCAGAGGAACAGAGACATGCCGGTCTGTTTGTACACATGTATAAATTACTGGTAGGTCATAAATGTCACGTTGTGTTGGATATTAGTTGAGAGCAAAGTATTTATGACAGACCTAGACAGATCATCTCCTGGCTGCTACACACACACACACACATAACACAATTAAAGTCCAGTATATTAATCACAATAATTGTTTTCGGTATTTAACTAAACCACATGAAAGTCGTAGGCAGTATCTGATGAGTTAGCTTTTATCTTCCACCTAAGTTTGTTATAAGGTTAAATAATTATAATATACAAATGAGACTGAATTTCTGATTTCTTTGTTCATCCACCTCTACAATTAATTCACTGCAGTATCACATCACATGATTGAGTATGTGTTGAACAAATGCGTCCTGTAGCTCGCACAAACCACCTAATAATATGCCACAGGGTTGCAGTAGTGGAAAGTAACTAAGTACAATTGTTCTGTTCAAAAGTTCTGCACTATTTTAAGGGTATTTTTACTGTACTTGAAATTTAAATTTTCTGCTACTTTATACTTCTAATCCATTTATTTGATACTACTTGTTAGTTCAGATCAATAATGCAAAATACAATCAACAAATAAATGAGGATGTAATATTAGATTGAGATAAAACTTTACTGATCCCCAGGGGAAGTTCACATGCTACCTGGCAGATAAAGTATATGAAGTAATTGAAATTAGCTTCACCTTTACCAGCTTTATAACACAACATTAACACACTAATCCAATAATATAATATGCATTATTCTAAGGCAAACCATTCTGCAAAATGATTTTTGCTTGTGGCACTTTAAGTATATGTTGATGCTAATACTTTTTTACTTTTACTTAAGGAAAAATTTGAGCACATGACTTTAACTTGAAACTGAGTATTTATATGTTGTGGTATTGATTATTTTCCTTTAGTACACAATTTGAGTTCTTTATTATCTTCCTCAATGTGTCATTTGGTCTATCTGGTCAAAGGCCTAAACACATGCAACATGGTAAGCTTACTGCCCTAATAAAAAAGCCAGAAATATGTGTGTTGCCAGGAGCATGGAGGAGAGAGCTTAAATGAGCTTGTTAAGAAGGGGGTGAGAGAGGACAGCGATCAGGATAGGGCACAATATAAAGGCTAACTGGAACTCTGCTCATCTTAAAGCACACTTCCTTAAACAACTGTCCAAAGCTGACCCAGCCCGTGAGTATAACACATGGCTTCTCTGCATCACTGTTTCTTTCTGTCTCTTGGGCTTTCCCCCACTCTCAGTTACTCCTATCTTTCTCCGCTTTGACGTCCTGTCTTCATTCTCTTTTGTGTACATAGCTGTCTTGCTGTTGTATGTAGTATGGCTGGTCCACTCTGGTCTCGCTTGTCAGTGGAGCTGTTCATCGCTTTTTACTTCCACACTTGTTAATGTTTGCCTTGCATAATAACATGTAATCCCCTGTGTCCTTTACTCTCACCTAAGTTACTGTTTCTGGCACACCCACACAAACACACTGCAACTCATGTACTGTATGTTTGACTGTTGCCTCTCTTTCCCACTGCTAAAAACATTCCCTAATTTCTGTAAGTGGCCTTGCCTCATGTGCAACTCACTTCTGTTGTTGTGGACTGACTGTGCTGTATGTGTTCATGAGCCTATTGTTCTGCATGTACGCCTACAGTATATGTGTATATGCATGTGTATGTGTGTGTATTTATCTAGGACGGAGCAGAATGAGCATAAGTGGAGCAGTGGCTGGTTGCTTGCTGTTGGCATGCCTGGTGTCGCTGCTGGCTGAGAAGACTGAGGGACACATCACCTTCTTCAGTCCAAAGGAGATGATGCTGATGAAGGTAAGCAGCTTGTGTTGGATTGAACAGTGAGCCCTTGTAGAGCTGAGTGACAGTTCAATAGGGATGTCTAATGTATTTTCAATGCAGTCTAACTAGTGCTTAACTCATTGTAGCTTTATCTTACATTATATTGTCCTGTGGCTTTACCTATTGAGCACTAGTTTAATTACGTAACTTCAATTTTGCCCAATAAACTGTAACACATAGATCTAAAACAATTAGACACATATTTTGATAATCAAATAATCACATCATTTTTTAGGGTAAAAAAAGGCCAAACCTTTATTTGTTCCAGCTTCTCAGTTATGAGGTTTTGCTCCTTTTTCTTTCTTTTGTGAACACTTTGGGGTTTTGGCGTGTTGGTTGGACAAGAAAACCAATTTGATAAAACCTTGGGTTTTAGAAAATTGGAAAAGCCAATTAGTTGTTTTTTTTTTTACATTTTATGACAAAACGATTAATCAATTAATTGAGAGAATAACTGGTAGATACGTAAGTATTGAAAATAACCATTAGTTGCAGCTGTAGTACCAAAACCATATCAACATTGACACATTTTTTAAAAATATCAGTAGTATTATGTCCATTTTATCCAAAAGGATAGATGGAATGGAGTTTTTCAGTTTGGTGTTTAGTTTTGCAAAGTTTGAATGATAAAGTTATAAACAAAGTCAAGTGGAGGTTGCTCACAGTTTCAAATGAGTATAAGAAGCTGATGAACTGTCTATTGTTCTTGATTTATGTAGGTATTGTGGATGGAGGTTGTAGAAGTCCATTCCGTATTACACTAGGTTTTTATTTTGTGCAAATAATGTGTTTTGTGTGCCTGTGCTGCAGGAGAGAGAAGGTAGAAAGGACATGGAGTCTCAATCGAATGGTCACTTTGAAGAGGATACAGTCCAACAGCTTCCTCGGGTGGAACGTGGTGAGAATCCTGTGAGCATGCACGCACGCACAACTTTCACAACATTGTTGCTGTTTTCACCAAAGAATTGTGTCATTGAATACAAGCCATTGACAATTCTTCTGTGTGTCCAGGATGAAACATTGGAGATTGGCGTCCGACTTTCACCCAAACAGCTAGATCATGTGCTCAAAGACATCATCTATGAGATAGTGGAGGAACATCCGAAAGGTACGTGTGTTTACGTGGTGGTAGATGTAGTGACACATTTGTTAAAAAATAAGCTTATTTTCAGACTTACAACATGGTCTTGTATCTTTTTTTATTATCCAAAGATGATTAGTAGACACACACTTATTTGTACAAGTACTATGATTAAAAACCTCTTTGACCATACTGTTCTCTCACTATCTGTCTCTCTGCAGCCAAGTAGTGAGGCCGAAGACACCATGTGATGAACACTGTACAAATTCTTCACAAGGCACTGAATGCCAAATGTTTTATTGTGTTTTAATAAATCAGTAATTAAAGAGTATTGATTGTGCCACTTATTCTGTTGTCATTGTGATGTCTGAATAATTTGACCACATGGTGTCAGCATGTCTCAGGAAACTCTTTCATTTCACTCATTTACATACCTGACTTTCATAAAAAACATGTTAATATGTACATGGATAGTTCACATATTTATTTTAATGAATAAGAATTACCCAGACAACTTGATAGCTGATATGAAAAGTAAGTGATTAAACATAAAGTATTTGGCCTGTTATTCACATGCAAGTGACAAAGCTTTACCATTTACAAATATATAACAAATGATTCATTTGGGCTTCTCTTAAAAACATGTCAGTTTATATCCCTTCAAATTATTTATAAAAAATTAATTTTGAATGATTTTAAAGACACATTGTGTCAAAATTGTTCACTCAAGAATTGCGGTAAGAGGGTGGAATTTGACCACTTTTCTGTTATCAAGTCGTTTGCCCGATAGCTTTGTTTCAGAGCTTTGATGTCAGCCTTTCGCAGATCTCAAAGTCCTTGACTGCGAGGGCAGCGTCTCGAGCTAAAGGGGCCGGGAGAACCAGGCAGCAGTCACTGTCGCAATACTTCCCAGTTATCCCCTCCATTTCCTCTGATACTGCACAGAAGATTGGGCTGAATGCACCCTCATCTGGAGACTGAGAGGGGACAGTCACCGGAAATGACACATAGATATCTCTGCAGATGCAAATATGCAACCAGGACGTTTGTGCAATCACTACTCTGATGTGTGTGTAGTATAACCAGATGGTTAGCATAGTCTTCTGCTAGTGACACACGTCACAGATAAACATCAGAAAAATAAGGGCTAGGTCAAGAGTGAACTCTGAGAAAGGTTAAAAACAGACACAAACTGACAATAGACAGATGTAAAAGTGATGTGAAAGCTGTGTGTATATGTGAAGCCATGGTTATATGTGACACACTGGATGATGCTGTTATCAGTGCATGCCAGGGAACACATGAAACTTTCAACCAGACCAACCAAAGGTTTTCAAACAAACCTAGTTAACCAAAGTTATTTGGAAAAGAAAGCAAGCAAGCAAGTTGAACTGTTAAATGAATGCTAAAATGTTGTCTTGCAAACATTTGTCAGTTCACTTTGACCTTACCGTACTTACCATAGTGTGCACACACAGTTTTCACAGTTCACATTTTTTCTGTGCAATGAGGGATTATAAGCAATATTTCTTCACTCTTTCAGTTTCACGTCTAACTGAAAGCGCTTAGCTAATATGGCTAAACTGACTCATTTAACCCTGTATGATCTCAGATCTCAGTGAGATTCTTTTAAGATTCTTTAACTTTGCCAAACTCATAAACTCAATAACAACAAAATAGAAGTTGTGCTTCATCCTTTAGCTTGTCAAAGTACTGCATATGTCTCCTTAAACTGATTCAAAATAAAATATGAATTAAAAGGTAGGCTTATAGAGTTCCTTCACTGTTCATTGTGTTGATGAAAACACACCAAAGTAAAGCTGAAAGCCAGTACTGCATGGTGATTGTTTAATTCTAAATTCAATGTGCTGGAGTACAGAGCCAAAACCTTTACAACCAATACAGTTTTTTCTACAAGCTCTCAAATCATATTCTACAAGTGCTCACATTGCATCTATGAGTACTGATTTTCTTTAGGCGCTCTGACATTGTGCACCATATTTACCTTCGTAGTTTCAGCTACAGTTGCTCATTACCCAACATCCTGACTTATGATCAAGGTTTTGGCCAAATATTTTACATTTTCATGTACCCTATATCATGATTGTTTATCATTGCAAGCTAAGGAATGCCAAATTCATTATTGGTAAGTAGTTCTGTCTTAACTGGAACACAACAGGAAGGTAAACAGGATGGTCACATGACTTTAATGAAGCAGATTTATTTAATAATAATTTGCGTAAATAATGTCACTCTGCACCGTCATTCTGCAATAAAAAGCAACAATGTACTCACCTTGAAAAAGAATATTCCAACACAGTTGAAAAGAAAACGAATCATGAATGGGTAGTGTCTCAATACATCTGTCATGACAACACCAGGGTGGACAGAGTTTGCGGTGACACCTACAGGAACATAAACACATAGAGACATACACATAAATACAGATTCATTTATAGAAACGCTTGGGACAGAAAAACTGTAAGCAAAGTCAGTCTCAACAAGTCTATGAATGGAGACTTTCCTCTGTAAAGGGGAAAATCAGCCTTTCACTTTGTATGCTGGATTATTATAACGTTTTGCTGTCTGGCCTGTTACATGCTAGTACTAAACCGTGGTGGAAGAAGTATTCAGATCCTTTATTTAAACTTTTTAATACCACACTGTAAAACTACTCTGTTACAAGTATGAGTCTTGCATTAAAGGTCCCATGGCATAAAAGTTTCATTTTATGAGTTTTTTTTAACATTAATATACTTCCCCCCAGCCTGCCTATGGTCCCCCAGGGGCTAGAAATGGCGATAGGTGTAAACCGATCTGGAACCTTCTCCTTATGAGGTCTTAAGGGGCAAAGTTACCTCCCCTTTCTCTGCTTTGCCTGCCCAGAGAATGTGGCCCAACCATGTGAGCGAGAGACATCATGGCCCCCCTCCCTCTATCTTCCTTAATAACTACAGACTCAGAAATGGCACGTCCCAAGGAAAGCTCATTGTGGGACTGCATGTAAATATCATCAGGAAAATGTACTTAAAGTATTAAAAGTAAAAGTACTCAATGCAGAAAAATTCTTTAAGAAACTTGTCAAACGATCAAAACAGTTCTGATAATCAACTTAGTGTTTAATCAGCTAATCTTGTCAGCTGTAGACAGGCTGTTGGCCTGTATATTGTTAATTTATAATAAACCGTTGCAATTTTTAAGCTAAATATGTTTTGTGTGCAAAAAAGTATTAATTTGTAAAGTAAAAAGTAACTCAAGCTGTCAGATTAATGTAGTGCAGTAAAAAGTTGAATATTTCTGTCTATGGCATGAAAAGAAAAGGACAGTAGAAGTACCTCAAATTTGAACTTAAGTACAGTACTTGAGTAAATGTACTTAGTTACATTCCACCACTAGTACTAAAAGTCTTCAAATGGTTAAGAACACTACAGCAAGAAGCCTAACTGAAAATAGAAAACTTGACCATACTACATCATTTTTAGCTTCCCTTCATTGGCTCCCTATCCATGCCTGTCCACTTTCCAGGTTTCTATGGTGGTGAGGAGGTTGTGTGGTCCTATCTGTTTGGCGACACCTGAAAGCTGCTCGACGTTATCCCATATCCATTTCTTCAGATGTTTACATTCTATGTATAGTTTTATCATTTGGATTGTTTATCCTGTGATCCTGTACACACATCTGTTTGTCCTGAGAGGGATCCCTACACCGTTTCTCTTCCTGAGGTTTCTTTCATTTTTTTACCCATTAATTAAAAGCTTTTTTTGGGGAGCTTTTCCTCAACCGAAGCGAGGGTCATATATGCTGTACACATTTGCGATTTGTGATATTGGGCTATATACTATAAATAACATTGACTTGACGTTGCTTTCTGCAGCACTTATTCAACAGGAAAGACCATGCATTCTCTATACTAATGGATGATAATCATAAAAATCTTGATTTTAGTCTACCTGTCCCTTCTAGCCTGCGTGCTAGCTCGTTGGTAAAGATGATATTGTGCAGCTTTGTGTGGTTGTAGACATTATCCCTGTGATAAGTGAGGTTCTCGCCATGAAAATGAGAGAAGTCCACTTGACCCTTCACATGGTTGAGTGAGGTGATGTTGACAATACGTGCCGGAGCTGAATGCTTCATCAGGTCTGGAGTGAATCAGAGACATGCAGAGCGAGGAACAGAGAAAGAAAATGAAAGACAAATAATAAGTATATGAAAGGTAATCAGGATTTCACATAAACAATGTACCTGCTGTATTAAAAAGATACTGCAGAGTCTTACCCAGCAACAGGTTGGTAAGAAGAAATGGTCCCAGGTGGTTGGTGGCAAAAGAAACGTCAAAGCCATCTTTGGTTATCTGCCTGGGTAAACCTAATGGTAATATTAAATGAAGTGCAATTGGATTTTACAAATTATATTAGATACAAATCTACACATAACTATGCACTAACAAACACAGTTGTACTGCTATACTTTGGAGTACTTCACATTGGCATAATGCATTGTAAACATTACATCTATATGTCTCATACTATATAACGTTATATTGTTGTGCTACTATATTATGTTATTCTATACCCATTCTATGGCATAGCCCTCGAAAAGCTGTTGCAATTGGGTTTATCCCTTGTGCACGCGCAGTCGTGAAGATTTCTGTTTGTGCCTTGTGGTATTGCATTGTTATGCTATTGTTATACTCTGGGGTTTCTGGGTTTTAAAAATAAAAAACTGCCCAGTGAAGCTTCAAAACTATAATTCCATGTATGCTGTGTGTGCATGTATCACCTGATACTCCAGCATTGTTGACAAGGATGTGGAGAGCTTTCTCCTCTACAAGAATCCTCTTAGTAAATTCTCTGACAGAATCCAGAGAAGATAGATCCACCAGATGCAAGTGGACGTCACTGTTTCCTGTTTTCTCCCTGATTTCTTTAAGTGCTGCTGTCCCCCGGGCCTCGCTTCGACATGCTAGGATAACACGGGCCCCACGGCGTGCAAAGTCCAAGGCAATGGACTTCCCAATCCCTAGAGAAGTGAAAGAGAGCAACTATTTCTTTGCAATAATTGATAACAAAAAATGTCCATATAGCAGATAGCAATCAACTGGTGACCTAGGCTCCATTAACTTCCCATATTTAGACATGTCGTATTGAAAAAGTCTTCTTGGAGAACATGAGTTCAGATCTTAAAGAAGGTAGAGTTGGTTACTATTTCACTGTCTATCAGTCTGCCAATCTGTCTGCCTACGCTGTCTTATGCCACACTTTCACTGTATGGTATGGCACGTCAGGTTTCCCCTCTTTTCATTTATAAAAACTGAAGAAAACAAAGTGGCATAGGCTGGGTTATTTGTATCTGATTATGAAGAAAAAATGAAACTCAGACTGTATGTTATCCTGCTGATAATGCACTTATAAACTACAGTTCAAGTTGGCTTTTGTTGTGTGTAATTCTTTCTTGATTCTTGTCTGGGTGGGTGGTGATGACGAAAGGGGGGATGTTCATGTTGCGAATTGTATGTTTTGTATGTTGTTAAAAAATAAAAAATTGCAAATCACAAAAAAAGAAAAGCAGTCCTAAATTATTTCATCAGTACTCATCAGTACAAACAAATAATATGGACCACTACAAATGAACACTGACTATTATTTTTACAGTGTGGTTTTTTTAGTACATTTGCGTAATGGACCTGAATACTTCTTCCACCACTGCCTGCAATCCAATGATCCAATCCACACAGTAGAAAAAACCTCATGCATCAAAATGTCATATAATTTAGTACAAATATGTACACAAATATGCTGTATACTTATAATAAAAATTATTTAGTTTAAATAAAAATGAATAGTACAGATTTAGTGAAAGCACAAGTGCTTGGGAGAGAGAACACCTCTAACTAGCACAAAATGCTGAGTAATGGTAAGGTAATAATAAAGTAATGAGGTATTAGTAAAAGTCAATCAATCAATCAGTCAATCAATCAATCAATCAATCAATCAATCAATCAATCAATCAATCAATCAATCAATCAACATTTATTTATATAGCACTTTACAGTAACCAGCAGGTATCTAAAGTATATAGAAAACAGTAGAATCAGAAAAGGTGAATCAGGAGAGGAAAATTGTCACACAAATACTATGTATTAAAAGCCATTCTAAACAAATAAGTGTTGAGTTTGGACCTAAAAAAGTGACTATTAGGTAAGCAATTAGAAACTAATCTAGAGTTAGGCCTACTGCTAAAGTAGAGTTACTAAGAAAAGTGATAGCCTATATACAAGAAGATGCCATAACAATTATTAAGCCTGGGGAATTCATCCACTAGAAAAACAGGTTTCCCAATCACCTCTGTCACGTTCTTTACCATAGGCTACTTATTATTTATTTCAACAAACAAACCAGGATGTCTTTCTCTGAAGCAGCTTAATTCATGAATACCATGTTTAATCTAGCTCAATAGCCATTATGATAAATAACGGTAAAATCTACACACAAAGTGTGACCTAGTGTCTTGATTTTTAAACAGTTATTTACTGTAAGTTCTGTTTAACTGCACTACAGAGTGTGTTTGTTACTGTGTTAATAGTTAACAAGTTGGGCTACATTCTTGGTAAATCAGATTAGCTTTCCCGTCAATGGCATTTCCTGTCAAATCTAAAATGTCAGCTATTTTAGGAAACACTTGAATCAGGACTTTAGAAATGGAAAAATTGCTTTTAGCCTGCAGATCCATAAACGGCCATATCGAATCGCCACATGGAAGGAAGAAAAAATTAGCCATCCTTACGTAACTTACCATATTGTTTTAACATTCATATTGTTTGGTTGGCATTGGCATTAAAGCATTATCTTGCAGCCCGTGTGATAATTCTAGGCTATATATTAAAATGAACTAACCTGTATTGGCTCCAGTCACTATAGCAGTCTTCCCTATCAGCCGAACGGGGCAGGCTTGCGGATCCCAGCGTCCTCTGCGCTGGATGCGCACAACGAGCGCCAGAAGCGCCGTGGAAAATACCCATACCGGGTTACAAAGTATATCCAACCAAACCATTGCCCAGCGAGAGTTGAGCGTCTGTCAACAAGAAATAAAAAGAAAAGAAAGCCCGGAGGAGCTGGCCAGCGTCTAAATTCTAGCACGCAAAGTAGGTGGGCCTAGTATATATGGGCAGAAATATGTGCCAACACAAACAGAATTTGCAAAGTTAAATATAAATGATTCAAATTCAGTTTCTGTTGACGAATAGTTCAGCCCATAAGTAAATAGCAACAGTACACCAGTTTAACACTAGCCCAGAAGGTCTGTGTTTGAGGTGAAATGGATTCCCCGTCATGGAAAACATGTGGTTTTAATGATTCTTCACAGTGCTCTATGTGAGCAGAAAACATATGGAGCTACAAAAGTGACAGTAACGTGTGGTATTGAAAATCAAATTTGGCATTAAAACAACATATATTGGCACTGAAAAATGTTGAGCTGATATATAAACACAAACATCAAAATATAATAATCTCACAATCCTATTGTATTATTTCACTTTGACATTTGTTTGCACTTTTTCTTGATGTCTGTGTCTTATCAGTGACCATTTTTACGCTGTCAAGAGTTTTACAATGTCAATGGTTTTCAGTTTCAACTTTCTGTCACTGTTTTGGCGTGGGGCGGCTGAGGGGAGGAACAAAGAGGGTTTTGTTTATGGCTTTTACATAAACTACTGGCGAGAGACCGCACCTCCACAGGAATCCTCACAGATGTGTTAAAACCGCTGCAATCTGCAAATCTGCAATGTCTTCCTCAAGTTCACCTGGAACCTCTTTATTTTTTCACATAGAAGCAGGCTGGTTTAGTGTTAACTTTTAATGTAGGCCTAAGCTGTGCTGTTTGCAGAGGTTAGCACTGTTCTCTTAATTTAGCACACGTCAGCTAACTTGTGGCTAAAACTAAGTCTCCCGCCAGGGATGTCAATTTATCTTCTATAATCTAGTATTTATAATAACAGTAATTCCTGTTCTTTAGGACTCCTAAGGCCAGTGTTATTGCTGGTGCACAAGGCCTGACTCGCTTTGTGTCTCTCATTAGCTCCTTCATGGATGTATTAAGAGAACGAGCTTCACTCTCTCTATCTACCAAGACTGTATGGCTGCAGCCTGGAGTGTCCCGTGTCATGCCATCCCATATCATGCCATCCCGCCTGGTTCCATCCCCGAGCTTCTACTTTTCAAAATAAAAGCTTGCGTCTGGAATAAAATAAGGTCACGTCAACTATCATTCTTTTATTCACCGCAGGAGTTTTCCTCGTTCATCATGGTCGCCATCTACATTCCGCCTCAGGCCAGTGTGTTCAAGAGTTTGCAACTGCTGCAGAGATGTTTTTGGTGCCGGAACAAATTTGTTTCCCAGACCAGGAGAAGTTTGCAGAAATGGCTGCCTACACTGAGAGCAGATGTTGGATCCCGCAGTGTATTGGTGCTTTCACACATCACATCACACATACCAATCATAGCACCACAAAAGTACCACTGCGACTATTTCAAACGTAAAGGCTGGCACTCCATCATCCTTCAAGGTGGTGTTAATGGAAAGGGACTGTTCTGGAACGTGTTTGCAGGACTGCCTAGCAGCTTGCATGATGCTCATGTTTTGAGACTGTCCTAATTGTGGGCGTTAGCGAATGCTTTTGGTAGAATGAAGGGAAGGTGGCGTTGCCTTACGAAAAGTATGTAAAACTGGTGAAATCTATGGTTCTGACTTGCTGTGCTTTGCATAATCTTTGAGAGACTGACAGAGAGGCTTCATGACAATGACTGGGATGCATCTGGTGGCACTGTCACAGGGGTGCAGAGGAAGAAGGCAGAGATGTACGGGAGGGTTTGATGCGGTACTTGAATAGCTAAATAATAAAAACATTGTTTAATATATTGTCTAGTTTAAAAAAGTTATAACAGGTTATAATAGTGTGCAATATTGCAAATGACATGCAAAAGCCCATGTAATATAAAACCGTGATGAAAGAAAGATTCAATTAGTTAAAAAAAAGTTTATTTAACAATTGTGCAATCACGCAAAGAACAAAAGCTATATACATAAGGCAAAATACACACACATTGTGTCCAAACATTATTTACATAAGTTAGGTTTGTAATGGAAAAAATACAATGTCCAAAGACTAAAAGCAACTCCTTTTTTAGCGTCAACATGTAACAATATGTAATAAAGTAAGTATAGTGCAAAGAAAAATGTGGGAAAAAGGTGGGGTGGTAAGGTGCACAGTTCTGAAACGCTATATACATACATAAAAAATGTAGAGGTAGCTATGTGTGACAGGATGAGGTTTTCACCTCATCCCATATGATTGGGAGCAGCTGCGGGCTCTATTTAAGCCTGTGTGTAGACTCGTTCTGTTTCTGGCTTCTCCTGTTGGGTGTGGACTCTACACCCAACAGGAGAAGACTGTGACTTCGGTGTTTATCAGGATGTCTTGTTATAGTTGGGTGCTGTGTGGTTGCGCGGATTGCGTGCCCCCCCTACCGGGGACTGAGGGCGGCGTGTCCTGTAAAGCGGTAAGTTTGCTTACAATGTATTGCGATCCTGTTTTAATGGGGTGTTTCCACATCACAGCTGCACCGAGCTACAGCCTTGTGCATGCTGCTGCGGAGGCAGCCGGGTGCCACCGCTATATAAGGACTGCAGAAAAGATCATCAGTGCCAACCTGACCTCCAATCATGCCTTGCACACTTCCAGAGTCAGGAAACAGGCAGGAAACATCACTGCAGACCCATCTCATTCCGGACATAACCTGTTCCAGCTTCTCCCCTCTGGGAGGCGCTACAGAGCACTGTACGCCAAAACCTTTCTTCTTTCCACAAGCCATCACTCTGATGAACAGATGACGTCTGACTCAAGTGTCATGTTCAATTCCCGTACAATAATCCAGCAACACTCTCTAATCAGCACCTGTTTCCTAATTCCACTTATTATTTATTCATTATTCTCTATTTCAAAGCTGTTCATACTGTTCATATTGTAGGCCTAATAGAATACTTATTCAAGCATACTGCTCCATAATTAAAATAATTTATCATAAAAACAATTTACTCCTGCACACTTTGCACTCTTCATTGCACTATTGCCTCAACCCCTCTATATTTCTGTTTATAGTGTGTGTGTATATATTGTTTTGTATGAGTAAGCACATTGTGAGCAATGTATAATCCCAAGCAATCCTATGTGTCCTCATACCAGGCAAATAAAGCTGATTTTGATAAAGTCTTATCTCCTATCTAATGTCTCTACCTGACTGTAAAGTTTATAGACTACAATGCTGGGTGCAAGGGTGGGGAGGTTGTGTCGGGTATCAGGTGTGGGATATGACTTTTAGGCGTGCTGATTATAATATAGTTGCACAGCATAAAATTATGTCCCACTTTACCTGAACAATGCTGTCCCAAATTAGCTAACATTTTCAGGTAATTTGGGACAGTAAAATAAAAAGCAGTATTTTACATATTTTTGTGTGTGTGTTTCAACTAGTGGTTAAAGCACTTGAATATGATCCAGTGGTACAGGTTGTTTCTAATTTCAATTCTATCAACGGCCTTATCATTGAGAATTAGAATGTGTTCCTGCACCTTTTCAACCACTATGGCAAAACACGCCAACGAGTTGTACTAATATTGAGTGGAAGTTAGACAAATTATGCTTGTTACGTAATGTTTAGCCTTTCATATTTAGGTGGATGTCTCAGCTGATGACCAAGTATTTTACTTTATGATAATTGTATAATTTCTACTTGCATTACTACACAAAAAGGAAAATAATAATTTTGTTTCAATTAGGCCTGTATGCCTGAGGAAACTAGTAATTTTATGGTTTATAGACTTGCTATCACATTAAATTTAGATTTATGCCACAGCTATTTATCCTTGAAAATGGCAACCATTTCAAGAACAACCAAACAAATAGAATGTATTTCTAGAGTTATGAATTCTTCATGAGTGTATTCATGAAACTTACATCCAAGAACCACAAAAGAGAAAGCACAACAGCAAAAGCTTAAAAAAAAAAACGGCAGTAGAAAAACCCAGTAGCCTATTTGGTGAGAATCAAACCGGAAAAGGCAGCTCTGTATTGGACAAGGACTTTGTTGCTGCAGGAAAGCCTGTCAGTCTTTCTCTTTTGCTTTAGGGTTTTGTGAATAGGTCATATCTATTTTTTTTGTCAATTATTGGGGGTAATTAACATTTCTTCTTATTTGGCGCAACAAGCAGGCTCAATGTCTTTCCCTTTTCGGTATCCTCAGACAATGCAAAGTATTGGGGGATGGGTCTGACTGTGTGTTGAACATATCTGGGAGGAGGGGACTGGGTTAAGGCTATAAATAGTGGACAAATCCTGAAGAGAGGGAGAGACACACAAAGAAAGTACAGTGGAAAAGAAGACAAGTTAGAGGAGGAAACAGAAAATTGCCAGAAAGAGACTTTTTTGTGGAAAACTTTGTGACATGTGAGGAGTCACCACATAGATTCTTCAAGGAGACTGTGTCTTTATTTTTGCTAAATTAGAGAATAAACTCTACCAACAGAATAGGGGGTAAAGAAGAGAAGAAGAAGACTAAATGAAAGACTCGCAGTCAGTAGACATGGGGGTCTCTCAGCAAAAACGACTCAACGTGTCTCAACCCAAAGTCTGGCTAAAGAATGAACTTGTTCGTGTAGGACTTGCTGAATCCCTTTGCACATATGTCATGATGGTAAGCTAAACTTGTTGTAATAACGTGCGATTTTAAACTGCCAAAAAAGTCTCTTATCATTCTGGTGACAATTTCACTTTCCATGAGCTATTCTCTTTGTTTTGAACATTGTGGCATGCTTATCAACAATCATGTGCTATTAATTATTAATGTCATTTTCTTGACCCTGATAACATTACCCCTTTCCCACAAACACACAAAAGCACATTTCAGTCACATGGCAGGGATTGTGGTTGGGGATTGGTGGGTTCAAGGGGTTGAACCAGGAAATCTAGTGTTACCAGAGGAATGGTAAGGCAGTGAGTGGGCCACCTCCTGAGAGGGTTGCAAAAGTCACATGTCATGTGTCAGCTGTTACAATATATCCTATACATAGAACTTTGCTTAGACAAACTCACCCTGAACCTAAATACACATGACTTTCATAGGAGGAACCACATTTCCTGTTTCCTGAATACAGAATGAATTCAGTGTCAGCTATTTTCACTGTAACCACACTCTCTTTTACTGAGAAGTTTAATGAAAGAGTTCAGTTTAACTTATTTTACCATTACAGTGCCATAGTTAAACATTTCTAAACAAAACATTCTTCATATTCTATCAAAACATTCATTCTTCACTTACACTCTCACTGCCTGTCACGCTGCCCTAATTGGTGCATCATTCATCATAAGGACCCGAGCACCTTCAGGTGGACCTGAAGGAATTGTTATTTTACACAATGAATCTCAATTTTTGAGGGAGTTAAGGTGCTAGAAACATTTGCACACACATCTGAACTGGTACGTTTAAAAAATATATTTTTTATAGGTCTTACTTTTTGATTGGGCATAATGAATAGCACCCCCTAAATTAAAGCCCTCAACTTTAAATTTGACGTAGATGAATGAAAATTGGTAGGCATTTCCAGACATACAAAAAAGCCTCTTGGAGGTATCCTAAATCCAACAAGAAGTCAGCCATGTTGAATTAAATGTGCATTTTTTTCCCGCCATTTCAAGGTGTTGCACTTCAATGAACTCCACCTACAGATTGAACCTGATTAACTTAATTTTATTCTGTGCAATCTAAAGACCTTACAAATGATTCAGATGATACTGATAGTCGTAGTAGATTTTCAT
Source organism: Percina caprodes (assembly GCA_013375575.1). Classification (NCBI taxonomy): domain Eukaryota; kingdom Metazoa; phylum Chordata; class Actinopteri; order Perciformes; family Percidae; genus Percina; species Percina caprodes. The sequence continues at coordinate 9,955,678 of JABXJD010000005.1, read as the reverse complement.
TGGGGATGGTTTGCCCCACCCCCCATTAGCTACGCTCCCCTTCATAACTCATGAACCACCAACATTTGCAAAACACCATTTCCAATGTACTCCACGCAGGAAATAAAGTCTAAAACTTGTCTGTACAGTTTCATACGATTGCGTAAATGCACGGCTGCGTCGACTAGAGTGAGGGAAGGTGCAAGGGCCTGTCCATTGCTGCTTGCAGCTTTAATTTGTTTCGCTACCTTACCTATCCTGTTTGCTGGAATGTTTTTCCTAAATTAGATTGTTTGGAAGTTTTCCCCTGTAATTATTTTTTCTTTAACTGTCTATGACTTTTCCTGTGCACGATTACTTACTTATCTTTGTGTCCAGGTACTTGGCCTGGGGTCTGTGGCCCAGGTAGTGACAGGACAGGGAGAGTTTGGACATTACCTCAGCATCAACCTGGGTTTTGGCCTGGGTGTTGCTATGGGGGTTCATGTTGGAGGGAAGGTCTCAGGTATGAGGGCTAACCCTTGTAAACCCTAATATCGAGAATAATTAAAAATCATCACAAATAACTATTATCTGATTTCTCATATTGTATTGCTCCATCAGGGGCTCATATGAATGCAGCAGTGTCATTCACAATGTGCATATTTGGCCGCCTGGGGTGGAAGATGCTGCCTCTCTATGTTTTTGCGCAACTATTGGGGTCATTTCTGGCAGCAGGGACAATTTATGCCGTCTATTATGGTGAGGCCACACTGCATGTTTGGCAAATGCCTGTATTGTTATAGAATTGTTTACATTTACTTCTTCTCATGTCATTTTATGTATTTCTGTTGGCATATCATACGTCTGTCAATATTGTTTCCATATGCAGAAGCCATTTATGACTACTGTGGAGGAAACCTGACTGTAACAGGTGTAAAGGCCACAGCTGGTATTTTTGCCACCTATCCTGCGCCATACCTCTCCTTGCTGGGTGGATTCATTGATCAGGTAGCCATGAAACTGGATTCAAGGATTACAGCTACAATCACTATTTGTCACTATCATCTGATATATTCTGCGCTGACCATTTCCTTTGTTGTATTTGTTTTACACACAGTTATCTATGTGATGTTTGCCGCTGTGTCTCTGTGCTAGGTGTTTGGCACAGCTATGCTGCTCCTGTGCTTGATGGCTCTGTCTGACCAGAAGAACAAACCGGCTGCAGCAGGCAGCGAGCCTGTCGCAGTTGGTCTCCTGGTGCTGCTCATTGGCATTTCTCTGGGAAGCAACAGCGGTTATGCTATCAACCCCACCAGAGACATCGCACCCAGAGTCTTTACTGCCATAGCAGGCTGGGGTGCCGACGTGTTCAGGTACACAAGGAGGACGTATTGGCTTTTAGAGAGGAAGATTTGCGGCCTATGTTACTTTAACTAGGGGTCAGTCAAGAGCAAAACATGACCTAAGTAGTTTAAAAAAAACTCACATTAAGGGGGTTTTATTAGTTGTTTCTAACAATGAAAATGAAAAATCTTTATTTAAATATTGTTAGTTTTTATCAGTTCACAGTTTTCTGTCTTCTAACGACTTCTATCTGTGCAGGTCTGGAAATGGGTGGTGGTGGGTGCCTCTAGTTGCCACCCCCATTGGAGGAGTATTGGGTGCGGGGCTATACAGGGTCTTGGTGGAAATGCACCACCCTCCCTTCTCTGAACAGGATCAGGGGCTGGTGGATGAATTTGAAGATACTGCCCCTCTGGAAAAACAGGAAAACATCTGTGCTAATGTATGTGTCTGAGGCCCCGACTAGCCTGTAAAGCTATGTGGGTAACATTCCATGATGACAGAAGATGGACAGAAGGACTTTCACAATAAGAGAGACTGACTCAAATAAGGTTTTAAATATCTCAAGCAATTTTGAAATTTGTCTGTTTATTACTGTTGTCATCAACCTTAGTTATTCAACTGCAGTTTATGTACTTGTCAGTGACCGCAACACATAATTTATAAAATACCAACACAATAGTTTATAAAATACATAACATATTTTAAACTGTGACGCTGACTACTAGGGCTTATTGGTCCAATCCATGCTAGTTATACTAAATACATAAGGGAAAAAAGGTTGAAAAATAAGAGCTATTTCTATGCATTGAAGAAAAAAAAAAACACATCTTATATTTCATGTTTATTATTGAGGTAATAACAGCTGATGTAACCTTGGAAGACACCACAAATATAATTTATTATAACAATCAACATGAGACCACTTACATGAGCTTGGAAACTAGTGTATGTAAAGAAAAGCAAACATCCCCATTAATTGCACTTAAATAAACATGTATGTTTTGAAAATAAAAATTAAACCGTAGGAGTTGGCTATTCACAGTTTGAACGAGTAGCAGCACTACTAAAGATAATATACACATTCCTCTTTTTAACAATCCAGTTCACTGCAGCAACTAAAAAGTGTAAATGTGTCTTGATAAACTGTGTAGAAGTTCCAAAGTACTTCAACCAAAAAGTTAACGTGTAAATCTGCTCAGCTGTATCCTTTTGGTATCAAGAGCCCTAAATGTACAGTAGCCCATTTTTATCTCCAAAATGCTGAGATATAACCTTTTCACTGTTGTCAGAGCAGATGTCATTAGTCAAAGAATCATATGCCTAGTCTAGCACATTTTTATGTTTGTGAAGTTTACATTCAGTGAGGCACTGCAGCAATGCAATGGCCAGTGAGTAACTTACATCACTGAAGCCTTTGGTTATTTTCAGTCTTTGATAATGTAACACGTTACATTTCAAGGTTCAGAATTGATTGCACTCTGAAGTCATGGAACGTTTGAAGCTGAAGTTCTGGAAGTGTCAGATACGGCACTTTCAACACTGACGCTCAGAATTGGCATTAACATTTTCAAAGTCAATCATTTTCAATTGTGATCAATTTCTTTCTCTTTGTTCACAACTAAAAACCGACAGTATTATTTTCATTCTTCCAGTTTCCTTCAGTTTTAGTCACATAAACGTGTTATTTAGCCATTTTCACACTTCTTTTCAAATTGTATACATTATTGTTGTATGATATATTAGAATTTTAATATTTACAGCAACAGCAAAACAAGCCTAGTGGAAGTAACTACAAATACAAACTGTGTCCTTATTGAGTATTAGTAAGTACTCATTGGTTACAGCTGTGGTTCAATTTTTTACTTTTCTGTCAGGATTATTTGTCAAGCGTCAGAAGCACATAATCATATTTTATGAATTGGCTGCTCTTAGTAATTTTTACCACTAGGTGTCACTAGTTAACACTGTTATATGAGGCTTCAAATAACAAATCTATTGGTCATGCAGTTTGCTGGAAAGAATAAAAATAAATAAATACATTTTAAAAATGAATGTGAATGGATAAAAAAATTATAATTAGCATGATGTTTCTTGTGTTTTGAAATGTATGACATGCCAACATAATGTCATTTAACAGGTTGTGGGGAAAAAAAAGTTTCCTTGGGTGGAAACATTCTCACCGCTTTACCCCACTGTGTCTTCCTGTGCTGCCTTGGCTCTTTGCAGTGCTCCCTAAGCTGCACTGTGTGGACTGCTTCTTCTTGGGGACGGGTATCTTGGCTTTGCCTTTGAAGGCCTTTGTAGGATCCAGCTTGTTGAGATGGTATTCTCCAGCAGGATCAGCCAAGCTGAGTTCACAGCTAAATGTCAGTGGCTGGTACAGTGATGCCCACTGCTATAGAGAGAACAATAGGTAGATAGTTTACAATGCTGTTTATAGTTATGTATTCTAAAAAACACACACACAAAATAACCTGTACAATGTCCTTTAGGAACTGAGTGTTACAGTGGGAAACTACAAAGAAACTGAAAAAAAAAACCCACAAAAAAAGGGAGTAGTACTACTACTACTACTACTACTTTTCCAAAATGTTCCAGCACTGCAATCTGCATTCCCAGGAACATTTGCCATACAATGCATAGAAGTAAACTGTAGGTGAAAACAGTAGTTGAGGATTTAAAACGGACTATTCTGCAAATGTCCTATTTCAGATGTTGAGGTAAAACACTGTTATGGTTTGTGTCTTAAAACTGTGAGTGTTGTGTCATCTTGTTAAAGTGTTAAACCAGCAAACATTGTTGTATAATGTGAACCAAACATAATTAATTAAATGTAATTTATATACATGCAATGACTTCAAGTGCTGTTAACATTAAATTAAGTCTACAACACAATTCAAACAACTAATAACCATGGTTTGATTTTTCAATTAAATTCTGAAAGCCAAAAAAATACAATGTAGAATGTTAAATCACAACACATGCTCTTAGAAAGAGTGATTAAACACCTTGGCCTGGGGGCTAGGGCCATATGGGGTGAAGGCATACTGCCACTCCGGCAGACCCAGGTGGGTGATCATCAGTCGGTAGTAGGAGGTGAAGGTTGTCGTCAGTAAATGCCAACACAGCGAGCGGTCAAGGAACCAAATTTCACTCTGCTGAGCTACCACACCTGGAAAACACAAAAGACCAACAACTAAATGATGAAACATATATTTTAACATAGATAATCAATTTTTCTCAAAATATAATTCTTTTTTAATTTAAACATTGTTTTCAGAGAAATCATGAATGTCACAATTTGCAAATAAAAACAAAGCACCTGGAGTGCAGTTTTTGTAGACTAGACACACTTTGCCATTCCCACCACAGGAATCCAGCTCGAAGATGCGGCAACGGGAATCAAAATGGGGTGCAGCGGGAGCATGCCCTGTCCCTGGCAGATAGGATTAATGAGTCTTGAATAAATATTTACTTTCCAATCAACATTTCAGTCATTAGCCTGCTTTCTGCACAACTGAGCGCACAAAAATACTTAATCAAACTTGACATGTTGTAATTGAGATAAGCCCACATGATCTGACAGGTGAGGTTTACCACATTCTGTGTTGTTCTCTTCCCAGTCCAGGTCAGCCAGTGATGGTGCATTGGGTAGAGAATAATGATACTGGTTGGAGGAGTGGGCACAGCCTGGCCACACTGTTAATCATCATCAATCCTAGCGGAACACACTCACCTAAAAGGCACACACACCCACACAGTTATCACAGAGCTGAAAAACGTTCACACAGCTCTTGCTCAAGCCTTTTTCATTTCCCTGTATCATGTAATCTTAATAGTAGCATTTCATTTAAACTAATTAAGACTTTTGAGAGTGGTATTTCAGGTAGAACATAAAACTAATGAGGTCACCTACTGTCTAGTTTAACGCTCCAGGTTAGTGTAAATCCATCGGTTGTTAGATAGAAATCTCGCAGGTCCTCTGGCAAAATACAAGTGTTTTTCTGAGGAAGAAAAACAGCAGGCTCATATAACAATGTATAACCAGAATAAATGTTGATGTCTTTTTAAAGGTGTCCAATTTTCACCTGTTCCCATGACAGCAGGCTCCTCTTCTCTGCAGGATCCCTCTCTACAAAACGCACATCGACAACACCAGGCATGTTCTCTGGCACAACAGGGACAAATTCATGAAATGTATTAAATAGTTCAGTAAGACATCACTCTATTTGGTAGCTAGCTAGCTAAACTGAACATTAACCTAAGTAGCTGTTCAAGAGCAAAAACAATGATACACACCGAGTATTCGAGTAATGCCAAGCGTCAGTCTCTCTGCAACACCTTTAAATATCAAGCTTTCTTTTGTCTCTTCCATTTAGAAAATTGTATTCACAAATTTGCAGAAACACCTAGAAGTGTCACCTCTCTCCAAATAACCTCTATGCAAATAACTCAGCTGGTAACACACCAACACACGCACCGGAAGCGACAATGGAGCTTTGACTAATTGATATTTGTTTAAGCCAATAGAAACTCACCTTCTTGATAAATAGCCAAGTGGCTGCTCAGTTGAAAGAGAAAGGCGGGACTACAATTCCTTAGCAACGCTTGGCTCCCTAGGAGTGGTGGCGGTTGTTTCAACATGGCGGCAGCGTCAACAAAAAGGGGAAATTTGGGGATATTTTGGATGAATGGTGGTAGGCTTAATTTTACTAAATTACACTAGCTTCCATGTTCACTGTCCATTTGTACATATAACTTATTTTAGTTTATAAACGTTTTAGAAAGAGTCTACCAGATGTTACTTCTTTGTCAATGCTGGAAAGTTATTTCAGAGGAAGTGAGGCAGCTAACGTAGCTAGCTAGCTAAGCGTTACGTTAGCTAGCTATTAACAGTTATAGCTAACTATACGCGTAGCTAGCTAGTTCATTACATGGTAACTTAACGTTATCTCTTTGAAGTTACGTATTTTATATAGAAACTCGGCGATTAGCTACCGCCAAAGTATTAATACTCACTGGCATTACCAATCAACCCTGTCAGGTTTCCTATAGCTACTGAGCTCAACATTTTACAAGGACCACCTGCTGCAACGTTAAATACCGAACTTTTATTTTGTTTATTACGCGATCTGCTTATTGTTTGCCACTGTAGCTTTTTGTCCCAAAATAGGATGATTGAGTTATTGATTCGACAGAAAGCAAATGCTTTAACAAACTTCCATTACATTTAACTGAATGTTAACTTAAAGCTTTTCTAGGCACATTATTTTTGGCGTCATTGGGCAACAATCCCATGATAATATTTCAGCATATTGTAATTAAAGTGGGCTGGATTTCTGCACCTCCTTTTGGCTCTGTTTTCAGGCTTTAGAAAATCTAGCCCTTGGCAGGTGACTGGTCAATCACAGGTCATTTCAGAGAGAGAGAGAGAGAAAGAGAGAGAGATCCGATTGGTTGTTCAGCGCATGCGTTGGCATTTAGGAAAAAGGGGAGAGGGAGAGCTGAGGTCTCACTGTACTTAAAATTCTAGTTTTTTTTTTAAATTTTTTATACCCACTGCAGCTTACAATGCCTAAAACTTCTTTTGGCCTTGTTCATACAGTGTCAGATGAGGAACTCCCTTTGGTGTTTGTTCCTGGTGAGTCTCAATTAATTTTTGGAGACAGTTTCTTAACACAGTATGAGATAATTCAATGTAGCTCATGTACACATGACATCCTCTTCTTTTGTCTTCCCTCAAACTCTTTTAGGATTAGATGGCGAGGGCAAGACTCAGATCCCTTTTAGTTTGAGACCAGGCAGCAGCACCAGCTCATCTAGTAAAAGAGGTACCAAGATGCGAGCCAGGTGTAACTCTGATTGCAAGAATGAGACCACACTAAGGAAAGTTGTCAAGAAACAGGGCTCCTCACAAAGTGAGTGCTCTGGGTTTTATACCAAGGAAAAAGTCTCCGTCCATCCCAGTGCTACTGTAGCTACAGACCACACCATTTCTCCAGCTTTGGGTACTTTTATCTCCTCGACACAGGTAAACCATTGTTTTGTGAAGACTATTTTTCTCTTCCCTCCATGGATGTAAGATGGAAATGTGGAAGAAAGAACATGGAAAATCTAAATACTTTTAGAAAACAAGGAAGGAGGTTGACAGAATTTCATTATAATATCTATATAATTTATATAATTATCTTCTTATACTTGCCAATCATTCTTTGCACAGGTAATCTCTGAGACCAGCACCGCTAAGAGCCAGGTCTGCTTGAAGGACCTCTGTCCTGAAGATAAGCGCCGGATTGCAAACCTCATTGAAGAACTAGCCAGGTAGCCAGCAGTATTAGCCACTGAACTCTAGGATAGTGATAAAGTTCATGTGAATGTTTGAGTGGAACAATATAAAGTGATACCTGATTGAAATGTTTAATTTTGTACTGCTATAGTCTTTTATCCCTTGTAACTCTTGGAATGCATACTGTAGACCACCGATGCTTTAACACTGTTATTTCGTCTTCTCCAGAGTGAGCGAGGAGAAAGAAGAGTCAGTGCAGCGTCTGAAAGATGAACAGGAAAATTTTGAGTCCAAGATCCAGAAGCTGGAGCAACAGAACGTGATCATAGAACAGGAAAGGCAGAGTATCCTTTCAAAACACTGAACCAAACCAAAGCACAGCAGTGAGTTTGATTATCTCAGATTAGTCATATTGTTCTTTTAATCAAACGATAGGGCATTTAATGTACTGTTGCAAATAGCAGTACCCACAGTGGTTTGAACACCGGGTACTTCTTATTAACCTTTGAAAAATATTCATAGAACAAAGCTATGTTTAATGGTGTAAAATAGGCTTTGTGGTGTGTGTATTGCTGTTTTGAGTGCGTGCGTGTGTGTGTGTGTGTGTGTGTGTGTGTGTAGTGTCTGCACTGGATCAGTTACTGCAAAACGTGGTGGACTGTTATGAGGAAACCAGAGGCCCTTCAATAATTCCAGGGTACAGTAGTTTTATCAGTTTGATTAATGTTAAGAAAAACGTATGCTACAACTCCACGATAAGATGCACTTACCTTCCTGTTTTGAAATTGCACAGATAGTGCTACAGTAGAGTATGTTGGTGCTGTTCTCTTATTCAATTCTTCAAAAAACACTAGACAGGTCTAGCAAAACAAAACCACCTACAGTTGTATGTAAACTCTTCTGCTGTTGTTTATGGTTGGAATAAAAACTTGGTACCAGTTCTCCATGGCACACAGTCAGGTAATCCTATGATGTAGATAAAGTTCCTCAAATGATATATTGAAGGCAGATGGTTCCATTGCTTATTGTGCTGTTCCATTAGTTAGTCTGCAGGGGGCAGTGTTGTCTTAGGGAAGACCATGTACACTCTTTGGCCAAGACCCTATGATTGATACTTAAATGACAGAGAAATAGAGCAGATTCATTTGAATGATTTGATTCCTGCTGCACATGTATTTTGCAAGTGCTTGTAGCTTATCCACTGTTGTGTACAGAATCAATTTCAAGGTTGGAGCCATGGCCCCCAACCATCTAAATCATCTTATCATCCAAAGATGAATTTTGACTACAGTGTATGCATTTGCCACCATGTGTTTTTGTAACCTTCTCTGAATGTTGAATGTCAGCTGTAGAATAGCTCTCCCTTCCTTCTGACAAAATGAGATCAGGTGAGTCACTGGCCGATTCTTGATTGTCTCTTGATTGATTGAAGAGGTTAGTGCTAGAGATAGAGCGATAGTTAGGCTGTTTATTGCACCCCACCTACTGTCTTCATAACTGTCCCGCTCAGGTCAAAACAGCATGGCCAGCAGTAAATTTAGGTTAAAAACACTGCGAAATATGAAGAGTAATTGACCCCGCTGGTAAATTGCACAATTGGCAACGGTGGCGGGGAAAATTAGGAATGCACAACTCAATTAAAGGCACTTTGGCTTGGAGACTTGGCATTTACACCAAACTTCTAAACTCCATTAAAAAGGTATTTGAGAGGAAAAAGTGTTCAGATCCTAGCACCTCAGGGGGGATAACGAAGTCTTTTTAAACTGTGTGCAGGAGTCATGAAGGCTCTTCGCAGGCAGAAGGTTCTGGCACTTCTCTGAAAGGTTAAGGAGACACCAAAGGCAAACACACTGAATGAGAGTCTTCTAATTCCATTACCCCTCAGCTTATCTTATCTAACCAAGATTCAGAGTTGTCAAGGGTATAAAGAATGTAGGGCTATACCTTAGCCCCAAGCCCCCTAGAATGAGAGGGAAAAAGTCCCCTTGATATTTATGGTGTTCAGCTGACATTTGGAACTGACTGGCACACAGGACTGAATTTGTGTTTCAGATAGGAAGGATGCCTTTTATACTTCAAGGCATGTTGGCATTGGTAGAAGTCAAAGTGGAGTTACTAACATGGTGCACAGTTCTACTTGTTGTATCCAGAAAATGGCACAGCAGGTGCTACAGCTAATGCCATTTATTGATTTGAAACAATTGGAAGGAATCCTGAGGTCATGGAGAGAGGGGAACAACAGCGCTGTCAATATGTCATTGAAAAAATGCTACATGTTGTGATGGAGGATTGCCAGAGATAATTCAATTGTTACCTGCCATTTACAATGTGGAAATCTGGAGAGATGCAGAATTGGAGATTTTTTAGCTCTTTGTTTTTGTGTGTAGATTAAACCCTAATATTCCTTCATGTCAGCTCTGTGGGTATTGTCATGATCTGGTCTGGGTGTTTTGTATTTTATCAATATTGTAGGAAAGAGTGAGCATTGTGAGTGAGAGTTGAAGCCATGGGCTGTGTAAGGTGCACTCTATTTATTAGGGGTGTTAAAAAGCAATTAAGCTAGGTCTAGTCTGTTTATTTATTGAAGCTCTACCTTCTGACTTGTTGACACAGCCAGGAAATATGGTAAATGCTTTGATTTTGACTGGTTAAATTAAAACCATTTTTGGGAGCCCTCCATTCTGCAGGGCAAAATAATACAAAAGTCTATATCCTCAAAAAGGTTGTTGGACAATATCAACACACGGGCGGCCTCTAGCTCACCCAGTAAGAGCGTTCGCCCCATGTAGGCTGAGTCCTACAGCGGCCCGGGTTTGAATCCAACTTGCAGCCCTTTGCTGCGTGTCATCCCCACATCTCTCTCCCCCTTTCATGTCTATCCACTGTCACTAAAATAAAGGGAAATGCCCCCCAGTTTGAAGCTAAAGTTTAGCCTTGTAAACAAACACGTGATGTCTTTGTGTAAGGTTTATATTATTGTTGATTGTTGACTGAATACATTTAAATGATTAATTTAAATAATGAAATCAAATTGAACCAACCATGGGTTTAATGTGAAATAAATAATGCATTGACTCTTTGCTAAAAGAATCCAATCGAGTTGTTGTCACACCTTTACAATGTTTTGTGTGGATTTTTGGCTTTGTGGATTGGGGACTTGTATGTGTGCAGTTGACATATTCAATAGCCATTCCATTTTATTTAGAGATACATTTACAAACATTCAGTCATCACTCCATAGCCACAAGATAATTTCTACAGATATGGTGTAATGACTCAGCAAAACATTGGCAACAGAGATGGCTAAGGCGTCCAGTATACTAGATGCACCCGAGGTTGTGCGTGTCAATGTGACGTCAGAATCGTAGATCTCGCTGGATCGCCAGGATTTTGAGTGCGCGAGCAGAAGGCGTGCACCACTCTATTTTTTTAATCGGTGTGCAACAGCAGAAACCGGAAGCATGGGTGAGTTTGTAGACAACCGGATGCCAGGGCTCTCAAGAGTGACTGCATGTCTCTCTTAAACTTACTGGGTTAAGATGAGGTCTTTTATGGTGAACGAAAGGCTTGATCCGACAGAGTAGGTAATTGAATCTAATCAAAGCATTGATGGCAATGCTGTTGTCAGGTCTGCCGTTGTTTGTTTTTTTTCTAGTCCGTCGAAATAGCAAAGTCCGTAGCCTTTGCTCATTAGCGCCACCTCTGTTCAGGAGAAGACTGCAACTAGTGTCAGTTACGGCGCTCTCATGACTTCACATTTGCGCACGCCAGCTCGGCTGCGGCTTCTGCAAAAAGGCCTGAAGAAGAGTTGTGATGGGACTGGTTTTCTGTATGTTTGCTTTCAGAGTTTTAAAGGCTAATTCAAAATAATAGTTAGCTGACATTATGTAGTGGTATATTGGGTGACTTGCACTGACGTCTTTTCTCCAGATTTAGTAGTATTGAAGCAGTTATGTAAACTGTCTTCTTCTATTAATTCCCCATCATTGCTTCCTTACACACAAACATTCATACAAATCAGTCTCCGTCCCGTTTCGCTCCTATTCCTGCTCAGGCTAAATCTGTTTGGCACAGTGTGCTAAAGCAGGCTTTAAAATATTCCCCCTCCTGTGCAAATTTGTTCCACCTTGAAGTGGATTTCATTATTTTATTTGAGCCTCGGCCTGACAGGGAAGTGAATCATTCTGACAGGCCCCGTCTGAAGCCTCTTCAGCCCAAGCCCTTGATTCTGAGTATTTTTGGAGCAAGGGGGAGGAGTAAGTCATTGTTGGCACTTTGCAGCTCTGATTTTAACTCGGGGCTTGCCGGGTGCTTGGCCCCCATTGGCTGACGTCCAAGGCTGTGGAGGAAGCGTGTTTAGTGTGGCAACGGCCAGAGAGGTGGAATCTTATCAGTGTTGCTTCACCTGGTTCAGATTCCCTAGCGCTTGCTGTCCAGTGCCTGCGTCAGCCTGTCAACACATTCACACACATTACCTTCATTTGTGGCATTGGGATGCTATGATGCTGCAGTCCTGTTGGTAATACACTACAGCACAGATACATAAGACTTTATATGTATTCTGGTTAGTGTATCCCCACCATACCCAATTTATATTCTAGTGTACTGTACTATATATTTGTGTCTATTGGAAAACATTTGTTTTAGGCATGAGAAATCATATGGAAATAGTGTTTGATGCGAATCTGTTGAAATATGAGCAGCATGCATTTTTCGACTTCACACACAACTCTATCTTGGACTTAGGTGGAGTGGAGCTGTATAAACATATTCAGTATCTCCCCTTCAAGACCCTTATGCATGCTGCATAAATAGACCTACCAGCCCAGGTTTACATGATTTGATGTCCTTGTGATGTCCTCAAGCTTTCCATATAGAACTACTTCCATGGACATTATCAGTGCAGCAGTAGAGGTGCCTTAGTTAGATGGAGGGTTCAATCACAGTGTTTCCTCACATTTTCCTAATGTTTATGGAAGCTGCTGCATTGCATTTGTCTGGTGTCTGGTCCTCAATTCAAAGCTGTCCCCGCTCTCTTCTCTTTTGCTCTGTTTCATTTCCACAGCCTGATTGAAGTCTTCTAACAACCAAAGTGTTTTCTAATGGAGTGTTCCGCCAACTATTCCTTCAATAAGACTCTACTTTGAACTTTGATTTTCTCTTAAAATTGAGGCTTTTTTTTCAAACGGATGCTGAGAAACTCATCAGCTGGGGGTGCAGGGCCACCATCATAAAAAGATATGGCCTGGAGGAACACACTTAAAGGTCAGCTTGGGCTTGAGTGTGTGTAGTACTTCCTTTATTGTAGTGTTTGTGTGTGGGCTGTGTACAGTGCAGGTGGGGAATTTGTGCTCTCATTTCTGGCTGTGTTTGTGTGTGCACTAGGCAGTGAGAGTCAGACCGAGGTTGATTATTGAATGTGTGCAAGTGTGTCTGTGTGTAGTCTCTCCATTCTCGTGCTTATTATCTTTGTATGTGCTGGTGTGGTGTGGTGCTGCCACTGTCATTAGTGGGCTCCTGAGGCGCAGCAGTAGTTCTGCTCCAGATTAGTTTTCTTGTGTCTGCCAGTCTGGCAGATAGCCTGGCGCAGCATTGCCCAGCTCAGCTCAACACAGCTTGGCCCGACCCAGATGGTGAAAGCTCTGTGCCACAACAACAACAACTTTGATTTTGCTGGCCTGTTCTCCCTTTCTGTTTTCAACTTGCTGTTCTCTCTACTTTTCTGATCCAATGTTTAATGTTTTAATTCAGATTGTCAATATATATATACAGTATATCAAGCATCTATCTTTTTTCCGTTTAATTAGCGTGGATAACTTTTTCCTTACCAAAATGGCTGTTGTGCAGTTACCTTCTCAGTAAAGCCACACAGTGACTTCACATTTAGAAGTCATGTAGGCATGATGTAGCTCTGCTTGTTCTCATTTTTACTATTATTTTATTAGTTATTCCTATTTACTGAAAATGTTGGTGAAAATGTTTCAGCCTGACAGACTACTTTTTTGTCAGCTAAATCCAGGGGAGGATTTTAAAGTTTTAGGCTAAAGGTTATGTTGTGTTCAGTTTACTTGTTGTTGTTTGTTAGTTACTTAACCCGTTGTCCTCCAGGCCTGCAGCAGCAGTATAGAGAATGCCAGGAGCTGCTTGGGCTCTACCAACAATACCTTTCTCAGCAACAGGCGAAACTTAACCAATCCATTGCCCAGCTCAGCCAAGCACCAGCCCATAGCAAGGTAAGGTATGGGATAGTGTGGGTGTGTGGTAGGCGGTAAATATGTGTAGCAGTTGCATCATGCAGTGTAAGGTAATGGGCCTGCTCTTATGTGGTCCGTCAGGCACAAACACATCTTGTGGTAACACATGCAACCGCACACATTGTCCAATGGTTAAATGCCATAACAAAGCACCATAGAAGACTACTACAGTCAGTGGTTCAAAATGACTACAACATAGTGAAAACTCTCAAGGTGACACTTCAGAAGTGGAGACACCTTTCTGGCTTCGGCCCCTGTAATAATAGATGCTTTTGCCAACCTCATTGTCCCATGGTTGCTCTGAATAATGTGTGTTTGCCTGCTCTATGACCCTCAACAAATTAGTCACAGTCTCTTCCCCAGTCAACTGTAAGATGGGCTTTCCTCCTTATGTTTATCTCATAATGTTCCTGACCTTGGCTTACCTGCCGGTTATGCTCAGTTGGAGATTGTCCTTTTAATCTTGTGGCCACTGTCCAGTTTCAAGTTTTGAAGGATAATTTGCATTTGTGCTGCTATAAACCCAGCCCTACTGTAACACTAATTTCTATTCAGCTTCCTACTGAAAGCAGTACTTTTGGAGTGCAGCAGCAGCTTTAGTCCTCCGTCAGTGTCTACACAGGATATGCCCAGGCACAGTACTTCTGAATATGTCAGCCACGTGTATCCAGCACTCAAAGCCCAATATACAATAACTAGTTACGAGTATGAAATAGAAAAAATTTGACTTTAAGACAAAAAAAATGCTTCAGGTTAGGGTAACCACACAAAATGCAATTGATTTGTGAGCTCTTGTGAAACGGCTTTCGCAAGCACATAGGGGAATGCTTATACTACGTGTGTACCATGAGCAAATTACTGTAGGTGGGTTAGTGACTCCTTATACAGTATTGGTAAATTTTGGTCTGTAGCTCAGCTCTACATGAGGGCTTTATAGAGTAGTTGTTTTTGGCTGAAATATTCCATCAATTTTTCATAGGCTTCCTAACTTGGCCTAAATGCATTAATTGTCCTCTTTGTTCTCTGTCCAGGTGCTCCGCAGCGAGGATGTTCCCAGCAGAACATCTACCAGCAGAGCTAATGGCTCTCTCTTTGATGGCTCATACCTCGGCCTTGCTGCTACCCCAGCACAACAGCCTCAAGTGCACAGGAGTGGTGGTGGTGGAAGAAGAGCAAAACATACCCATAGCAACCATTCTTCTCTTTCCTGTGTTAGTGAGTTCAGTTCAACTGATGGGCCGATCAAACAGCATAGTATTCAGAAAAGGGAGTACAGGGAGCCACTCTCACAGTCCCACCACAGATGTGAGCACTACCAAGGCAGTGGTCAAGACAGTGACTTTTGTCTAGTGAATGGCCACCATGACAACTTTAATCTGCATGAGTGTAAAAGGTACTGTCTGTCTGTCTGCATGATTACATTAGTGGTCTCTATTTTTTTAATCAAATTGTGCATTTTATCAAGACACAAACAAGAAGAATGTCAGGATATTAAGCCAATGAAATGTTTATTTACACACAGACTCCACAGTGGGAGTGCCATTGGCACAGAGGCCAAGGAAGCTCTGACCAGGCCTCTGTTGGGCCACGAGGACTGGGAGGAGAAGAGGCACGAGCTGCTGCTGCAGAAGATGCAGTTGGAGATGGAGAGAGAGAGGCTGCAGGCACGTCTGGCTGAGCAGGAGGAGAGGCTCAGTAGACAGAATCAGCAGCTACGTCAGTCACGTCTCGATTACAGCAGGTAGAATACAGAAACCACAGAGAAATTAACCGTATCTGGTAACATTGCTAGCTAGTTAGTATTTGGAGGGACAAGTTGATGGTTACTTTTAGCAGTTAGTCACTAGATAGGTAGTTAGGTCTATCTGAGAAGTAACTACTGATCCATGTGTGTCCTTGTATTTCAGTTTTTGTCATTGCAGACGGGCAAAACCTCAGTCTATTTGCTTTTTCTTCTCCTATATTCTTGTTAGGTTTCAACAAGCTACTCAATCTGATCTCAGCAGCTCAAACACTAGAAATGGAGATCCACAACTGGAGTGTCCCTTCCACCAAGATTTACACCCCAGGTAAACCAAGACAGGAAGTCAGACACTCAAACTGAAACTTCTTCAGGCACACACTCAGGTCACAAGCACAAAAGCCAACTGAATATATTGTGTCTGTTGTCTACAGTGTGAGTGATAATGCAAAGGTACATCCTGCAGGACAGAGCATGAATGGAAAACACTCCCAAACTCTTCTGGACAATGGCAGTGGTAAGCTTGTATTTATTTATTTTAGTAGATTCAGATGCATGTATAGCTTACATAAAGAAATGTATATCATCATGGAAAGTTTTTTTTTATATATTGTCTTGCCTCTGTTGCTCTCACTCTTGATGCTCTTGCTTCTAATATAGCATTCCTAACTTGCATCTCTTAACAGAGGCCTTAGAAAAGTCTAGAAAGGACATGGCCACATCTCCCGCTAAGTCCCCTGCAAGCCTGAGAAAGCCCCCCTCAGAGGCTGTGCTCCAAAAGACCCCTGAGGCCAGGTAACACATTACTTTATTGGACATCAATTAAGCATTTTATAAAGATTTGCCATATATTGTTAAGGTTTTTAGGCAAGTGAAGCATTATTTATTATGCTGGATAAGTCGTGGGACTGTATCAAACATGGAAGTATTACCTAATGTCTTAGAATTATTTCTCAGAAGAACAGCCTGTTTGGTTAAATTCAACGGAACTAAAGTGCTCATTGAACAACAGTGGAAAACAGCACAGATAACTTGAAGGATTCAGACACAAATTCTTTATTCTGTGTTAGTTTGAAATGTTTCAAGCCTAACAAGGGTTTCTCTACCACAGTACTGTCTGAGTGAGGCAGGCTACTCCTGTCTTGTGGGGGACATTGTGAAGATTATTTGTGGGCTGTTGATTGGCTTGCCTCAGTAGTCTGTGTTTCTGGTGTTCGATGATTGGGCTTGCATCAACATGCCCACTACCCCCACCATTGTTTTGTTTTCATAGAAATAAAACCAATTTAGTTAATTTTTGTGTATCAGCACCCAATCGATAATACTGGTGTTGTCACATGTTCATTAACCGGTGGGAAATTTCCTCACCGTGGCATCCTTAGCTGTCAGGGTGTTGTATTTTATTTGTTTTCTCTGACCTCTTAAGGTAATTGATGGGTTTTCCTGTAGTTGTGAAGAAATATTAACAATAATGAGAAAAAAATAAATGAAATTTGAATCTAGAAGCTTTACCTGGGCATGCTGTTGCTGCAGTATTGGAGGTTAAATTATGTCTTTTTTTTAAGCTTTGCTAACTTTTCGAGCTGTGAGAGGCTAAATGAAGCTTTTTACTGGGCTAGCTAGCACTGCGGCCAGCCTGTCAGGAGACATGCTGCGTTCCATTAGTCGGCCTAGCAGGGACCCTGCAGCAGGTGTAATTGAACAGACTTCTGGATGCACACATGGCCCTTCCTTCTCTCTCTGCCACAGTAATGAGACAGAAAGCAAGAGTGAGGGAGAGATGTTAAAAGTGTGTTTGAGCGGTGAGGGCATTGGATAAAGTGAGAAATGTAAAGTAAGAGCAGGTTGAGATTGTTTGAAATGGTGCGAAAGACGTAAGAAGGGAGAGGAGTTTAGAGGACAGGAATGAATCACTAAGCATCAGACTTTCCTAAAAAGGAAAGGACATTCATTAACTTTTTTCCTACACCTTTTTACATGGAAGTGTGTGTGTGTGTGTGTGTGTGTGTGTGTGTGTGTGTGTGTGTGTGTGTGTGTGTGTGTGTGTGTGTGTGTGTGTGTGTGTGTGTGTGTGTGTGTGTGCGTGTGCGCATTACAATTTGTAACAGTGGTGATAAAGACCTTTTTATTCTTAGAATTTGTTAAAGCCCATCTTATTCAGGCATAATATCAATTTTCCTATCTGAAAATACAGCAGCTTCTTCATAACAGCTTAAAGTTTTGAAATTCCGATAAGTAACTCTTAAACAAAGCATTGCATGGTCCAAGTTCAACTGTGAGCTCCAGCAGATGTCCATTAATTCCAGCAGCGGAACCAGGTTATCAAATCTTATTACCAGCCATTTACACCTCCAAAGCCTATTAAAAGTGTTGGAGTCTTCGCTACACACAGTGATTTGGATTACACGTCTTTTCTTAGCTGATGTCAAAAAATCTCTTCAAAAATATAAACCTAATAGATTGTTCAGAAAAACGAGCAACATGTTATTTTTGTTGCTTTTTATTTCATCAGCATTGTATGCTACATTATATTAGCTAAACTTGAGCAAAATAAATTGCTGTTTTGTAAACAATACAAAAACACTATTGTGATACTAAGCAAGATTAAAACTGTAAAGAAGTCTATTTAACTGTAAGATTTGGGCATGTTACAGCCCCCTCCCTCCCGTTTTACATGACAACAGCAGACCCCTTGTGGCCATGTAATCTTAAACAATTCAATCTTGATGTGCAAATTTTAAAACAAAAGCTGGTGTTAACATTTAGTGACCTTCTTAATCCTTTCATGAATCATGTGCTAGTTAGTAATGAGACATTTCCAGCACACCCGCCCATCTCATCCTTCCTGCCATTGCCCGCCTGCTATTGATTGGTTGGGAAATTGACATGCGGGATATACGCAGTGGCCATTATAGGTTTTTATCTTACTGTTTGGACTGCAAATGAAAAGGGCGCCGGGCGAGACGGCTATCTTTAATGAAAGAGAGGAGCCAAATAAGCAGTAAAAGTTACGGGTGGAAAGGAGGTGGTGGGGAGCGTAGGCACAGGAGTTTTGTGGACATTTTATCTGGCCTCACAGAGCTAGAAAAGAGACAAGCAGTATTGGTGCGCTGGGACAATGAAGCCCAAAGGTTTTATTACACTAAGAAAGGTACAGTTGTATATGTGTTTAAAAGACAAAGGAAATAAAGTATTTGAAGGCGGAATGCTTAACCACTGTTTTAGAGTATCAATAAAACATCATCAGAATCAACTTTCTGCAGATATGGTATACTTCCTAAGGTGTGTGCTGACGGACACAGAAGATTGAAGTTTTAACAGGACTTGGCCAAATATTGGCAATGCAGCGTCTCTACTGTAGATGCTATCAAAAATGACCCAACATCCCATCTGATTTTTACAGTGACAGAAACCTATGCTCCTACTATTCTAGCCATGCATTTTTCTGTATGCATGTAGCAGTACAATAGATTTGCCTGGACCTCTCTTTGGGGATATCAATATTGAGCAGCAATTCACCTCGCACAAATTGGAGCCAAGAAAATAACCTCTTTGTTGCACTGTAAACCCCTCTGAAAATCTATTGGCATTCTTTGGCCTCATGCAATCTCTGTGCCACCGCCTCCTCTCACCCCACCCACTACCATTTCCCCCATTCCTGCCCAAACTATACCCCTACCCCCCGCACTCCCCTTGTTATAGATTGTGAGTAAGTGATGCATTATTCATTACATACATGTCGTTTGTTGATGGATGGCTGTTTGAGAGCCCTGTCCGTTAAATAAATCAACAAATAAAAATGCAAATTCTCACATTTCCAGAGAAGGAACCCAGCCAAAGACCCTCCCCCACATTCCCCGTCTGCCTTCCTCTCTATCCACAAAGCTGCGCTCACCCTCACTTATGCTCTTTCTTGCTCTCTCCTCTGCTGCTGACAGACAGGAGACCAAATGAGGAAGACAGATTTACTTACTTGAGCTTCAGTCTCTTTTTTTCATTGGTTATCATTCCTCAGTCGACTGACCCCTCATTCACTTTCTCTCCCTCACACTCAAACGTGAATACATTAGTTCATGTTGCCAAAGCAAAATATAGCCTTTTAAAGCTTTCCAGCGACTGGTGTGTGCTGCCTCAAGTTAGTGTGAAAACACAACATATCAAGGTCTATGGTTACGTGTGGAGGAACACAAATGTGCCTTGATTGGATGTTCCACCAGTGTATCTGTCTGCTGACCACCTACATGCATATCAACAAGTATCGCCCTTACCTGGGAGAGCTGTGTGTGGAGCTGCGCGATGCAAATCAATGCAGCTTAAAACGAGCAGAGAATTATGTTAGCAACATCAGTGAAGCGTGCTCTAAAGAATTCATGTTTTGTATCTGGAATGGCGTTGTTCGGCTGTGTATACACTGAATAATGTATCAAGCCAGCCAGACTGAGGGATTGAATCTCTATTAGCTTAATCTCCCCCGTTTTGGTTTATTTATTTCTCTGCACATTCCTTCATTTCTATTCCAGTGGAGAAAGCACCGGGGTCCTCTCCCTCTTTGTTTCGCACCTGCAAGAAAGTGTGTTTTTTTTTTTTTTTTTTTCCTGGGACGCCCCAGTGGTTTTGACTTGTTAGCGTTGCTTGTTAGGGTTCAGTAGAAAGTAGTAGTAGTAGAAGAAATGTTTTGTTAACACGTCAAAGAAAGATTTGCTTTCATATGGTCTGTGTTAACAAGTGAAAGGTGAATGACAAATATTTTGGTACAAGCATCGGGCTCCACGTAGAGTTTGGTCTAGTGCATGTCTGTTGTTTGTCCGTTGACTCTGCTTCACATTGTCCTTTAGCATTGATTGAGGACAATTTAACATTTTAAGGCAAAGGTTAAAATGTGTGAAATAAAGAAACAATTGAATGAAACAACGAAAGCCTCTTAAAATTGTACTTATTTTCAGGTTGGACATTTCCGTGGTTGAGTTATTGGATGTCTTTAGTCCTGTCTCTGCACCTGAGCTCAGCAAGCAGTCCACTCTAAGACCCAAAACATTGCAACGCAGGCCGGGTCTCTCTGCCTCCAAACCAGTGGGAAGAACCCTACTTCCTCCTGCTGGGTCTTATCCTCAGAGTACCCAGCAGGACCTGGAAGAAAGCCAAATACTGGAGGATATTTTCTTCATTTGCTGACAAGAAGAAAATGGGTCCAGTCACTTGATATTCACCTGTTACATTTCATTTTCAGTTGACATTCTAAATTAGAATGATCATGATGTTGTAGATTATACTTTTGTTATACTGTTGTTTTAATACAAATAAACACATATTTATTCAGAAAAAGGTTATGCTTCTAGTTTGTAATTGATATGTTATGTTGTTACTGCAAGAAAACAGTTTAACACTGAGCTACGCCAATTATTTCTGAAGACATTGCCAGCATTAACGCGGATTTAGTCTTTATCCACGGCTTTCCACTTCCGGGATGACTCCGTTGCCTTTGGAAATTCCGCCGGATCTCTCTTTTTGGCTGGATGTCCGTTAGCTTCCGTTTTTTTTGTGTTGTAATTTTAAACTCCGGTGGATTTATGAGGACTTTGGTTAACTGCTCCTCAGATCTCTGCTGGGTATATCCAGAAGGCTAGCTAGACTATCTGTCCAATTTGAGCTTTCTGTTGTACAACTAAGACAACTTTTGAACCTTCACATGTTCCACCAAAACATGTTCTCTCATGAGGCTAATGTGCAACAACACCGTGGCTCTGTCCGCTGCCCATGATGATTTTGATTGGTTTAAAGAAATGCCATTAAACCAGAGCACGTTTTTCTCCCATCCCGGAATGCTGTGTGGACTAGCCAGACCCTCCTTCGCAGTGCTGTGGAGGAAGGTCTGGCAAAGAGAGCCTAATGCGAACTTAACTGCATGATGCACAGTTGTACATTGATAATCTTTTCAGATAAATTGGACAACAGGCGGATGGACCAAAGTATCACCTCCTCCTTGGAGAGAATAATGGGGACGTTTGTGTGGCTAGTCTCGTATTGATAAGTTAATCCATAATTATGACATGACACAAGACACTTTATTCTAGACTGTGCTTTATTATTGGGCTAAGCTGAGACGCATCATTCATTTAAAATTACAAAAAAAGAGTTCAGGGGACCAGAGAATGGTGCAGTCTGGAGAGACAGGGATGGGAGCCTAAAGCGCACTGCCCAATCAGAAGCTTAGCTCATCAGGATCCCGGCAAAGCTTAATATGCAACATTCATTTCTCCACCCTCCATATGTGCTGAAATTGGGAAATAGATTTCCAGAATACTTTGAAAACCATATGAAGGAAAATGTGATTCTAGCAACACTACTGAGCTTTAGAAATAAAGCCACTAACAACACTGAAAAGAAGGATAGTAACTCAATTGTTTTTGATGAGATAGTGCAGTTTTCATTGAATTTTGCTCTTCGTAGAACACATCAGTTGAACAAGATCAGAGCTCTGTCAAACAATACAAAGAAAGATTGGATCAACAGGAGAATGGGAATAAAGTTTTAGAAATCCAAACTGGCGTTTTATGCAGGCAGTTAATCAGTGAATAGCAATTCATCAGACATTAGCTCCTTACGTATTAGCAGCAACATATAGTGACCTCAAGGCATATCTTATATTGTGATTACATATCTGACTGAACAGTTGGTTTATGAGGGAGTGATTAACTAGGAATTGCCCCTTTTTCACTTTGATTTAAGGTTTCACAATATAAGCAAATGGTATTAAAAATGACAGACAAACCTCCAACTGGCATCTTTTTTTTTTTTTTAACAATCTTTTACCTAAGCTAACATTTTGGAACAAAACAATGCATTGTTTTAAATAGTTTAGCAGCAACAGGAAAATGTTTGAAGTTGTTAAATTCTGAGTTTGCCAATACTTCCAAGTGGTATTATGTGATGTAGTGATACAATTTAGAACTGACAACCAAATCGATCAGTGGCAATATGAGAGCTCAGATCTTGAATCAAACAGCACGAATAAAAATACTTAAATACAAATAAATAAATAAATAAATAAATAAAGACATAAATAAATGATTAAAATCATCTGTCTTTGACATCACTTGGTCAATAGGAGCATTTTCCCACATCATAAAAGAAGTGCTGAAGGCGTGGTCCTGCAGACAGGAACAATGATCATCTGTGGACCACAACAGTGGCCCATGCATGTCATATAAAAACTATTTGGTCACATACCAACTCATAGAAAAATAATGCCATGAAAGCATGCATATTATCTCAGACATGACTTATAAATGAATATCTAAACAAATAGATAAGTGAATAGAACCCATCAAAGTATTTTTTTTTTTTTTATAAAATAGGTCAATGTGTGTCTACGCTCTAACTGAGGTCAATGCTCTCCCTGACTGTATTCTGGATAAATGCCTTGGTCAGGTCCTAGAGTTTGTACGGTATCCTAATGACTATTTTTTTTATTTTTATGTACCTGGTTTTATTGAGCATTATCATGTTTTCATTCGTATATTTTTTTTAAAGAATTAAAGTACTTTATCCAGTCCTTGTAGATAGAAGTAAAAGTCCTATAAAATATGCAAACCTATGTACAGAGGAAAACAGAGCAAAAAAAGAAACAATTTACAGTATATTCATCGGTTTATGTATATATTTATATATATATATTTTTATTCAAACTTCTGCTCTGTTTCTTGTTGTTTTTGAACCACACTACTTTGTTTTACTTTTCTTATGTAAACTTGCAGCTTCAAGTTGGAGCAAATGAAGAAGAAGTGCTTGGCATTACAGTTACCGTGGTCGTTCTGCTTCCCATCCCTCATTTCACTCAACATTAAAACATGGGCTAGGTGAAAGACATGAGTGATTGCTCAAACAAACCATTAAAAAAAAGCACAGGCTGCATCAACACCTTTTTCAATTTTCTCAGAGCAGCGAGGGGCAGTCGAGGAGGGCACACAGTGTGGCGATCAGGGACACCAGACATGACATTTAGCTTCAGATGTAATCGTTAGCTCAAAGGCAGCTCAGGTGGATGTACAAGATGTTTTTGTACTTAACCAACCACGGATACTGTCAGAGCAGAAAATGATCATGATGGTCATCTGGTTTGCACTGTACGCCACAGTCAGGCCATCATTATGTGACACATACAAACACTGGCGTCCTGGGATGTGTGATGGTGTCTTTTAGCCTCGCAAGATTTGGAAGGTAAATGTTAAATTATTCAATCTGCTAAAAAGGTTAGACACAGACACTAGGGAAATGGCATAATGAGCAGTTCATAGGAAAAACTAGTAACGGCACCCAACAGGAAGCATTGTCTTCCAAAGTGTCATATAGCCTTATAAATATTCATATATATAAATATTCATTGAGTTATCTTCACCAGCTGAATATGTGTTGAATGCAGGGTCCAATAAATCCAAGTCTGTTGACCTTTTGCAGGTATATAGTAGGTGTCCATACCGTTTTTGTAGACTATTATGAGAAACTGTATGCTAAAGCAATATGAAACAAGCCTCAGTGATACAGCAGTTGTAATGAGTAAATGGCTTTTCACTCTTATTGCTTCATTTTACAGTTTCATTATGCTTTTATGTGTATATTTGACTGTATGATGGCATATAACATAAGGCAATATAACATCTTCTAGGATATGCTTCATGTCAAGTATTACCAGCAGAGATGCACACAGTAACTGCTGGATGGGGAAAGTACATAAAACCTCCCTTATTCTGTTCAGTGGGAAGCAAGCTCTCTAATTATAACATATTCATCAATATTACATCACCTTCATAACCATTTAAAACTAATGGCAGGTCCAATAAGCTCAACCACTTCTCATATTAAGCCACGTCATGTCAGTCGCAACCCTGAACTTTACCCTAGATTTGACTCCAACCAGTGGAACATAGTCACAGGTGCCCTGCACACAGCTTTGATAGTTAGTACCTGTGCTAACAGGTTACCTAATGCCCGCTTTTATCTGAAGTGTAATCGCATGGGTCTACATTAGTTCTAAATGCATTCTGTTTGTCAAAGACATTGATGGACCAACAGTGGTCTGATGTTTTGTTATATTGGACATGCACTGTAACTCTCTATGTGGCTGAGAAATGATATGGATCTGGCTGTAGTTTTGACATCATAATAGCGTGTTGGCTGCTTGCAGCAGTGTGTGTTTAATTTTTTTTTTTTGTCTTTGTTTTCTGAGAGCACAGTGCTTGATGGCAGATTCTGCAGGTGACAAGGCACACCTTGACATGGTGACAGCCCATACGCTACATGCACTTTACTGAATGCAAAAGAGAGCAAGGGTTGTGAGACATATTCATTTTGGTTCAAGTTTCAAAGAGAAGTTTGTGTGTGTGTGTGTGTGTGTGTGTGTGTGTGTAAGCTCAAAAGATATGTTTGGAATAGAGTCGAAGATAATTGTCCTTTTCCTCTAAAATCATTTAGCCTGATTCTCTTAAAGCCTGCTACTGAAATGTGGCTTTTTGCATTTTCAGATAATATTTACACCATAGGCCCTATGTGTTTTCTCACACATGTATCTTTTAGCAGTATATTGTGTGTCAGCATATAGGTAATCAGAGGTTGGAATGCCTGCAGTTTTGGGAGCTGCCAGATTTGCGATTCTTCCCAAGCAGAGCAATGTTTCAAACTTCAGCTAAAATCTACAAAAGATTACAGCTCAACATAGTCAGAAGCCGTTCTATATACAGACACACATATAAAATATGTGCATATAAATACATATATTTGTTTGTGATTAATATCTGTTTATCCATATATACTGTATATATGAATACATTTGCTTGAATGCTTGTTATACATATATGTACTGCAAATATAAACAAGTTCATATATTTCAAACATTTCGGATGTTATTCTATCTATGAGGTTAGGATGTCAAGTTAAAAAAGATAAGGCTGTGATACAGAGCAGCCCCTCCCATGCACTCGCCATCCCTCCCAAGACAAAATGAGAAGAGAAAAAATAAACATTTTGAGTAATTGTAAACTAGCGAAGTGAGAGACCCCATTTGGTCATCTGAAATAGTTTTGCCTGTATTCAAAAAGCACATCAGCAATATATATGTATATATACATGTGTTGTATATATTCGAAATGTACACTTCTTTTAAGTGCAACTCCTCAACCAGTTAGCACTGACTGAAAGAGATGCAGTGGTCCGAGTATATTAGAGCTACAAGTCCTCAGCAATAAAAATGTTTGGTCTTTTGGTCCCTAAAACAACTAAGGAATGACAGGTAAGACTCCCTGGAGACCGTTGCTATGGCTCTCCTTGGCAACGGTATCCCCTGGAAACGGACAGGCACTCCAAGCTAAAGATGGCCATCCCAAATCGAAGCCAATTTGTGTCCTGAAAATATCACATTCCCTACTTTTTGTTTCAAGTCTTATAAATTGGTCTTCAAAAGTCAATTGCCCCAAACTCAAACCATCTTACAGAAAGATCTCCTACGGCAATCTTCAATTCAGTTTTTAAAAAGTTTTGTTCTTGTTCGACTTTTGACATCCGTATTCCCTTTAAGAGTGGGGTTGGTCATTGTAAGTAGGTTTTGATAGAGTTTCTTTTACTTTTTCCCCCTCATTGTTCAAGTAAAAGTTTTTGTGGTCCAGAAAAGGTAGCTGTTATTCAAGCAGGGTTTTGTAGGGAAGGAGGTGTGTATATGTGTGCAGAAGAAAAAAGGTCCTGGGGCTAACCAGGCTGGTACAAATTCTCTCTGAGTTCCAAAGTTTTAGTACATCCAAAAAGAAGTGTCCTTGACTCTGTCATCGCACTCTCTCTCTCCTCGGTTTCTGAAGCAGCCTCAGTGGTCCAGATGCTGAGTTTGCACTCAGTGGCGGGTAGCAAGAAGTCAACATATGATTCAGCTCAACAAAACCTGAAAAGCACAGAAGAAATAGATATTGTTTAAGTCAAGTAATATGTGGCAAAACAAAACTAATTTTGGTGTTACATGCACATTTAAAAGTTGTAAAGCATATGATTTTAGGAATATTTTTTAGCTGCGCTAGCCACTAGCAGCGTGGCTCGGGGATGGTAATAACCATCTGTCAGTTGGTCGGTCGGTCGACCAATCTGATATAATCTTAACAACTACTGGTATGCCATCAGATAGTTTGGACAAGGACATTCATGATACCCAGAGGATGAATCCTACCAACTTTGGGAATGACATGACTTTCCATGAGGTTAACAAGTTATGGATGGATTGCAGTTTGGTTTGATGTTCAAGTCACCCAAAGGGTTAATCCTGGTACTAATTTTTCTTCCATATATTCATTGACTTGGATCTGGACAATTCAAAGAGTCACCTTGTCCTTCTGTGCTTAAACAAACATTTGTTCCATAAGGGACCTACATTACATTAAAAAGCTTAAGAAAAGTTAATGAGAGAAATATTTGTCTTTTGTTTAGTTTTTTGTTGTGTTGTTACTACTGCATGTTCTGTATGGTATAGTTCTTATGTGTCCTCCTTTACTTTTGATACTGTATTTAAATGCAGATGGAGCAGTGAAATATGTATTCACAGGACACCTTCCTCTCTAAAACATCTTCGCTGTTCTGTTACGGATAAACAAAGATACTTTAGCTGAGACAATGTTGAAAACAAATCAGTGCTCACCCTGCAGTGAATTAATTTAGCACCCTGGCAGTGTTATGTTGTGAAAAACAATTGTTTTTTTTATTTTTATTTAAATCAAACCGTTTAATCCTGCTTTTAAAAGGTGAACCCTCATGTGTCATTACTTGCTTTCTGAATATGGACTTGTTAGTCTGATAACTCATGGCAACACTTGTGGCATATTAGTGCATTATTATTTTGTTAATAATAATAATAATAAACCTGGGCATGCAAGTGCAAACATGGCAATGTGCTTGTTCATCAGTTAATATTTCAAACAATGCAACAACTGTCAATCTCAGGAAAAAAGAAACGGAAATCAAAAGAGATGTTTTCTCCACCGTTCAGTTAAAAATGTTTTTTATCAAAAGTAATGGTGCCACATATTTTGTGACACATTCATGTGAGATTGTGCTATTCTTCCTCCGGTGATTTGCCTCGGGACACCGTCTGGTATGGTTCAGTTAGTTTGTGAGTGGGTGATAAGTTGCCCTTGACTGAAGTCATCAGTGTTGAATGAACGACACAGCCGAAACTCTCCATCACACAGATGACGGGAAGAGACAAAGAGGAACAGCACAATTACCCGCCTGAGGGGTAATAAATGCCTCTCCCTTGGAAGCAATTCCTTCCCTGTGTAACACACTAAACCATTTACCAATTATCCTTTACCTACAGGGTAACATACAGGGTCATGTACTGTAAAGCTGTACTATAGAGGAGGCTTTATGCAAGTAAATGCTCCTACAGCTTTGTTTGTTTCAACAAGCCATGACAACTGACTGTAATAGTTATATCAGTTGCATAGCAGAGGGCATAGAGTTTCACATCATAGTGATGATAATAAGCTAATATATTTAACAATCATATACTGTTAATCATCAACTTGTGGAGATCACTGAAAGACCTTGTATTTTATGTGTTCTGCTTTTAAGTCACACTCAGAAGTTTTGTCCTCAAATGTGTGAGGTGTTTCACTTATGCATGTATAACTGCCCATGAGAGAACTGGTAACAATACACTACAGTTATTCTCATCCAATAATGAGTCACAAGGACGTAGGAATGAATGAATTAACATTTACAATTGTGCATTTGAACTATGAACAAATGGGGTAAAACTTCATCACTATTCTTTAAAAGCAGTTTGCTGATCATCAGCTAGTTATTCAACATCTGCAATTTCTTTATGGCATTTTTAAAAGGTTACTGAAACAACATCAGGCAGTGCCATTAAATGGGTTTGCCATTTGAGCATTTGTCAATATATCCAGTGGTTGTTGTGCATGTGCATGCATTTATTCAAACTAAAGTGACAATAAATGTTTCAATGTAGTTGGTGTCTGACCTGTCTTTCCCTGTGTGCGACGGCTGCCCCGGCCGCCAGGGTGGTAGCGGCTGGCTGGGGCGGGGGGGCTAGTAGGGGCGGTTGGCGTCCTTTGGCCTCTTCAGCTGCACCTTGAGTCTTTTCATGCCGATCTGGAAGCCGTTCATTGATTGGATGGCAGCTTGGGCACTACCTGGGTTGTCAAAGCTCACAAACCCTGGGGAAAGGCCATAAGAGAGAGAACGACGAGGATGTGATTAGATGAAGTGGCAAGGACGGTTTGGGGTTACTAAAGAATGGATAATGAAAATGAGTCCATAGATGAAGCAATCTTTTACATGAATGTATATTTATAGAACTTTACAATAACGATGAAATAACTTAATCTGTATATAAAACAATTAAAATCCACACAAAATTGCAGTTGGTAACAATAACATAACATATACTGTGACGATAACACAGCACTTCATAAGCATGAATAAAGCTTACAGTATGACAACAACATTAGATAACTCAATAATAACAGAGAGAGAAGCATGCAACCATAATCACAATATGAGCTTGGTGATGGGATGTAAAACCAAAACATCAACGTGGTTGTGCTATTTTTGAGTTTCGGTTTTTAACTTCCACTTGAAAGTGAGAAAGCATCAAATGACAAATTATACGCTGCATCTGAAAATTGCAACATAAATAATACAACATTAATGTTGTGTTGTATTAATAAGCAAAAGCTACTTTGCAAATAGGTTGCACCTGACGGACTCTCCATTAACTATTCTCCACAATCCATTTATAATTTGCCACATAATTATACGTTTGGCTAAATTGTGCTGTCAGTGGCATAAAGTGAGACAGCAGTCTTGGTATCTTTGCATGCTAGTGCAACTGGTATATTCTTAGCATACACTGCTTTTGCTTACAGTGAGTTAGAGACTGAGAGTCAGCATTTATGTTATGTAATAAAGTGCACAATGGCAATGCAACTGTGCAAATATGGCATTAAAACAGAACTCAGAACAACAGAAACAAAAATATTTATCAAAATGAGAAATTAGTTGGAGCTTCAAAAGATAACAGCCAGACAAAGGCATTCTCTAGTCTTTCTTTTTTTTAAAGTAGCAACCAGTTTTTGCACAACTGTAGAGAAAGTCTCCACTGTTCTGTTTTCATTTTTCAAGGGAGGTGGGTTGAGAGGTTAGGAAGGGGGTGTTGACTGCGGTAAGGAAGGTGATTAGTAAAAAAGAATAATCAGAATAAATAACCAATAATCTTTTGGTTTGTTCATTTTTACCCACCAAAGCATTTACTTTGGTTTGTCGCCCGATCCACAAACACTTTGGAGGAGATGACATTACCGAAAGGCAGGAACATCTGCATCAGCTCTCCATCCCCAAACTCCTGAGGGAGGTGGTAGATGAACAGGTTGCAACCCTCTGGTCCTGCACAGGAAACAGGAAGAGAGAAAGAGACAGAGATGGGGAGAGAAAAAAGGAGATAAGGGGCAAAGATCAGAGAAAGAGAGACAAGGAGAGGGAGAATCATTAAAGGTTGAGGAGACTTGATGATGAAGTCTGATGAAGGTGATGAAGTGGATAAAGTAGGGTACTCTTAGTGAAGGCGTACTTAAAGGCCCTGAAGTCAGCTTCTTACTGTGATTTTTGGTCCTACATAAAAAAGTATAAAAATAATTCCGCCAAAGTCATTTCACAATATTTCTGTATTTCTGAGTTCTTCTCCCTTATTTGTTTAAGTAGTTGGGAAAAACGTGATGTCATGTACTTCCATGTACCAATCAGAATTTAGCAACATTTAAACATTTGTTTAAACCACATAAGCCTAAACTATTAGTAGATTAATTGATTAGTCAATCAACAGAAAACTGACTAGCGACTGTTTGATGATTAAAAGGCAGATGCAAAAAATTTCTTAGTTCCAGATTCTCAATTGTGTGATTTTATGCTTCACTTTAATCTTATGTGATAGTAAATTGAACATCTTTTGGTTGGACAGAACAAGACCATTTTATAAAATTTGCAACATGAGATCATTTTCTCTACTTGAAATATATTTTCTTAATATTCATAGTGAAATCAACTTTGGTATTAGAGTTTCAAAAAAACAGAAAACAGCAGAGAAGTAGATCTTAGCACATAGTCATTAATTGTCAGTAGCTATAAAGGTTCAGATTCAGCATTCACAGCTTTCAGGAATCCCCAAGAAAATGACTACTAACTGCTTCCTTTAAATGTGGGATGCAGCTGTTAAATAATGCTGTTAAATAATGTGCATTATTTATTTTCCACAAGAGGGCAGTAAGGTCCTAAACATGGGTGTCCCAAGCCTGGAGGTCATTGAGTTCATAAGTAGGTTTACGGCTCAGTTTGAAATACTCATTAATGGTAGTAAAGTTAGTTACCCTACAACCAGCAAGGACAGCATCATATTTCTCTCTCTCTCTCTCTCTCTCTCTCTCTCTCTCGCTCTCTCGCTCTCTCGCTCTCTCTCTATAAATATATATATATATATATATATATATATATATATATATCGTAACCTGAAACTAAATAGTTTTTTATTTTGCTTTATCATATATTAATAATAATATATTTATTAATCTCTGTTTTAAAAGACTGAAAAATATAGATTACAGGCAGTGTTCCCTAATACATCCTGACTGATACTATACTCTGCCTTAGTGTGAGTTCTCTGAATGTTTTGCTTTTGACAGACTGGTAAGACGTGAAATTTTCTGAAAAAAGGTGAGGACTGTGAATTGCCTGAATATTTTTAAACGTGGGTGTTTATTCTGGGACTATATTGGCAAGAGGATTCAAGAGAAGTAAATATGAGTAAATGTTTGCAGCATGTATGAATATTTTGTAGTGAATGGTGTACCGTGTGTGAGTGTGTTACCTTCTCGTTGCTGCTGTGGAATGATGGGTGGAGGGTGGGGGAAGGCTTGGCTGATCTGGCCGTATGCAGCGGGGTAGGCTGCTGAGACACATACACACACAGCGTGGATCAGATAACAGTCGTGACTACAGCGCGTACACACACACTCTGATACATACAAACAATGTGATATATGCTGGGGCACAGCAGGCAATCGATCAGATAACCGACAATAGAGTCTGCATGTTTCACACACACACACACACACACACTCACACACACACACACACACACACACACACACACACACACACACACACACACACACTCTCTGAACACAACAGAGGGAATAAATTGATGCAGTGAGACTGAAACACTTAATGTTACACGATCAAAATTCTAATTCAAATGAATTCTCTCTGGCATCCCCCCTTCTTTCTCTCAAAACACATGCACGTTTACACACACACACACACACACACACACACACACACACACACACACACACACACACACACACAGATCAGTGCTGTGAGAATGACAGACAGACCTGCATACTGCTGGACTCCTGTGTAAGCCTGCTGGAGAGGATCAGCTGCAGTGGGACTTTGAGCTGCTCCACCAAAGACACAGAGAGAAGGAGTTAGTGGAGGAGGGAGCATGGCTAAAGATGGAGGTGGTGGTGTGTGTGTGTGTGTGTGTATGTGTATGTGTGTATGTGAGAGAGTGTGAGTGTGAGTGTGTGTGTGTGTGTGTGTGTGTGACTGTGTGTGTGTAGCGGGAAAGAATTGAGGCAGAGAGAGACGGCGGGAGAATGTAAATGCACACGGCTTCACTTTCACCACAGAAAATGAAAAAATGCATCATATACTTGCATCTATTATAAACAAATCCTATGAAGATGAAATATATTATTTTTTTCTGACAATCTACTGTACTTAGACATTTAAAACACAACAGATACAATACACACTCACAACACTGGATGCACCTGTTTCTATCACTTCACATGTGGGAGATACAGTTAATTATTTAAAAATTAATCATGAAAACATTCCCCTATTCTAAACACACTTGTAGCTACCACAGATGCTGCACCCCACTTAATAAATACCCATCTGTACACATAGGACATGCACGTTATGGACACCACTGAGAAAACACACACACACGAGTGCACGCACGCACATACGCACGCACGCACGCACGCACGCACGCGCACACACACATTCACACATATACACTGATGACCACGTACACATACAGATAACCCCACTATCACCAACAACCAAAGAAATACTTAACACATCGTGGACTAACAGCAACATTGAAAAACGGTTCAGATAACCAGATGAAAGGAGAGAAGTATGGGCTCAAATAAAGGTCGATACATTCTGAGCTTGTAAAATTGTGTTCAGAAATAATTTGTAATTTGTTTGCCTATGGTTTTATATCATCCTTTGTAAACATCTGAAAAGTGTTTTACATGAAAAATTGAGTTTGTTAAATGTATAGAAACTATTTGTAGAAAAAGAATTTAAAGTAATTGTATTAAATACAATTTGTGGACAAATTATATCAATGTTACAAAAGAAAATTTCCTAAGTGCAGATTCAAAGAAGAAAACTGTGAGAATCAATTCTCAAAGTACCCACACCACTGTGTGACACTGAAATTACACAAGAAAACACATTTTATTTCTGAAAAAAGAATTTTGGTGCTGCTTTTGGCTGTGAAATCAGGGCCAAATATCCTAACTTTGTAACTCAAATGTGAGAGACATTAGAGTGCGGGGACGTAGTTTTCAACTTTGAATCTAAACTACATTTACATTTATGTACAAACTTAAATTTCTCATGCAGTTTTTTCAGACGTTTACAAAGAATTATATAAAACAACAAGCTTAGAAATTATTTCTGAACATCATTTCATGAGCTCAAAATCTTATTGACCTCTTATTTGAGTCCATGGGGACGTGAAATGAAGAAGGGAAAGAGGATGGGAAGGGAGGGAGCGCTACCTTCAGAGAGAGAGGAGATGAAGCAGCCACCCTGAACCCCAAAACAACTCCGCGGAGCCACGCCCAAGCCGTTTTTCTCAGAGTCCTCCCTAAAAACCACCTCCTGCAACACTGGAGAGACAAGAGTGTAAAAAAATACTATAAACATATTTTTCTTCCACCTAGTCACAGACAAAAACCAAGGTACTAGCCACGGCTCATGAAACAAGCGCATACTTAGGCTCCTGCAGCCCTTAAGCACCTTTGCCAAACACTCATCTCCTCGACATGCTAACTGTCTTTAGGCTAAATTCGTCTGGCCTCGGCCTCCTGAACATGCTTCAAGGCTATTCACGCCTGTAAACCAGCAGCATGCACACTTTCCCGTTACAATGGATGCTTTTACCGCTGAGTGTGTCTCTAAGGATTTAACATGACAAACAGTACATTCATAATGTATACAGTGTTTTCTTTTCTGTGTCTCTGAGAGTTATTTTGTGTGTTTGCATACATGCCACTGAATTTATCAGTCTTACCAGGGTAGTGGTGTATGCCGTTGGTGAAGACAGCCTCTGCAGGAGGTTGCCCATTTGCCTGGGGGGGCGGCATGCCAGTAAAACCATTTACACTAATGGGGGAGGGGATGCTGGTCACTGTGGGGGCGCTGATGCCTGGAGGAGTACTGCCACCTACAGCCACGGGTCACACGGGCAAAGTGAGAAAGAAACAGTAAGCATAAGTATTTTTAAGACATTATTGAGAAGTTTTACTTTGTCTGGCCACCTAGTAACTCTTGGAAATAT
Organism: Percina caprodes; assembly: GCA_013375575.1. Taxonomy (NCBI): domain Eukaryota; kingdom Metazoa; phylum Chordata; class Actinopteri; order Perciformes; family Percidae; genus Percina; species Percina caprodes. The sequence goes on along the minus strand of JABXJD010000005.1, from coordinate 9,921,398 downwards.
CAGAGAGATCGGTCCAGTGGGCCGGTGAAGACACTAAATGTCAGGGCTGATTTCATGTCACAGTATGGCCATTACTGTGACACAACAGCCATTTGATCTGAATCTTAGACATATTGTATAATAATAGTTAATACTGTGTTGATGATATATTTTGGGTACCAATTATGTATTTGTCTCAGATAATTGCATGTTATGCCAGTGTGCTACATGTATAGATTCTGTGCAAAAATATATGCCCATTAAAATCTATTGTACTTTGCTTTTCCACTGCAATGCTACAGTAAGGCTTTAAAGGGACATACTGTGCTTTATTCATTACATATAATATTGCTGTTACCACTTTTTTGTAAAGCATCTCATACTTTTTTTTAGATTAGATACACTATTAGATGACCTGTTGCCCTTTCAGTAAGCTAGGCCATTGTTGTGGTCGTTGCTAACGCAATATGGCGAAAACTAGCAAGCTGTGCTAACAATCTGAGTAGTACTGTGAATAAGCAGTTTGGATTCAAAACCATATATGGATAAATCTTGGATAAATAAGCGAGGCAGCAGAGGCACCACAGTTGAACGGAATATAGTACAGTTTGAGATTAAATTTGTTGGTTGTGTTCCAAGTCATTTAAACAAACCACTCTTTACTTTGGTAAGGCAGTTGTATTCACCTTAAAATCCAGCATGGCCCTTTAACCTTTGGTCTTTAACCACTGTTACCTGATGTTGGGGTCAGCGGTGCTCCTGGGATGCCATTGATGGTGGCCATGTGCTGCATCTGGGCAGCAGCAAAGGCCGCCATTGGACTGAGGTAGCCTCCCTGGCCTACAGACGCCATCAATGCCGCCTGCTGCTGCACCTGCACAGTGGAGGATTTTTAAGAAAGAGGAGAAAGTTACTGAGCTAAGAAAGAAGAAAGGAAGGAGTGGGGTTATAAAAGGAAAGCGAGGAAAAACCAAGACTACCAGAAAAAAAACTGGTAATGAATCCCACAAATGTTTTTTATTTCTTTCCCAAACCTAAGAAAAACATCTTTCATCTCATCCTAGTGAAATACAGTATACCTAATTGGAGGTAGTTTATCATTTTTTTGCTTATTTAAGACGTGAGCTAAGCTTAACCACTCCATTTCATTATTGTGGTTCATTGAATAAATAACTGTGGATTAAGAAGGCGTTTTGCGGGGCGTCTTGCCTGAGCGTAGGCTCCGTAGGCTCCAAACTGCAGGGCCATGGGGTTGAAGATGCCCATCTGACCAGCCATCTGCTGCATGCGGCGGATGGTGCGCTCCTTATCCGTGTCGGCGAACTTCACCACCAGACTGGATGAGGCACCCTGTGCACCAACCCATCCACCCACCCACACATACACACACAAACGCCACGCAGAACATAGTTAGTGTGCACCGGTACATGTGACATGAGCTTGTATCTGCACTTGCGCGCACAAACACACATCCTCTCCTGCCAAACCAAGTGTCAGAGCTATAGTTGGCACCCATTGCCCTGAAATAGTCAGGGTGGGTCATATGCAAAGGACAAATTCTCTCACTGGGATTAATAAAGTATATCTTAACTTAATGTAAAGATAATTAAGCTTTATGTGACTCATCTCTCTATGTGATTCACCTCTCTCACATAAATCTACATGCTCACACACAGTTAGGATGTACTCACAGGCATTGTCTGGCTGCCGTGTAGTGCACTGATGGCTGCCTGAGCTTCAGCGTGAGAGGAGTATTTTACAAATGCACAGCCTGAAGAGAGAGAAAGACAGGGGAGAAAAAAAGACAGTAAATACCAAAGAGAAAAGTTTACTGAAAAGTAATACCAAAGAAAAACATTGCAAATAACAATGTTTGTTTGTGGTTTGTTTTCACCCAGGATAAGTTTACTGCAACATTACAGCAACAAACATTTAGTAAACAAAGCCCTCTTTGCTGAGGAGGGCTACATTAGTGTGGCTCGACGTTCAACAAGAGGGCTAAACATGCCACTCTGACACCATTAACAACTTTGGGATCATCTGATAGGGCTTAAAATGCCACAGCATTCTGGTGTCGCTTACTATTGACAAGACCGGTTGATGAATTTGAATGATCACGTTCCCAGTAATTATTGAGCTACAGCCCACTTAGCCGAGTAAGCTGGCTGATGAGGCCTTGTTAATGGAGCTTCACGGAGGAATCAGAATGATCAAGCCCACTGTAATCATCAGGCTTAGTTATCATCGGGCCTCATTGATTGGCTGCTAAGCCCGCTGATGAACTTCATGCAGTGAACTTGTGTAGCACCCTGACAACATTTGGAAAGGACATTTTTCTGGCATGACATAAAGCCTGGTGGTTAATAAGGAGGTTGGCTTGGTTTTTTTCTTTATCAGAACCGTGTAGGTTGACTCATAAGGTTAATGGGGTTCATCTGTAAAGAGTTATTGGTTTATATCTCTCATCCCTGTGGGCAAAGCCTTCAAAAAATTTACAGATTCTAAAGTATTCTTATGTAACCACTCCTCTGATGATTGTGGAATAGTCCGCTTTGACATCACTCAACGCGAAGTATTTAAGGAGAACTTTGCAAAGTCACCAACTTTGAAAGGCCAAATCATTTCTGTGCAGTAGTCATTGAAAAAAGTCTGCTTGCTCAAAGTCATAAACAGCTATAAACTCACCTTTGCTGTTTCCGTCGGGACCTCTGAGGATGGTGCATTCCTCGATGCTGCCAAAGGACTCGAAAAGGCGCCGCACGTCATCTTCTGACTGTTGCTTGTTGAGCATGCCCACAAAAAGCTTTCTGTCTTCTAAAAGAGAAAGGAATAGGTCATGATCAGAAGATCAGAGATGCCTTTTAATATTCTACATAAAGGCACGCTATGTTCCCTGAAACAGCAGCGTTTTTACTCATCCTTGCAGGCAAAAAACATTTTGATATAACAGACTGCAGGCTATATGTTATCCAAGGTAACATATGTTATCCACCCATTTATTTGCCCATCTTTAGATCTTAATTGGGTTTGAATGAAGCTATTGGCTCAAAGCTATTTGCTACTCCAAATTCTTGATGAGTATGTTATTCTAAAAAAAAGGGTTCATGGTCATACGTAGGCGCTCAGCTCCATTTGGAAAAAATCAGCAATGCAATAACAATAGAATAACAATTAAAATGTTCATAACAAGTCAGTGACAGATGTCGATAATTATATTACACAAACAGCTTAACTGAATTAATTAGGAAACTGTTAACTTTAGTGACATATTTCAGTGGCACTGATTTAGCAGTCCTCGCTCATGCCACATTCAGTGGTGCTTGCTGAACACTGCCTGTAATACATTTTTAAATTATGTAGCATGTTTTTTTCTTCTTGGTTTACCTGGTTTTACATTTATTAATATTTTCCTGACGTGATTTCATTACAAATTTCTAGTGGGAGAATAATGTTTAAGGCAAGAAAAGCTTTTTTTTGCGAAGACTTTGTTCCGTAGGAACACGGTTGGCAACGTGTCCTCAGCTCTCAGAGTCTGATGGTAACAGCACGATGCTCGCTCGCATCGTATTTAGCACTGTTAGTTTGACTTGTGTTGCCTGCAGTAAATGTGTGTTTATAACTACTGGTATGTGAAAAATCCTTTTGGGATAAACAAAATATTGTTACTGGCTAATGAATAAAACAACCAGTTTGGCTTATATACTCAGCAAAAAAAACGTCCTGTCACTTTCTACTACTTTTATATTTTAAGCAAACTTAACATATGCAAACATTTGCATGAACATTCAAAGATTTAACAACTAAGACACGAACTGAACAATTTTCACAGACATGTGACTAACAGAAAGGGAATAATGTGTCCCTGAACAAAGGTGGGGGTCCAAATCAAAAGTAGCCCTCAGTATCTGGTGTGGCCACTAGCTGCATTAAGTGCTGCAGTGCATCTCCTCCTCATGGACTGCACCAGACTGGCCAGTTCTTGGGGTTGTTGTTGCCATCCTGTACCTGTCCCACAGGTGTGATATTCGGATGTACCGATCCTATGCAAGTGTTGTTACACGTGGTTTGCCACTGCGAGGACGATCAGCTGTGCTTCCTATCTCCCTGTAGTGCTGTCTTAGGTGTCTCACAGTAGGGACATTGCAATGTATTGCCCTGGCCACATCTGCTGTCCTCATGCCTCCTTGTACCATGCCTAAGGTACGGTCATGCAGATTAGCAGGGACCCTGGATGTCTTTATTTTGGTGTTTTTCAGAATCAGTAGAAAGGTCTCTTTACTTTCCTCATTTTTTTATAACTGTGACCTTAATTGCCTACCGCCCTTATTGTCTTTTTGACCGTTCAACAAACAGGTGCATAAATTATTAATGGTTCATTGAACAAGCATGGAAAACATTGTTTAAACCCTTTACAATGAAGGGCTCTAAAGTTATTTTGATTGACTGATTGATTTGACAAAAGTAACTTTAAAATACAGTGTCCTATAAAAGGGGTATGTCTTTTTTTGCTGAGTATAGTTGTAGAGTAGCTCAAAATGTAAGATAAGAGGCTGATACTCCACTCTTCATGAGATAACAGTGAGTGAATGTAATGGTTACCCAACTATTCCATTCCTTTTTCTGGAGCATCTTGCTCCATACCATCTAAACTGTTGGTCTGTAACAATGTCATGCCAAAAACAAGCAGTGTGTTTCAGGCACCTCTATAATGTTGTAAACAACATGTCGTAGTAATACTGTGATATATGTGAACATGAGAGAATAATGAAATACTCTATGGTTAAATTTAAATATTTGAATCCCTTGTATATCAATTAAAAAGTTAACGGTAAATTGGTCTTATTTTATCTTTACATAGTTGTGAATACATTACATAAAGAGAGAGAGAGACAACACCTGCACACACCATCTTGGTAACTGATGTATTTGTTGAATATGACATGATATCTAATGGACACTAACAATGTACTGTGTGAAAATCCATGGGTCTGACTTATCAGGCTAATCAACCAATGTCTGTACATCAAGTACTACCTGCAAGGAACTGTGCCTGTCACTGCCAGGTATTAGACAGACACGTTGGTGTGCCTGTCCTCAGGTCAGAACATGATTAAAATTTAATGGAAGTCTAAGTTAAGTTACACAGCCAGTTTGTCCGGGGGCTCTGTTTACATGTAACAACACATTTGGTTGTTATTATGTTAAATTTGCATTGCATAAAGGATGCTAGTGCCTGCTGCAAAACAGTTATGCTGCAAGTTTCACTGTGAAACCAATCAGATATAAAAAAATAAATATAATCTAACAGAAATAACAAGTAATATGCATAAGTCAAAGGTTATGTAGAATCCAACAGACAATTACATGAATGTGGGTTGCATCGGAGGGTAACCTGTTGTTATTCAGGAAGCTATGCACACATGGCCACTGCTAAACAATTTTAAAATAAAATGTCTACTTTCTGTACCGGAATACATCAGAAAAAACAGGAAATGACTTGTTCATATTATCAAGTCACACAGCACCAATTTAACACATTTCTTGATCTACATTATTTCTCATTCCAAACACATAGCATCCAGTCTTTTACACATAGCAGTTGCTGTCCTTTTCTTTCTTGAAGTTAATATTGGCATTTCAGAACATTTGGTGAATAGTCTCTGTGGACAAAAAGCAACACATAACCTCCCATACCCAAATCTCTCTTCTTTCAATTTGTTTTTCAACAAACAAACTTTTCTGCTGTCAAAAAGAATTGCAGGATGACATAATCAGATAACATTGTACAATTATGGGTTTTGATAAAATATAGCCAGACTGACGTCCAGCATCAGTTCATTATTTACCATGACAGCATGATTGAGTCACCGAATGAGTGTTTGAAGAAAATTGTGAGGCAGACGGTGAAAGTGTGTTAGCACAAAACAGTAGCAGATGTGTCGGTGTGCCAGGCCGTCTGTTTTTACGTTGCACAGAATCGGAGCTTTGTGGAAATGGATGTATATGTTGGGAAATTAATGAGCTCAGTGCAATTGCCTCTGAATGTGTTTTGCAAATTAACGTGTCTAGTGTGGTTATCTGTGTGTGTGTGTGTGTGTGTGTGTGTGTGTGTGTGTGTGTGTGTGTGTGTGTGTGTGTGTGTGTGTGTGTGTGTGTGTGTGTGTGTGTGTGTGTGTGCATGTTCAGGGTCCGTTCTCCACTGCCTTTGCCTGACAGGGTGTCCTTGCAGAGTCAACAAGACTAATCTGTGCTCTGGCCTTGCACTGTACACACAGAACACACACACACATCTTGAAATGTTTGGCCCCCCACCTTTTACTTGAGTATTCCCATTTCATGCTGCTTTATGCTACTACAGTGTCTAGTTGGGGGCTCCTCATGTTTCAAATGTCTATGAGTTCCACCATAGAGGGATTTTTCCTTCTGAACTTCTTAAATGTTATTATTATTTTTTTAATAACTGTTTGAGACCCAAATCATCCATTATTTCACAAAATCCAAAGTAAAAATAATCAGTGTAGTAGTTTTGTTTCTGCTATCCCTATAAATCATTATTAACCTCATTTATGTTGTGCCATAAGGGGGCATGACCCTTAAGCTGGGAACCTTTGGATTTAACTACCTAACTTTGTATACCATTGTATAATATTTTTTTTAAGTAGCCCCAATTCCACCAGCTACAACAGTAAAATTCTACTTACAGTGATGCGTCATTATTAACAATATAATAATGCATATTTTCACAATGTGCTGGTACTAGTATAGGAACTAAGATCTTCTACCACCATTGCAATTAAAATGTAACACCCTGGCAATACGATGTGGCTTTACATTCATACCTGAGAAAAAAACATCCACGGGATAGACAATGTGCAGAATAGATGAGGAGAATAGGAGTGGGCTGAGGACATACATTCTACAGAGAAAAATAAACCCAAATAACAGACAAAGGTATGGACGGCCTGCACTGCTATGCACTTTGCTTCCTTGAGCTTGGTGCTCGCCTCTGTTCCCTCCTGCTCCATCAATCATACTCAAAGCACCACCAAACTAAATAGAAGAGGATGTCGCACAATCTCTCTTCCTTTCCTTAAAGGGTTTTTTCCCCTTTACAGGCTAACACCTCTTTCTCAGTCCTTATACTTCTCTCTGCTTATCAACCTTCAACTCCTTGCATGGTCTATTCCTGTTTTCCCCCCCTCACTTTACGTCTTTCTTGTGACTGAAGAATCACTCTGGTGCCAATTATATTAACAACTGCAAAGTTTGAATGACTCCAGCCAAAAACGGTCAAACTGCATCAATCTTCTCTTGTACAGTCCATTGATTGATGTCAGGAGCAGGTCACTACATGTCTAGACATAGAAAATGCGCTTTTAGCTGTCTTAGCTGTCAATACAGTTGCCTACGCCAGGCACAAATGACCATCCACTAGACATCCACTTTCATTCACACAGATCTGTCAATTGCAGTTCATTTGGCTGATGCAAACTTGTGACATGAGTCAAATAGGACTCACTTTGTTGCAGACAGCGTTATTAAAGGTGTTTGACAAAAACAAATGACCTGTTATCCCCTCAAGTATGACGTGACATGCATGTTTCTGTGTATGTATGCATCAGTGCATACTATGAAACTCCAAGAAAGGAGCTAAGGGCAGTGGCAGCCAGGAGGAACACTGTTTACATAATGCGTTCTGAATAGTGAAGGGTCCGGCCAGGCCACGCTGTCAGCCTGCGTCGAGGTACAGGGCATCGTCTAATGGGACAGATAATGGTGAGGCTGATACACACAGGCAGCATGTTTGTAGGGCTAGAACAAAGAAAGGTAGGTAGCAAGAAAGAAGAAGGGGAGAGGAAAAGAAGGAAGTGAGGGCATACAGTACCTCCTCGACTCTCGCTATCTGCTGGCTTCACCTGGATTGGTCTATTCATCTGTGACAGAGAGAGAAAGAGAGGACAAAGAGAGAAAAAGAAGAAAACAAGAGACAATCAGTAAGCATTGTGTACTCATGTAATAGCACATGGTCGCCCCCACCCCAAAAATGTTTTTTTTTAGAATCACTCAGCCAAATTGCAGATAAAGTGTATTGAAAATCTCCAAAGCTGTAGCACTTATAGCCATTGGGGGAATAGCTAGTTGGGAATATGGGTTGGAAATATTATTTGATGTGAGATGAAAGAAGAGAGAAGGGTTGGAAAGGGGATAAGCAGAGGGATGAAGGGAACGATAGAAAGAGGGATGGAGGGAGGATGGTGGAGAGGTAACTCTGGGTCAGCAGAGCTACTGTCACAGTGTATCCTCTGTGGATGCTTGTGTGCCATTGTGAAGTGGTCTGTTTAGACTTGAATATAATGTGGTCTTTACAAACACACACATAAACAGCAAAATCTACTCATACACATAGAATACACATACTGTACTATGCATGAGTTAAGCCCCACTACAAAATGTTCTTGCACAGTCCTCTCTTAGCTTCACACACAAGTTTGCACGCACGCACGCACGCACGCACGCACGCACGCACGCACGCACGCACGCACGCACGCACGCACGCACGCACGCACGCCCCAGTGAGACCTTTCTACAGTGTCCGCCGAGGATCCCCTTTCATTTCACTCCTGCCTGTCAAACCTTACCTCTCCGCCTCACCACCCTACTAAACGCCCGCCGCCAATCAATTTTTAATAATGCCAATCGCCACACTGCCAGGAGGAATGGAAGGAAAGGCGGGATGGGGGAGGGGCAGAGGAGAGGAGAGGAGAGAGGAGAAAAGAGGAGAGGGAAGGAGAGGAGACGAGAAGAAAGCTGAGGATGAAAAGGGAGGAGATAAAGGTCAAGGTTCTGTGTGATGCAGCATCAGTGTTTTGCTAAATGTCATTAAATCTTTTCTACAGAGTTTGCTGATACAGTCATCATCTTAATGAATCTCTAGTCTTTCAGATGATTCATCGAAGGCAAAACCTTTGAGCATGAGGACATAATGTCACGACGCAAACGCAATTAATGCTCGGACCTTCACCCTTTCCTGGCGCTTTTCTGCTGCTAATATTAAACCACATCATCCTTCATAACATTTATTTAAAATGGAGTTACCCATTCCTTCCTCTCCTCGTCTCCCCCTTCTCTTTGACAACCAAGAGAACCCTACTAATGTTTTTAATGTGCTGTGATGCATTATTTATTAGACTGGCTGTTGATATGGAAAAAGAAGGACAAGAGGGGATAAAAGAACCGGGGAATGAAAAAAGGGAGTTAAAATGAGTAAAAAAAAGTATGAGCAAAAGAAGAATGTGAATAAAAACAGTGCTGGTGAGAAAGAGGGAGACTTTAGGAGGGGTGAAACTAAATGGTGAAAAAAGAGAGACTAATGGAAAACCGTAAAAAATACCAAAAAAAACAGGGGTGTTTGAGAAGAGAAAAATGTGGTAATAAAAAGGAAGAGGGGGAGGAATGAGGAAAAGAGGACATGGGGGGAGATGAGGACATAGATCAGAGTATGGGACAAGGTCAGCACAGTGCTCCCAAGGGGCTTATAAGCCTGCATACATATGAGCGCTTTACCGTGACCCATACAAATGGTCTGGCCTCAATCTGACCTAATTGCGTTCCACCTCCACTGGTTTTATGCAAGCACTGGTCTTAACCGGCACAGTATATGACGGCACTGACCCTCTGAGGTTATGTGTACTTTTTCGGGTCTTTATTTTACTCTGCATTAAGATTGTAGGGACCCACAATTATTTGGGTTTATGTTTCACTTTTAAAAAAGCAAGTCCAGAGTTATTAATGCTTTCTTTGGACTCTCCCTTTGACTAAGAAATTAAACTACAGCACCCTTACCCCTAAAATCTCAAGATATTTTAATGTTATTGATGCTGTACTCTACACATGACAAAACATACCTCTGTATCCATGGCACACATGATGTCATCTCATTGATGTAAATATATTTTACATAACAAATCTAACAAGGAAGGCTGAAATAAAATATAAATCTAAGATGATATAAACCAAGACCATCCCTTGTTTTCTGTTGAATTAATTTTAGTACTGTCCCTCAATTTAACATTTATTTTAGTTCGAAACTTGAAGTATTTTTTTATTCCACTGTAATTCTTGAAACGCCTAGAATTCTATGAACTAACTTTACAGATTAATCAGCTCCTACAGTTTTCAGATACATTTCGAAAAAATGTTAAGGGGTTAAACCATTATTTTCATTTGTCAATGAAAGTTGAGTGGGGTTTCATGGGCTCTCTATCAATAGTATCCATTATCCCATAGCCCATAAACTGATTCAAGGTCAGTTGTATCATCCTGCTCATAATAGGGTGACTTAGCACCAGCCCACTGGACAACTGATCCCAAAACAGTTGTTAAAAACAGACGCTGACTAGCATGGATAGCTCCCCTAGGATGTATGTGGTGTGTTAGCCAAAGCCAGATGGCATCATTGAGCAGCACAAGCAAAACAATACACAGAAAATACAGCTTTAGCTCTCTTTCGCCTAATGCCAGTATGAAAAAAAAATGCCATCTACATTTACACAAAAAGACACCGAGCAGCAGAGATACATACATATATATACACATGTACAGTACACACACAAACAGGTTTACATGACTAGAAATGCACGCTTCTACACAAAAGCTTGGCTCATGCACAAGCATGCAAAATCACAAATAGGCCTATGCATCCAAGCATGCATAGAAACACGCACGCACGCACGCACGCACGCACGCACGCACGCACGCACGCACGCACGCACGCACGCACGCACGCACGCAAATAATATGTAAATGTATCCTTGTGAGTCAACATGTTCGGTAAATTGGCTCATCTCTCAGCACACCTAATACCTTGCATGTAGCAGGCCTTTTTTCCCTCAGCCTCAGCTCTATTCATACTTTAAAAACACTACACACATGCTCACACACATGCAGGCTTAGTAAGCTCCATTGTTGCTGAAAGTCCACCTCAGCAACCTCGTGTTAGAGTGGCCTTGGTGTACCGCATGATCGACAGCTCGAAAAGAACTGCACGGGCACACACACACCCACGCACATATTCTTGCTACACTCCTCTGTTGATTATGTAACTCAATGACAGCGCTCTGCCTCACTGCTGCCATAGATTCCCTGCTAACTAGAAGCTAAGGGAATACATGGTCTGCATGCAGCCTGTGCTGTACCAAACTGGTGAGTCATTCTTCTGAATCAGTCTAGTACGACCTGAATGTCTAGTGAGGCTCACAAGATTAGCTGAAAACATTGTGCGACTACAGTTTGCTATATTGGATTCTACCTTGAAATGGGACAAAATTGAAGTCCTTGATCTGAGTTTTCTGCTGACTGTATTGATTTCACTGTGTGCAAACCACAGAAATTAAGTTACAAAAACACTGCTACAATGACAACTCTATGGGATTTTTGTCCACTGAATTTCTTTCTAGTACCGTGTTATGTCAGAGGTGCTTCAAATATAGTTTATTACAAGTTGCAAGTTCCAGCCTCCAAAACTACATACCAACTAATACATGCAGCCACAATAAAACACTCACAGGTACACAAGAGCTCACAGTCACTCACATTCTCATCATCGTCTGTTGAAAAGAATATTGAAAGTATGCTTTACGAAACTTGGGAGAGGAGGTAGGATTTTCTCATTTTCACCCTCATATGGCAGATGTGTTTTGAGAGAGAGAGAGAGAGAGAGAGAGAGAGAGAGAGAGAGAGAGAGAGAGAGAGAGTGGAGCAGTGCAGGCCAGGTCATTTCATTATCACAGTGAGAAAGCACTCCATGAAACTCTCCCAGGGAAGCAAAGAAGGCTGCCTTTATAATATTCCTCTTCTACTATTGTGAAAACTTGCTCTATTTTACATTTTGCAGCTAAAGGCCCTTTTTCTTTTACGTCATTCTGTCTCTGTGCCATTTGAATTAAGGTGTTTGGTTTGTTGTTGGCTTTCTGTTCATAAATATACTGATTCCTCATTGTACTGTAAATGACAGCAAGTATCTGAAAGAGATGTTGAGATTCTCTGCAGGAACAGTACCATAAGGTCTAAGTGCAACCAAAAGTCGGTATTCATACTGTCAAATGAACCACTGGCACTCGACCTGGACCTGCTTTCCAAAGGATCTCAGCATGCAAAACACTCATCTTGGGATGGAAACATGCCAGTGAAAACATTAGCTGAACAAATGTGCTTATAATCATGAGATGCTTTTGGGAAACTGGGCCCCTCAGTGGCAAGATAAGCTGAAAAACTAGAAACATTAAGCAGGCATGTAATAGATTTCACCAGTGGTGACAAAGAGGACAACCTATTTTAAAAGTATTGATTTTACATTAATTCACAGAAGCACTACACTCCCAAGGAATAGCCCCACATTTCCATCAAAGCTCTGCAGTACATGTAAAAATGTCATTGTATTGAGTTTTGCAACCTCTTGAGGCACAGAAGTATTTTACAACATCTGTAGCAAAAGGCCAGATCACACCCTTCCACCGCCATTACCACCGCAGACTGCAAAGAGAAATGCCGTAATGTGACAAATGGAACTGGAATCAGCTTGTATGAGGAGAAAAGTTGTTTTCCAATGGAACAAGATGTGTTCATCAGGAGTGGAATTCAGGTCAGTCAGTCAAATGGCGTTGCCTTACCTCACACTCAGTGATCCTCTTTGCAAGTGCACAGACTAATCCAGGTAAATGTTTTTTCTCCCAGCCAACCAGTCACTCAGCAGACAGAGCTAGAAAAGTAGTTGCTGTTTATATTATGGTTGGGAATTTACTAAATGCACCCAATGCTAAAGACATGTAAGCTCATGTCCTATTCAGTGGTGCTGAATAGGACATGAGGTGCAGTTAAAAATATATTGCTGTAGTGGAGGAAGAAGTACTTCACAGATCTTTTACTGAAGTAAAAGTAGCAATACCACAGTGTAAAAATACATATAAGTTTTAATTCAAAGTTCAAAGTATTAACATCAAAGTGAAATTAAAGTGCCAAAAGTTAAAGTACTTGGATTCTAGGATTATGATTATTGATGAAATAATGTGTATATATATATATATATATATATATATATATATATATATATATATATATATATATATATATATATATAAATATAATTAATTATTATAAAATGTTATAATTCCAACTGAATCGCTAAAAGTATAATAAGGATAGAACAACATACCCCAAAATACCCAGAATGCAGTGTCTATAGCAGGGTTGAAAGTTGATGAATAGCTAAATTCCACTTGGATTCCAATCAAGTTTAATCTCCAGTAATGTCTACATATCTCAGTGAATATTTTTGCTTTCTTTCCTTTCCCTGTGGTTCTTAATCCTGACATATGGCCAAACACCAATCCTCTCTTTTGATGTTCAAGTGAAACATATTGTGGAGAGATCAATGTATGTGTGTGAGGGTAAAGATGACTATAAAGCAAAACAACCCAATCTCTTTCCTTTTGTTGCATTCTCTTCCGCTTTATCCCTTCTCATCTTTACAGACAAACAGAGACGGACAATCTGTATCATGTCAGATCAAGGATGAGAGCGTATTTTCTGACATTGGGTTGGCCTGGCCCAGTTGTTTGGGCTGGGATTGAGCAGCATGCTGCAGTCAGAGCTGAGTGGAAGGCAGCAATATAAATATCAGAAAAAAAAGCATCCAGATGAATTATGAATTGGCAGAGCCTGTGCTTTCTTTGCATGTTGTTGCACCGCAGCACTGAGGTGGCTAGTAGAACAACAATGTGGCTGCAATTTGCATTGTGGCAAATGGAGAAATTGGGCCTCATTTATCAATATTTCCTGTACAAATGTTGCAAGATGATGAAGCGCTGCACCAAAACCTGCTTTGAACAATTACATGCAAGCAAAAATATTATATCTCATTTACTGCAGAAATGGGTTTGATTGCGGAGGTTTAAAGACACATTACAATAGCAACTGATCTATTTAAATGGCAGATTTTCAAATGTTAAAAATGTTAAAAATATGAAATGACCTCACATTCAAGTATCATCCTTAGAACAATTGGATAACCCTGAAATACCTCTTGTAAATGAAAATGCAGTCACCATCTTTCTTGGCCTGTTTCTATATGCTGCTGCTCGCTTTGTGGTAATGCTGTCCCAGTAGCGTCTACCGAGATCACTACGTCTCCACAAAGGCAGATGAAAAGGAGACACACAGATATTACAAAAGGAAGCGAACCTTCCTGTCCAACCCTCTGATCATTGCGTATTCCTTCACTAAAATTACTTTTACACAGAATGAAAACCGACAATGATAAACAGGCATACACATCCAAATCTGATTCATCCAAAAGCAAGGAAGATCATTCTTGACCTTGGGAGCAGCATGGGTGACAAAATAATCTCAATTTATTTATCTCCCTGATTACATTTTTGTTGGCACCCTTACTAGCTCTGAAAATACTTTCTCCAACTTTCTGAAGAACGGTTGTCAGAAAGCTAGTTACAAAACACAGACATTTTAAAAGCTGCAAGTTATCACACACCCCCACTCCTCCTCCACTCCTTTTCTCTTTTGCCTGTAGTTGGTTGAGAACAGCAATGCTTTTCTCACATCCATTGTTTGATCCATTTCACACCAGCCCACCTCTTCTTTATCTTCTCCTGTTTTCTCCTTCTTTCACTGGCAAGCAGCCTGAACGCTGGCAGTAGTGGGACGGTTTTCGAACAGTTTTGAATGAGAGGTTAAAATGGAAATGTAGTCCTCTTTATACCTTTTCTATTCTTGTTCAACATCTTATTATTTTCCTTCATTCTTTTTCCTCCTCTTCTCCTTATCGGATTTGTTGACGAATAGAGTAAATGAGCGGAGTGTGAAAACTATTTTTTCCACAGTGAGTTAATGCATAAATCTGTTTCCCTCCAATTTCCCCTCCATCTTTTCAGTGCTCTACCTGGATAAGAATCGATGTGGAATGAGAGGATTTATGCTTCCTGCAAGCACTTTAATAGGAATCGACAGTTGAGTATTCTGTTGTCACACTGTATCTGGATATAAAAATCACGTCATCTGCACCCCCAAATGATTTTACCCTGTCAATAGCTTCACACCTGCCTGTAACATGCACTTATACATACACTATACCCTCACGCACCCATGTGCAAATAAGACACACACACACACACACACACACACACACACACACACACACACACACACACATGCATACATACGTATCACATATCTCACATTAATATAAATAATTCCATTGTGAGCATCACAAGACATTACATCTCACACCAATCCTTTGTGAGCCTTAAACACAGATTGATTATCGCACCACAGCTTGATCCATCGAAAAAGAAGGCATTGCTAATAGAGGAAAGTGCCCCACACACACACACACACACACACACACACACACACAAACAACACAACCTCTTGCGATAGTTACATAATTATACATACAGCACCTTAGCAATCAACAACTCTGGTGTTACCATGGGGACTATAGCTTTGACTATAAAAAGAAAGGATTGGATCTATATGTGGAGGCGGTTGAGGGCAGAGGTGTGGAGCAAGGCAGGAGGAGAAAGAAAGAGGAGAAGAAATGGAGAATGAAATAGTGTGAGAAAATTGGTTTGAGAGCAGTGAAGGTGTTGCTGAGGGGCCGAACAGCTCTCTCAGTTTATGTGCGAGTGTGCGTCTGTGTGCATGGTACACCTGCATATGTGTGATTAGAAGTGTACAAAGCTTCACTGTGTGCATCAAGTCTATGTATGTACGGGTGCTCCAGTGTAGCTTGCAGGAGGAGAAAAAAAATGACAAGGACAAAATGCGATAGAGTTGGCTAGTAAGTGAGAGAAAGAAAAAAGAAAAAAGCTAACTAGAGAAAGTGTAGAGGACAATTTTCAGCCTCTCTCTCCCTTCCCGTCTAAGCTTACTGCATTGCTTGAGCTTTGCAGCATATAGTGAAGATTAGGCCAGACGAGAAAGCCATAAATTCTATTTTTCTCTTTCCAGAGGTGAACATAAATCATGGCTCGTACTGGCGTGCCATCACTGGGTTTTTGCTTTTCACTTATCTAATGAATAGAAAAAAAGAAAGAGAAAAACAAGTTCAAAAGCTGTCACATTCCAAACTGGGCAGACTGCTATAACTTTCATCCCCGCACAACTTTTGTCCTCTTCTCCAGCCATCACTGAGGATGAGACGATGAGTGGGTTTCCCATAATTGGAAGTATTCATGAGCTGCATATCGCTGGACTGTGTGTGTGACTATGTGTCTATAGGTGTGTGTGGGTGTGTGTGAATGTGTAAGTATGAGAAGAGAGCTGACTTGAAAGGCCTGTGTGTATGAAAGATACCTTAGAGCATATGCAAATGTTAATATAGACACAAATAGCAGCAGGGGCAAACATACCATGAATTGCGAAGAAATGCAACTACTCTTAATTTCAAATACGCAGATGCACTCTCACACGCTTTCTTTCACATGCACACGCGCACGCATGCACGCATGCACGCACATACAGATTCACACCTGCCTGTGACTATACCCTCACACACCCATATGCAAATGAGATGTCATAGTGTCCAATTGTCATAATTCAGCTATTTATACTGTCACACAACAACAGACATTGATATTGATGTTGTCAAGGTAAAGTATGAATAACCATTCATTTCCAAGTGCAGTCATTGTTAAAAGGTATACCATAAAACATGACCATATAGGATAAGCAATATTGTTACATGCATTTTTTTCTGTGGTATATACACACGGTCAATCAATGATTGTGTGATGGTGCAAACCTTACATCTACATTTGTGTTGTTCTTGGTGTGAAAGGATTGAATGCAAAAAATCATCAACAGTCTTTTGGTAATTTTTTGGTATTTTGGTACTATTTTGTCAAACAGCAATTATAAAATACTATTTGTCTGGTTAACAATTATTTGTGAGCTGCGATCAAATCACTATTTTATGCTGATTCAGTTGTCTGATAACACATACAGAAAAATATGCAAGTGAGTGAGCTTGTGTGGCGTCAGGTTTATGTCATATCTCCAGAGTGCGATAAAACATGCTCACCAGTAAAAACTTTTTCTCACAAGTGTAGATATTAGTCTTTGTGCACCAATTCAACAACCCAGAGAAGTACAGGCAGCTGCGAGCATGAAACAAAACATGGGGTGAGGCAAAGGATGGCACTTTCAGCAAGTGCACAGAGCAGCCACCACATGCAAGAGAGTGTCTGCTTTTCAAGTGCTGGAGGGAAGTACACGCTCTTACAGGTCACTCTGCTCTCAAAGTGGATTTCTGCTCGTGTGAATGAAACCAAGGGAGGCACTGGTCACTTTCAATGCAATATCACCCACAAACCTCCTTAGCCTACCTTGATTGACAGCTATCATTATCGGAAAAATTTAGCTGTACCGGCCGAAGAAGTGTTTTTGTCTTTATTAACAATGTAGAGCAAGATAGCACCATAAATAAAGGACTGTTGAAGTGCTGTTTGCTATTTTGTTGGGATATGTGCAATGCTTTTGAAATGTCCGTAAATCCTTGCCAATGTACCCATATCTCTAACATTAGAGCTAGCCTTAGCTAACTTTGCAAGTTGTAAGCCTAGCCATCCATTCTGATTTATCCATAACAGAAATTTAGAGCCAGCTAAATAATACTGCATGGCATCTTGGCCATAAGTTTGGCTCTGTAAAATCACAGTAGAGGTGATCATGGAGAAGAGGAGGGGGCAGAAAAGAGATTTAAATGAAAAGTTTGACATTTTACAACCACTTGCGGTTCTACGTTGGCATTAAGAAGTCACTGTGAGGTTGACAGGCAACCAGCAGAGACTTCAGAGACATTTTGTATTTTGTTTTTTGTACGGATTAAGCATAGGAGATTAAACGTGTTAATTAGTGAGCTTTGAGAGGCTAAAATGCAGATTTCAACACCTTCCGACAGACAGCCTAGCTTTCCACCCATAAGCTAAAATGTAAAACATTGGTCCAGATGACAACATACAGCAAAGTACACTATATACACTGAAGAAGGCACAGTGCACCTTTTCCACAATCCTTTGCAATTAAATGTTTCACTCTAAATCAAAGAGAGGAAATACGGGAAGCAGGGTGACAACAAAAATTATGTTGCATTGTTGTTAAAGTTGAGCCAGGTTGAATTTTTTTTCCAGCTGACCCTGCATTTATTGCTGGGGCCCTTTGCACTGGCACCTCAATGCAATGGTCTTATTGAAGTTAATGAAAGGACTGCAGTTTTTCATACAGTGCTAATGTCAGTTTAAACATCGGAATTCTAACTAAAACCCTTTAATGCAAATGGCTTTTATGCAATACATAAAACAATACACCCACCCATCCACACCCACCCATCCACACACACACACACACACACACACACACACACACACACACACACACACACACACACACACACACACACACACACCACACACAGCTTCACACCTGCCTGTGACATGCACATGTACATACACTATACCATCACACACCCATGCTTAAATGAGATGCACGCACGCACACACGCACGCACGCACGCACACATGCACGCACGCACACGTGCATATTTCCATCAAATAATCACTAATTCCACACTCGCTGGCTGATTAAATATAGAAAAGGCAGGAAGAAAGAAAGAGATGAGTGTCAGGAGCAGAGGAACAGAGCAGACCGGGGGAGAAGAGAGGAGTAATAGTCAAGGAGGAGGAGTAAGAAGGAAGTGATACAGTCAAACCCGCCAAAGAAACAACAGGGAGTTTTTCAGAAGACAGCTCTATTGGCTGTGAGCTAAACCCAGGTGGGCGACGTGAATGTTCTCTCGCTCCCACACACCTCAGAGTCAAAAAATATGCACATGCGTGAGATTGAATATACATGCAGTATACACATACGCACATGCAAGCTCTGGTATTTGCATGTACTGTACCAACCTAGCCACACTCACACACAGAAAGAATGCACACACACACAATGTCAACAAGAAAACAGACAATGGCCAAAATGTCAATCTATATTTAATCTTTTATTACACTCATTCATTCCTACTTTCACACTGATGGCTTCAGCTATTCACTTTCCTGAAATAATGCCAAAAGTTACCTCCCTCTGCATTTCCACATACAAGATTTAGCTAGATTGAAATGGAAGCAAGACTGAATTGGTGACCATGAAAGTGAATGTATAAGCACTGAAAAATAAATTGGTTACAATATGAAATGTTTATTTGCTTTATTTTGTCCTTTAACTGTCGGCAACTTCTTCCTCTCTCTCCCCCTCTTTCTGCCTTCCTCTCTCTCTCATGCTCTCTCTCTGTATTTCAAAGTCTTCCTTTCTTCATTTACATCTGTTTAATTTGTCCGCCCCCTCTTGTTTATTTCCTCCTGCAAAACTGAGGGTTTAGCTAAGGATAAGAATAAGAGAGTTGAGAAACTAAGTGTGAGAGAGAGTTTTAAGTAGCAGCACCAGGTTCGTTCCTGGGGGAAGTGAGAAAGAGGGGAGAGGCGAATACGATTTTATTATTAATGGCGGAAAAGTTCCTTCAAATTGAGCCAGTAAAGTATCTCCAGCTGCCTTTCCTTTAGAACAGAAGGGAACTGAGACAGGAATAGGAGGCGAGAGGTGGAGGAAGAAAATAGCAAGACAACATTGTCAGAAGAAGATTTTACATTCCTTTTTTACCATAGTCTGGTGTTTATTGTTTTACTTATTATGCAGTCAAACCAATGGGTCAAAGAGGTGGTCTTTAAAGGCATCGTCAGTAGATATATGTGCTTTAAAGCAAGACTACGTAAGGAAAAATAACATTACCAGCCCACCCAAAGTTGGCTAACATCAACTGCCACTATAGCTACTGGTCATGCGAGACCAAGTAAGGCTGTAGCAGCAAAACCTCTAAGTGTACTGAAATGAGCACAGGATATTTCATTGCTCAGGAATTAATGACAAAATTACATCTCACTTTCAAATGTATGCATACCACACAGTTCCTCATCGCTGAGGTAATTCAACTATCCTCTCACTGCATGGCAGAGTTTTTTTGTTATTGAGCCGGGGAGCTTCTGCTTCACATGCCATGCTCCCTTGGTATTAATTTAAGTCCTATGCTTTGATGTACTTTGCAGGAACACAGCAGTTTTTAATATGTATCTCATCTTGTTAAACATACCTTTACATCTGGCACTAAATTATTTAAATGAACTTGGATTTTGTCCAGATTGAGCTTAACCACATACAAATGCACATGTAAATGCACCCAAGATACATTGGAGTAGGTGATCCAACCAACTTAGGGATCTAGTTTACCATAATGATGCAACATTGTAAATCAGATATGGCTTAAATTCAAGCATACAGCAGCATACTCATATAGGAATGTAAAATTAAGTGAAATGTTTTGATTTTTTAGGTTGGCTTGTTACCATTCTCTGATTTGCAGAACACATTCGATCTACCACGTTCCTCCTTTTTCCTTTACTTGCAGTTAAGTTCGGCACTCAAGGCACACTGTGTCCCTTGGCAGAGGCCTTTGCCCATTCATCCTATTTGGAAGTTATTTACTGTGTAGCCTAAAATCTGTGGTATGGTGTCTAGGCTTTATCAGTTCGTGGTGGTATCTGGCCGCTCTGCCCTTCCTATTAAAAGAATCTGGGCATGTGAGTGCCCAGGCATTTTTTGAGATAGAGGGCAGGATGATTTATTTTAATAAAATGAAGAAGACTCTTTTCATATCAAGTAGACACAGCAGAACCCATTGGGTGCTTTGGTTGAGTGCTGAAATCAAGAGTTACATCTATAGCATGTTAGAGGACCACTTTCAATTGTCAGACTTCCATTTTTAACATCCAACCACTCTGAACACTTCCCTTGGGATATCCCATATGTCAGGAGTATGTTTTACGTTGTATGAGCTAAAGTTAAAGTGCTTATGCAACTCTGCGGTGGAGCAGCCTTTATTTTCATTACCTGTCAGGATAGGTATTATGTCATTCTTATGACAGCGCTGGCCAATATGTCAGCCTCTTTAGGCTGAGTGCATCCATCTGTGTTACTATATATCTGACTGTAATATATTGCTGGCCGTTGGCCAACTGAATCTTGGTCTGCTAGGGTTGCTACTGCATCTCAACGTATCTCTCCAGCTCTTTCCTCTACCCTCACCGCCCCCATGGACCTAAAAATATTCGACGTAGTGATAGGAAAGCAGATGCTTCAGCCAACTTTTTAAAACATTTAAAATCCATAAAGAGAACTGACCAATTTTACACCTACAAGAATTTCTGCGAGGATCAGAATCCCAATCCATAACTAAATTTGCACATCTTTTCTACTTAGAATGGTTGCAAAGACATTTAGCAAGAAGAAATCTATTGATATCCCAGTGAATACTTTAATGGAGGAGTGCCTGGGAATGTTGAGGCAGAGTGACTGATTTCAGGCGATAGTTTCTCCCCTACAGAGTTAAGAGGGCCCACTGGCCCTTGGGAGCAGCCTGTCACAACTAGAGAAACTCCTGCAAGGGCCACTCTGTTGAGGTTTTCAGCCAGCTCCCAGGGGGCTTCCCACCACCACTTACCCGTTGAAACAAAAATCAATGGCTTAATGATCCAAAACAGGAAATAGAATGAGAAAAAAAGAAAGTCCCTAAAACAACAAAATGTCTTTTGGCAAGGGACATTCTGTCCTGGGCCTTCATTTGTTTGTGTGTTGAAAGAAATTTGCTGGGATTGTAAGTGAGTGTATATGTGTGTGTGCGTACATGCACACGCAGCTTTGACAGAGTGAGCTTACCCTAGCTTAGTGGCGCAAAACATATTGATTTATTGATTGCCTGTTTCACCCCCTCGCCATCTCTCTCTCGCTCTCTCTCTTTCTTTCTCTCTCGTTATAGAGGCTGTGGGGACTCGAGGCTGCAGCAGGGACTGAAAGAGGGACTTGAGGTTGGGAGAGATGGAAGAGGAGAGAGAGTAAGAGAAGGAGAGAAAGAGATAGAAAGTGAGGGAGGGGTGCCCCATCTGAGTGTTGATCCGGCAGCCTTTTAACCAAGGCCCCTACATCATTGAGATTTATGTACTAAGGTCACGACCAAATCAAAACCTTGACCTATCTGCGAGGATGCCGATTTATAAGCACCTTGTAGTGGGGAGTGGTAGGGACTTGGCAGGAGCTAGTATTCTTCTCCTTGGCCCTGGCTTCCCTGTGGAGAGAGCTAGATCAGGGCTATAGGAGAGGCTTGCTGTAATTTGTGATTAGCAGACAGGTTGTAGTTTATGATAGGCTATACTACCACCGGCTGCTGCAACTCCCAGTTCATAAGAATGTCACTGTCCCACGCCATATACTACAGAAATGCTTGCTTTCTCACTAAAGCAAAGCTGGCTGGAAGAGGTCAAGTTCCAACCATACATAGCAGTAGTTTTTTAAGATCTGCTAAGTCACATTGGCTATAGCAGTTAGCATGCTAGCATTAAGCCCTAACAAGCCCAGCTGAGTAGCCTAAAACAAACCGCTATACATTGCCACAAAGTATCACTGACACATAATGATACTTAATGGGAGCTTATTTGCAAATGCTTAAGATGAAAAAATGGATTCAAGTGCACTGTGTAGCTAACAGAAACATGTGTCACCATCGATTTGTACCCCCTCCAGTTGCTTATTATGACTCACGGGAGATGCTTATGACAAGCATTCCCCCTGTTAGCGCAATGTCCCTTCCTAACCCTAGTCTCTCCATAAATTATGGACAAGATGAAATATGAGTCCCCATTCGACAGCCCTTCATTTCCCGCTCCCAGGGAAACCCAGCACAAAGAAACATTGCTGCTTCTTTTTTTGTCCCTCTCAGAAGAAGAACAAGGGGTGGAAAAAAATTAACCAAAGTGAATTGCCTCACAGATGTTAGGAAACAGTAAATGACAAAGAAAATATCCACTAGGAAAGAAAAGTGCAAAGTCACTAAAAGAGAAAGGAAGACTAGAGTAGGTCTATCCATTTTCCCCTCACCAGTTGCCTCCTGGTTGTCATGACGACTTCTTATCCTGGGGCTGGTGCTGGTCTTCTCCCTGTGGAGGCAGCTGGGAAATCAGGTAGGGGAGGGCCACAGGGGCCGAGGCCGTTCTATTCTTAAATACACAGCATCAGGCAAATGCAATTACAAACCCGAGGAGGGCCAGAGTCTAATCTAATAAAGTAGAGGTGGTCCACGTGGTGAAAGTCTACCACTTGCCGGAGCTGGCACGCCCAGGCTGAGAGTGCAGCAGTCCCCCTTTGGCACTGACTGCCCACCCGCTATTTAAAATGCTGGAAGAGACTAGATGTATGACTGTTAGAGCGCACAGCGAAAACAGTCACTTATCTTTAGTACCCACTAACTGAAACAGTTACTGAGTAACCGGGGTTGTCCGGGACTACACTTTGCAATACAGTCTATATAGGCCATATTCTGTTTCCTTCATGTAATCTTTTAATTGGAGAAAAGGTATTTCTGTCACTTGTTGTGAATGGGAAATCCTTTGAATTTAAAGCCATTGTATTTAAGTCACAACATTTTGGGAATTATTTTGGCTCCAGGGACTGTTTTTTTAATTTTTTTACCATAATGGTGTTTTGTTAGATCTTTCTGCTTTCATGCACTTTGAAACACGATTCCAGCAGTATCGTGTTTGCCTGAGATGGTGAGACAAAACAAAATCTGTCTACTCAGAAGGGTTAAAGAGTCAGATTGAGTGTTGGACGTCAGCTTGTCAACCCCAGCCAACTCACTCAGATTACAAATAAGAAGACCTGATGATGGCGGCTGCGGCCAAATTCTTTGCTGAGGGATGCCCACTTTGCCCTTATAAAAGGAAACCTGGAGAAAAAGGTTAATAGTACAGAGTTCTGTGATACAAATACTGGTGTAGGCTAATCCTATTAGATAGAGTATAGTACAATTGTAGAACAATGGTTTAAACATATATGTCACATATGTGACACTATTACAATGCTGCTTTGTATGTTTGACTCTATATTACCTTTTTGTTACCTCAAACAACTGCTTTACAGGAGATTTGGCGGTGTCAGTGGTGCAGTCAGTAGAGAGTTGGGTTGGGAACCAGAGGGTTACAGATTCAAGTCTCCATACAGACAAAAGTATGATGGTGGACTGGTAGCTGGAGAGGTGCCAGTTCACCTCCTGGAGACTGCCAAGGTGTTGTTGAGCAAGGCACCAAATCCCCAACTGCTCAGGGCGCCTTTCCATGGGCAGCTCCCTCAGTCTGACATCTCTCCATTAGTGAATGTATAGGTACTGAGCATGTGTGCGTAATTCAGGCCTGTGTGTAATGTGTATAATAACAACAGAGTGAAAACATTGTAATTTCCCCTAGTGGGATTAATATCATATACATTATTATTATTATTATTATTATTATTATTATTATTATTATGTTCTTCCCATTGCTCGATAAAATCAAAGAGCCTGGTATACGCCCTCCTTGAAAAAGACAACTTTCTGCAATTTCTCATCCATGCTACAGTAGTTCAGCGCACACTCACGTCAACTGACAGTATAAGAATCAATTATGGTAAAAAATAAATCATAAGGTAGGGGTGATGTCTAATTTAGAGTTATTTAACATCCAGAATGGGTGATAATTGATATATGGAAAGGATATAACTAGTATAAAACTGAAATATTATTTTCTATTACCACAATAGTTACAGTAGTTACTATTCAAAAATGGTAATAGTAACTAACTCCTCAACGCTGGTTATAAAAGAGAAGCTACTGATTGAGCCATTGAAGTGCACAAGGGACCAAAAAAGATAAAAACTACCCATAACCTCACTTTCTCTCTTCTCTCACACACAAGGTATTTTAGCACATGAATGTAGTGTCATCTAGTTGCCCACACAGGATCTCAGCATTGATGTAAAACAATTGTCTCTGGCTGGTCCAGTCCACTAAATTATAACCTTCAGTCAACTTTGTGTTAGAAGGGTAAATGCCAATCAGAAATCACCATTCTAAACTGACTGTTAACTGACAAAACAGACGCACAGGGCCAGATTTACTATGGCTTTTGTACCTTGTTTTAAATATATTCTGTGCTTGGAGACATGCATGTGTCAATCAATCAAATGTACCTATATTCTTTATGCATATGCATTTAAGGTCATATAGTAAGAAAAGACATGATGAGTGTGGTTGCTGACACGTGGGCACATATAGAGGGACACCATTTTGAGGTTGATGGGGCAGTGATGAGACAAAAGACGAATCATCCTGTAACAGCAACAACCTGAGTGAACTGCACTCTATGACACTGCAGTCCTGTGCTTTTAGATTGTGACTGTTCTTGGCGAGTAGCTGCAGTAACATTAGGGTTAGTAGGTTTTTTATTTAGAAGTCTCAAGTCTGCAGATACATACATACACACACATACATACATACATACATACATACATACATACATACATACATACATACATACATACATACATACATACATACATACATACACACACACACACACATACATACATACATACATACATACATACATACATACATACATACATACATACATACTGTACATACATACAGCACTTCGTATTTACTTGGAAGTTGTAAATACAGGAAAATGGGGGCTAAATTAGAAGGAAAGCACTCCGGAGAGAGAGCAAAAAGCAGAGCGAAAGAAGCACAGAGTCATGAAATGATACATGCATGGTAATACATGAGAAATAAAGGGAGAAAGTGAAGCAGAGAAGAACAGAGGAACTCTTCTTTTCCTTAGATAAAAGACAGGTGCATTACAAGACTCAGCTAAGTTATGCTTGGCTTACTTTGAACACATTTTGACATATAATATTTTAAATTTGACATTTCGTTTTTCTTGTATAGTCCCTCAATGACAAATGAAAGGGAATCAAAGGAGCACACAAACTCAAAAGACCTGACGATGGGGGAGTTTGAGGTCTCCTGAAGAAACAACACACCTTTAAAAATAAAATTGTCCATTGCTTCCTAATTTTACTAAAAAGGAAGGCACACCCGAGCCAATCTGCACACAGGAGGCAAAACAGCCAAAGAGCTCCCAATATGTGGGCCAGATGAATCTGCTCTCTTGGAACCTTGCCTGGACAAACAAGAGGGTAAGCTTGTAAGGTCTGTGCATCAACACACCTGACACCAGCTAGGACTCTGCTCTGTGACACGTGTAGGCTTTGGCGAGCCAAGTGAAAATTTAGCATAATATGATTTTAAAGCTTTCCTACTTTTCTGTACACATTAAGTTACTGAAGCTAGTGGAGCAGATGCTAAGCTGGGTGTGATGTCATGACTTCAGCTCTCTATTTTTCACAATGTTACCAGAACTAAACATTGCAACACTCAAGCAGGTAACGGTATTGTTTGCATAGACTGTAAAAAATATTGACGTAGTCTCCATCATCACCCATAGGTTTCTGAAGAGCCAAAATTAAAATGAAATGTGCAAAAAGGGGGAGCGTGAATACATTATTTATTATTATACACCGGCCCCTATGTTCATGTGCTTTATTGTATCTTTCAGACATATAGCATTAACTCCAAAGGGGCATACTGTATGGGATTTGGAGTACTCATCATACACACATACACGTCTAGAAGCAACTATACTGTGTGGTGCTTTAACTCTCCAGAGTTTGGAAGTAAAGAAAAAATGTGTGGCAGTAAAATAAGGTTGCTAAATACTCCCTAAAAAAGCCCCTAAAGTTTGCATTCTCTGACTATCTCAGTTGACCATTTCTCCACACACAGCCCTAAATGACAATCTTAGTTCCTCCTACCTTCTCACCTGTCCTCCACTGCTTCCTTGTTCCTCTCCTCTTGTCCTTCTTTGCACCTCTGTTGGCTCCTTCTCTCCACCCTACCTATTCCTTCTGCTAATGAGCAGGGTAATTACGGTTGGCCCAGGCCAAAGGGAGAGGGGGAGGTAGAGGAGGCGAGGACAAAATAGGAGAGGAGGAGGAGAGACGGAGGAGACCCGGCCTAGTCTAGCCTGGTGCTCCAGATAGCATTAGTTTTCTCCTCTTCTCTCCCTTTCTCTCTCTGACACATAGCCCTACGCTTAATTAAACATGCCTCAGAGGGACGCAGAGGGAGAGAGACCCATACAGAGTGGAGAGAGAGGGGGATGGGGGAGTGAGTTCATTTTGGCAAAGAGTTAGAGAAAGGGAGAGGGAAAAGGGAGGGTGATGCAAATGCAGAGAGAGAGGCAGATAAGAAGCTAGTGATGGAGTGTGAGAGAGGGGGTGGGAAGGGTGAGGGGAAAGGTGGGGAGATAACTGGAGATAGAAGGAGAAGCTAGAGGTTTGGAGCGAGGTAAGAGAGCTGAAGATGAGGACATCTTCAGTAGACAAAACGAGTGAGGTCTGATGGAAACAAAAAGGAATTCAAGACTGGGGAAGAGCGAGAGGAATGGGATTACTATAATATATAAAAAATAATAGCAGAGCATCTAATGATACTGTGGAGTACCCACTCCAGAGAAACCAAAGTACTGAAAATGGCTTCTAGAAATAATAAATCTGTATTCTCATTTCACAACAGCAGGTGAGAAGAAAACAAGAATCTAAAGCCTTGCTAGCACCGTGGAGGCAATGTCAATTACTTAAAGATAATTTTTGGGCATTTTTCAGGAGTAAACATCTATATATGGTTGCCTGCTCTACCAACTGAGCTATCTGGGAATATCGTGGAATGTCAATTACATTCCACAATATGAAGGTGCTATACCAAGTAGTGTACTACTTACGGTGCAAACACTCAGAATTTACAGAGTGCAGAACAGAATTAAAGTGCCCATATTATTAAAAGAAATTATAATTATTTTTCTGGGATTTGGGGTGTTATTTTGTGTCTCTGGTGCTTCCACACGCATACAAACTTATACAAAAAAAAAAACTATACATGCTGTTTTGAGTGAGATACAGGTCCTCTGCCTTCAGTCTCCAGGTGACCTGTTCCAAATCTGCACAGCTTTATACGTAACTCGCAGAGATGAGGTGGCTAACCGTAGCGCATGCTAGCGCTAGGATGCTAGCTCGTTCTCAATGGCAAAACACTGCTACAACACACACTAGCTTCCATAATCTACAAAATAACTACTTACATATCCCTGTTCTACAGGTATAAGTGACCCTCGTTTAGAAGAAGTCTCCCAGCTAATCCTGCCTTGTACTGACCAAAGTTGGAGAAAAAGTTATCTAGCTGATGTGATCTTCCCTAGCTACTGCGCATGCGCGAGTCCCAAGAAAGATAGTATAGAAGTGAGATATCTCACTCTGTAGCTAAAACAGAGACCTAAAACACAGGGTAAAAACAGGATCTGCAGCAATGTGCTGTACAACAAAAATATCGTGTTTTTTGAAAATGAAACCATGTAAACCTATTTTGGTACAACCTCAAAATACAATTCTAAACCTGAAAATGAGCATAATATGGGCACTTTAATATCCACAGAAAAATTAATAGAATTACTGCAATTACTTTTAAAAATATATTTGCACATTATATCACCATACAAGTAGGGCAACAAATGCACCAAAATGTGTTTATGATTGGAAATCACAGTATCCCACAGCAAACAGCTAGACCATATATGCGCAAGTACACAAATTAAAATAGCCAAAACATACCTTTAATTAAGAGAATGAGTGACAACATGCTGTGGACCCATGCCAATTAGTGAGCTTTGCTGTTATGAATTATGAACTAGGCTAATAACGGCACAATTATGAATGTGTAATCACATTAAGGGAACATGAAGACTGGTTTCAACCTGGTAATGATGACATGCAATTAGACGCAACTATTATCTCCAGGATCATATCAATAATTCATCAGCACACACATTTTGTGATGCCCAAAGATGACACCCAATGATTAATAACGAGTCTATCTGTCCTCCAAACGCTGACAAGTTGATGCCACATAATTGGACAGAATTGTTTCTGCAGTTTTGAGAAACACTGAAAAAGTTAGAAGAGAAATAAAAAAAAAACATTTAATTTAATTAGGCAAATATCTGATGGTAGACAATTGTTAATGCTTACTAGCTATCTCTATGACAGGAAGCAGGAATCTATGCTTTTGTGTCTTCAGAAAATGAAAATACATACAAGTCAAAGAATTATAGTCTGTATCTCAGCACAGAAAACAGGAATTTTCATTAAGTCCTCAAATAATTTCAAAATAGACCAAAATGTCTAAGTTTAGGCAATGCAGCAAAACAAGTTGTGACCGCAGACAGCCAGATACTCTGACAGTTTTCATTTAAATAGATTTGTTAACCATATTTATGCTCCTAGTACCATGTTATGTAAGTTTATCTTCTAAAAACAACCACAGAGGATGAGGTAAGGTCTGTCATTTGAGGGGTAGAATTTTACTTTGCCAAGGTATAAAAAAGAAAAAGAAAAAAAAAAACATCAAAGAGCCGTACATTTACTCCCTCATGTAAAGATTGTCAGTATAGTTTACTTAAGGAAACAAAAACAACTTTCCCAAAGTTTAATTAAAGAACAGGAGCATTGTCGTCAAGAGTCAACTGCCAGTAGGTATCAACATCTGGGCCCTGTTGAAAGCACTGTAGCTTGCATGTAGCTACGAGTGGTGGCAGATTTTCTCAGCGGTCCACCTCATTGATGAAAGAGAGGCAGAGCAATGAAAGAAACTAGCACTTCCAGGTCCTCAGCATTGCACGGAAAAACAAAAAAGACTGTAAGGAGTAAAGGCACAGAGATGGAAAGAAGGGAACAGCTTGAGACAGACTAACAGGGTCTGTGTTATTCACTGCAAGTGACTTTTGAGTGCATTGTACTTTTAAACTATAATGAAGACAGCATTTGGGTCATGATGTAATGAGATCAAGAGAAGAAAAATAATAGAAATTGCAGAGGGGGAGATTGAGAATCAGTGAAGAGGAGAACAAGAACGAAAATAAATGCTGTGTCATTATTGTTGACTCAGCCCTCATTAAGTAAACACACCAGACCCATACCGTACTCACGCTGTCCACATATCTAGCTATAACTCACTGTTAAATTACTATTGATTCACCGGTACAACTGCCTGCACACAGCTAAAGGATATGAAAGTTCTGCCCGGAAGAACATCTAGGTGGCACAAAGCAGTATAATGCTCAGACCTCCATCTATCAGATGTGACTGATTATAAGAATGAGATGAGGTTATTCAATTAAAAACACATTGTCAGTTCTGTAATTGGTAGTAGTAGTAGGATGTTGAAATGCAGAGTAAAGCTAAAAACTGCACCCAAGTAACATATACCATTTTACAATTGCCAATCATGGTTATATATCTGTTTCATGGTAAAAAAAAAAGTGGACAGTTAGTGATTTAACAAATAAAAGAACAACTGTGTAGTTAGCATGAACAGAGGCAGTAACCAAGGCAGAGTGGATGGAAAACAGAGCACCCTGTGCAGGAGCCCATACTTAAAGCGTAGAAATCCATTAAATGCTCAGAGGGTGGCAAAAAGCAAGATGTCTTTGTGTTTAAGCAAGAGTCAACATAAGCATTGCCTTTCTAAGATGATGAAAGATTTGCGAAGGTGACTGAGTGATGCAGATCATTTTCCATTGCACTGACTGAACTGTCATTCATTAGCTGCAGTCCACATTAACTTATATTATTGTTTTGGATGAGTGCCTAGATTGAGATGCAGTTATTTAGATGTATTGCTAAGTGCCAATTTACAGTAAGCCCACTGGCAAACTTACTAAGCAGCAGATTCCTTTGGTTAAGTATCCAAGGCAACTGTAGCATTTCTGCAGCAATAATGTCATGATATAGTTATCACAACGTCATGTTTATTTTATCAGATTGATTCATTATATCATTGTGTCTTTGTGGACACGGTCGCTCTTAGACACGTCTTAAAAACTGTCTTTGTGTTTTCCTCACTAGTGTCAGTAGTTCATTTCATGTTAGCTTGCTTGATCTTAAGGGAGCTGCTGTCAGTGCCGTCAGAGTACTGGTGACACACTTTTAAAGGGATCACTGGAAAATGCAGTGCAAGTGCACAGAAGCAATGACTTCCCCCAACCAAAGGTGTCTCCAAAATCAATAAAAAGATAAACAGGAATCTCACAGATTAGAATTTAAAAACATACTGAGGTGAAGAAGCAGGCATTTTAATTATCAATGTTCAGAGAGAGCTACTCACAGCCATAAAAGGAGAAAATATACACTAGGTAGCTTACCACTAAGTGCTCATAGCAAGAACCATGTCGAACGTGTAAGTGCTTTACTGCCCAGGAAGATGTGTAACTGTTCGGTAAATGAATTATTGGTTGGACTGGATCTTTGCCAAAGACAACCTGGCTGTGGAACATGATTGTTAATTAGGTCTTGATGTGCTTAAGGGCTAACAAAACTACACAAGCACCTCGTCTCCAACATGCAGCTGAGAATACAGTGATACTACAGCCATATATTTGCTTCCTTGAGTAACTTTACAGGCGCAAACCTTTGACTAACTACCTCCAAATGTTTTGCCCTTTAGCATTAAAAGCAGTTAATGTATGCCTCAGTTTAGCCATCTTTCATAAAATGCTAATATTCTGTTTTGCAGCCGGTGGGGAATTAATTTGTCTGTTTAATTTCACAGGTGCCCTTAACGCACCGATCAACAACAGGCGCCGGTCGTGAACAGGCGGCACCATCTGTGTGCTGGGAGTGCCAATGGCCCTGAAGTCTTTGCTCTTTGCCACCAAGCTCTAAGACTCCATTAAGAAGCCTGGGTCCATGCATCTTTGGCCATCATTTATTTGGCGAAGGCAATTAAAAAGCTCCCCCACTCAAAGACGGCATGTGTGGTAGAAGCCACGTCTCCTCTCTTAATCACTGGTAGTAATTAGTTCCTGCAAGCGGTATCATTAAGTATCAGCGCTGGCGCACTTGTCACAGCCAGCGCACGTCTGGGATGACAAAAGGAGATGGAGGATTAAAAGAGAATCGTCACTGTAACAGAGAATCAGGGCGAGCTAGAATCCTGTCCAAAAATGTTACAAGGTTGTCCCACGAGGTGCATAATCCATCAAAGAGATTTTTCTTCCCCCCCTTTTCTACCACCCCCTCCTGTTCCACCCCCTGTCTTCTTTGCAACGTAATCATTTTCCTCTCACAGGGTGTGACATTCATAAAGGATGTTGGTGCTGGTGCCGAGTCTTGCCAAAGTTTGGGATGAGTTTTTAGAGGTGTATTTACAGTGTGGGATTGCCAGAGGTGAGTTTCAATGCTCATCAGCAGACTTACCCTTCTAACTGTCCTTCTTGCATAGTTTATTTTGCCCTGCTCTTCTTTTTCGATCCTTTTGTCCTACCCACCATTGATTAGTTATGCCTGAGATACGAGCCATTGGCCATACTGACTACTGAAAGGCCAAGTTCTCTCTACCTTCACCGATTTAACTTTTATTATATAGTGCTGGTTGCTCAAAGCAACTGGGTTACTGAAGTTAGGACAAGCAGCAATGATCACTCCAAATGTGAACTTAAAACTAAACTACGCTAAACAGCTGAAATAAGGGTAAAAATATCACGATTAAAGTCCAACACTTCTAACTCCATAATCCATAAGACTGATCTTAATGGTGTTGAATTTACAGTTATTTAAGAAGGCAAATAATGTTCTCAGTGAAATGGAACTTGTGTGTGTGCGCTACAGTTTATTGGATAGAGAGTTTGTTTCTCTGTGGAGTTCTGGCGAGATCGCAGCTGTTCAGTTACTTAAACACCTTTGTTTCAGCAAAATATCCTTAATACAAAGTTTCTAGGGAGCCTCAGTGGAAAGGTTGTTTACTTATTGTCTTCGCAGATTTGCTAACAAGCTGTCTGAACATACAAACCTTATTATCACACAAACCTTGTGACTCAGTCTGGACGCTGCTCTTTTCCCCACTCTGCAGATTTCTATTTCAATAATGACACTGCAAATTTTTCATTTGGTTGACGGGCGAGTGTAGCGCATGTCACAGCACTTTGTGAAATATGTAGACGGAGTTAAAACACACACACACGCACACACACACACACTGGAGAAGAGGTACGAGAAGGGGGTGGAAAACAAACATCATCTGACAAGTTTGTGGCACATTTGGTTCAGACAGTGTGATTCCCTCTGGAACTAAGAGAGTGGTTGCGAGGAAAGGATGTGTGGGAGAGGAGGGCAGAGAGAGAGAGAGAGAGAGAGAGAGAGAGAGAGAGAGAGGGAGAGAGAGGGAGAGAGAGACAGGGTAAACTCCGTCACAACAAGTGTTCTTCCATGTGGAAAGGTGACAAAAGAAAAGTGTGAAAGAGCTCACCAGAGGGAGGGGGTTATGGAAGAGAAGGATGGAGAGAGAGAGGATAGACAGATATAAAGGAAAAAAGTTGCAAGAGAGGCTGTAATAGAGTGAGAAGGATGTCAAGATTTTAGATATTTGCAAGCCAGGCGGTGCAATTGTTGTTGTGTAATGTTAGTGTGCTGTTAAAGCAGGTGACAACTAACCCATGTCTTTGTGTGCCTGCAGAGCAGAGACTGCCACTGCTGCTTTGTTTAGTTTGAATTTTACACAAGCTGATTTGTTTTGATTTCTGCGTGGTTTTTATCATATGACCTTTTGATTAGTTGACCATTATTGTAATTTTGGCCTTAGTGTTTTTGGTTTATTTTATCATTGTGTTTTGGAGGAAATAGGAATACTAAATTGAAGTACATGTTTTGAGCTACACAAGGACAGTTGGTTGTGAGAAATAAACGCCCAATATTTCTCCTATGTGCATGAATGGGTGCCTTTGCTGTGTCTCATTTTATTGATTATTGTTTTCTTGTTTGCTGTTCTTCATGAAGGTTTAGGCCACTTCAATGTGCCCCTCCAGTTGAGTGTGGCTTTAGTTCCTCTGTCATTTTAAGTATATCCTGCATTCTTTTTTAATATTTGTCTTTTATTTGTGTTTTCAAGCCATTAGTATTTTACAACCAGTAGTTTTTTCATTGTGTTATATACATTTTTACTGATTGGCTTAATACAATATATTTATATTTTTCAATCTATGTCTCTGAGTTTTTAATTGTGGACATGCCTGTGTTTCTAAAAACCCCTAGTTTAAAAATGTTTAAGTTGAAAATGCAAGGAATTGGGTTTCAAACCCAAAGTTTGGGGTATTTTTTTGATGAAAGTCTCAAGGTGCCGTTGTCGACATATCTGTAACACAATTAAGTCGGCACCCCCCCTCATTGTAAAACATAAAAAACCTATAGTAAAAAAAATAATTTCCTAGGATTACTTCTCACAAACTCACCACACATGCAAACAAATTCACACTATTACTCTCTTTCTCTCGGTCACTTCTTTCTCTCACACGCATGCACGCACGCTTGATGTCTGTTGGTCAGAGTTGATGCTCTCACCAGTGGCATATCAGGCCATAATGAAGGCTCATTGCACAAAGTCTGGCAGTTTCGACAAACACTTTATCTGTTTCTCCCCTCACACACACACGCACGCACGCACGCACACATGCACCCACAGAGAAACACTTAAGTCTGTGAGTCAGACCAATGCTCTTCTTGTGTGTCACACACAAACACTCACCCAGCAGAGGCAAAGGCGAGCGGCATGAGCCCCTGCCAGGTTATATGGAGGGACAGAGTTACTGCACAGTGCAACCACTCTCCACGGCAGCACCATAGAGAGTCCATAAAGCATGATGGATGGCCTATCATCATTTACCTCTTTGGTGACTTCTCAATGCTGTCACACCCTGCCAAGCACATGCAAGAGAGGTGAGACACACCAAAACAGAAAGGCAATCTAAAGGCAGAGGATAATGACAAAACAAAAAAGGCAATGCAGACAAAATGATGCTAAAAGGAGGATTAGAGAGAGAGTAACAGAGAGAGAGAGAGAGAGAGAGAGAGAGAGAGAGAGAGAGAGAGAGAGAGAGGTGGATAAGGGAGCATCTTTGATGTTAGCTAGAATTAACGCACACTCAGTCACATACAACATGACAGCACACACGCGCACACACACACACACACACACACACACACACACACACACACACACACACACACACACACACACACACACACACACACACATTATCACAAAAGAACTGAACCCTGTCCCTTCTCTCTTTTGATGACAGCATCCCACACACGTAGAAGCTGTATTTAGAGCATGCAAAATCCACTGTCTCCTCTACTTTTCTCTCCTCTCCTGCTCTCCATGCCATAGCAGAGAGGGGACACGAGGAAGAGAAAAGAAAGGGAGAGAGACAGGCAGACAGTAAGACAGACAGACAGAGACAAAGAGGGAGAAAGACTGAAAACCAGATGTAGCAAGACGACACAGTAATAGTTTAACATGTCAAAGCAGATGAGATATCAACAATGGGAGCAAGAAAAGAAAAAGAGAAGGAATGTGTGTTTGTTTGTATGTACGTGTATGTGTGTGTGTGTGTGTGTGTGTGTGTGTGTGTGTGTGTGTCTGTGTCAGTGGGAGGGAGTCTGTGTCTGGAACAGTAAATAACTTCCATGAGAATGAGTGCAACCAGAGAGCCAGAGGAGGCACAGGGCTCAGAGTCTCCACTACACTGGAGAGTAAAATACTCTCAAAAAGACAAGGCTTTATTTTAGCTCTTTTGCAATTTTAACCTCTTGAACATGAGGCTGTCTTTCACTCACTTATATCTCAGCCATGTATGCCATATGTTATTTTTAAAGGGCACTGCAGTGATTTAATATTTTGTTCACAAGAGAAAGATTAAAAACACAATTTCCAAAATTGATGCAGGAGGGGCTGAGATAAAATGACTTTTAGTCCATTGTATGGGTCAAGCTAAAGCATGCTACGATAGCCATCATGAGATTAAAATCTTTTGTTAGACCCTCCATTCAGAACCAATCAGAACTTTTTAGTTGGGAAAAGAATGGGGATGTCATCTTCCTGTGCCAGAGCTTACTCAAGGGATGTCACTTGTGTCAGTGTCAGTTGGGGTTTAAGACTACAACTTGAATGAAAAAAAAGAAAGAAATGAGCCTACCAGACCTCTACAGCCCACTCCTTATCTCTGCTTGAGCCTGGAGTCTTGAGGCCACATTAGCCACTACTAGCACAACACACCCGAATCACGACTAGATGGCAGGTTTTGACAAGGAAAATAAAAAGCGTGGAACAAACAATACAATATTTCTGTCTGAAAATGTTGAAAGGGTCTAATGTTAAATCAGTGTACTACTATAATTAACTGTTCCTACAACTGCTAGGATAAAAAATATTCTATATATCGAAGGTGGTTCATGTATAGAAGGTGCTCACAGTGACTGAGGTCTTAAGTGGAAGCTGGTATTTTGATCTGCACAGTTAAAGACTCATCACAGTGTTATCGCTGCACACAACATTGAAAGTCATTGTTTCCATCAGAATTCTTTCCTTCATACGTACAAACAGAAAGAGAGAAAGCATGAGAGAGAGGGAAGGAAAGACTGCATCTCTGAACAGTGACTATTGATCGCCACCCGGCACACATCACCACAACTTTCACAAATTGCTATTGAGAAGTGACCTGTAATGCAATTACTAGCCAATCGGGGGCCTTGGCTGCCATCAATTATTAAAAGCTGCCTGAGTCGGGTCCCGCTATCCGGCCTCAGCTGGTGCGTTGCATCATTATCACATCTGCCGGCCACCAGCTCGCCAGCTGCTACAGCAGGGTATGGAACAAGATTTCCAAGTGCACTTCCCACTCATATCATCCAAACATATTGAATGATATGGCCAAATGAAAAAATTGAAATGGCTGTATTGTATATTCCAACAGCTACAGTAAAGGTGAGGTGAGGTGGGGAAGGTCATCAAATTAAATGGGTTTTGGTTTTTCTTGGCACATTACCATTGAGAATGAGAATGGTATTTACAAAAGAGTAAAATCTCTTTGTGAAAACTGTGGGGTTCATTTCTGCTTTACAAGAACTTTGTTGAAGAAAACAACATTAATATTGTAGCGCAGCTCACCACTGGGTCCTAGTTTTTAAAACATTCAGTACCGTAGTCAACACCAGAAACATATCAATGGATACTGTTTCTAACTCTTACCTGCTGCATATCATATTTCATATCATATCATAATTCCCTATATGTTTCCACCTTGCTACACCCTTAGCTCTTTTGTAATCACATATATATTCATTGAATAGTCTCTGCCATCAGGGTCATGATAAAAGAAGACAGAGAAAACAGCAATGCAAGCATTGCATGATAATTGCCCTTAGCTTTGATCTGACACAATCATTTTTCTCTTAGTTGTTCTCATTATAAAAGCCCTTGTTCAAACTGGGCTTGTGATTTTTTTTCCCTTTCTGCAGTCATTGTGAAATAATTTATTTGTTATCTAGCTTTACACCAAAGTAGCACTTTAAAATATTGCTACCAAAAGAGCAGCATTGCATTCTAGAAAGCAACTTTAACAGTAGTTTTGAAACACTTTAACAGTTTTATTCTGCAATTCTATAAAGCCATTTTGGAAAATATGGTACCTAATTGATTCCATGAAATATTTTAAATAAATTTAAATCAAAGGGCTTATAATATACCATTTTTGGTAAACGTTTACTACTTCACTCTACTGTGAAATACTACTGTGCAATATTTGCAATATTTACGCTCATTACAATGCAATACCCCCCATAGTTCCTCCAGTTACAGTATTCCTAATTTATTATATTTTTATTATATAAGTGTTTTTGTCTTATTTTATTTTAATGTATTTACCTTGTATAATTGTTTTCTATTTAAGTCATTTTGCTTTTCTTTGCCCTTAACTCTTTTTACCTTTTTTATTTGACTCAAGTACTCTGCACAACAATTCCTATGTGCACACATGGCAAATAAAAATCTTGAATCTCTTGAACTTTAATTTTACACCAGCAGTTAGTCTGAGTAAAACTAACAGAAAGAACGAAATATAGATATATAGAGAGCAATATATAGAGATATAGAGAGATGCACAATGCAGAGTATGATGGGCTTCATGCTGTACGATTAAAAGTAGCAAAAGTCCTGTAAAGCCTGAGGAAAAAAATGAAACCATTGTCCTCCGGTATTTCAAAGCCTCTGCCCTTTTCCCACACTGACAACTAAGGGAGAGATATGGGAGTAAAGCGGAGTAGTCAAGCCACACTAATGCATAACAGAAAGAAAATGTATACAGTATGGACCATAATAGTCTCCAATGATCAATAAATCACCACTGTAATAGATACCATTATGTTGTTAGTGTGACTGATTTATTGCATTTTTTTGTTTACAGTTACCTGTTCCTTCAACATTTAATGTGCACGGTAAATTAACTGAAGAGGCTATGGTGAGTGTATCTGACAACACTGCACTTATTGTTGTGGAAAGACATACTGTACTATATGTGGGTGGGGGCTTAGGAGCATGAAAAAGACAAGGCGATACAGCAGTGTGACATACAACTATTCAAAAAAAAAACCTGAACTGGCAGGATATTTCAAAGCAGCTGGAGTCAAACAGACTCAGTAGAGCAGCAGCAGGAGAAAAAACTATGTCAATTGCAAGATGACTATCACAACCAGCTTGTGAAGTACATAAAATGTAATATAAGCACGACCAGGGCTGTAGCAAGGCGCGCACTTGTTAAGATGCTATTAAAGCTTTTTTTTAGGAATAATTTCAGCTGCAGCAACCCATGCCTCTGTCCTCTCCCCAGTGACAGCCATAGCCACTGCCAGGTTTATATCAGTAAGGAAGTGCAGGGCAGTTGGGGTTTATGAAACAACCCGACTCAGGCAAGAATTGGTTGATTGGTTGATTTCTCAGCACTTCAACAATGATGTAGGTATCAGAGAGAAGTTTGTGTCAAACTGTCTTTTTTAACCTAAAAATGAATCATCTGTGCTTGAAATTACTTTCTTTTTGTCACTTTTGATTCTGGTGTGTACATGGAGGAGGCCTAAAGTGCCAGTAGTGACATTAACACTTGTAAATGCTCAGTGGAGCGGGTTGCTGAGGATGAAGACCCATTGGTGCGCAGAAAGGCTATCTTTTTTTGGATCAATACAAACTTAAAGAAACGACAAGTTGATTTCAGACTGTGACATTATCTTGAGCCAGCAATAGATTGAGATGCTGAAAAAAGACATGGCACCTCTGAAATGTCTGGAGTGGGGACATGCTTTTAGAGCGAGTACAAACACATTTGGATCACCCAATAATGGTACTTATCAGAGGTGTTTTGAATTGCTCAGACAGCTCAATCCATTCTTTTAGAGAACATGTCACACATTTTTTAGGACTGCTGTTGAGGACATCTTTTTCTATCAACGGCAATTTGTAGTAAATTTACTTAAAAGAGGAGAATACGTGCTATTTGAAATTATAATAAGCTGTAATACATCAAGACTTGATTCGACACATGTCCCGATGGAGACTGATAATGGGGCATTTTGCTAAATTATCATTTTTTGAATAGTTACACTGGGGAGTCCTGGTCAAAACTTTACGTTTTAGATAAGATAACAGCAAGATCAAAAACTGGGTTGCTGCTTTAACATTGCATGCACTTCAGTATGGCTTGATTGTACTGTATAAAGGTGTGTCATTATACATATGGATTATTGGTCCATTGGCCCAACGGGAAGCATGCACCACTTTGAAATTAGTTGGATTATTGGACTAAAGTGAAGTGCTGCCTGCAGACAGATCATTTTTCTCATTCTTACAATCTGCTCAAACTCCACTTGGCAATGGGAGGTTGTAACATCAGGCCTGGAGCCCAATGATAATGGGAGCATTCAGACTTTATATGACAAAAGATGGTGTGTAGGATTGTAATGATCTTTGTTACAATTATGGCACCATTCATGCTTCACTCCTTAAAGGGGTTTTAACAAAACAACACTTTATGGCCAAAAGTATTTGGACACATGAACCATCTGTGATGGTTGAACATCTCATTTACGTGTTTCTGTTGTATTAAGTGGACCTTTTGAAATATTCACTTTTTGAATTTAGAGATCTGCACTTTATCTTGGTTGTAGTTATTGTCTAGTGTGTTTTTGTGTTTTTCAAACCTTTCACATAGTTGGAATCAATCACATTATTGTCACAGATATCATTGTTTAATATGGAGATTATCATTAAATGAAACTAAGGGGCCTAACCACAAAATACAGCCATAGACCAAAAGTACAAAACATTGTGTGGACAAGACCATATGGTGTATGTGATCCAATAAAATGTAGGCCCTTTGTAGGAAGAAGAAAAAACATGAGAAAACTGATGAACTTTGATGAGTTTATCAACAAACAGTGGACTGTATTTAACTCTGAATTTATTACAAACACTACCTTCAGGAAGTCTGTTGCAGAGACTCATTTAAATTTTTATTGGAAGCTTATGACCTGCCAGATTCCGTCTGAATGCTGCCTCACTTTAAAGCTTTGCTGTGGTTTGGCCCTTGGACGTGGTTTATTCTTTGGTTACTGCCAGTGTCTTCTGCTCTTTCTTTTTATTGTTGGGCAGACTGAAATATGTTTCTCATTATATCTATGAGTTTACAAAAATCTGTTTTATATCAAGACGCATATATCCTTTAAGGGTGGGAATCACCAGAGGCCTCACAATATGATATAATCATGATACTTATGTCACGATACGATATAATTGCGATTTTAAACATATTGCAATATTCTGCATATATATATATATTTTATCATTTTATTATTTATTCCCAAATTAAAATTATGTCCCCAAAAGGAAACTGTTTTCATCTAAAAATATACATTTCTCTGTTTGTTCATCTCACTTTAATTTTATTGCTGCAAAATGGGATTGTCAAGCAGACAAAATGACCAACACATATATAATAAAAGATCAATACTTGGCTTCTGTGTATCGATACAGTATTATCACAGAAAATATTGCGATGCGATGCTGTATCAATTTTTTCCCCACCCCTAATGTGCTTTTTGATGCTACTTGTTAGCCTGACGTTGTTATACTCAGATTTTAGTCAAAATATGAGTCTAATACTGCTCCACTGGGCTGTGATTATGGGGAATGTTTGAACCAAACCAGGAAAGAAAATTGCCTCTGCGCTCAATTGGATAGACCTACAATCAATGAGAGCAACGGAACTAAACTCAACTGTCAACATCAATGAGACGAGATGTACCGTCTCCATAGCAACCACTTTTTGCACTTCCATCTAACATCCAACTTTTAGACTTGTTTGTAGCTGAATATATCATTTGTTCTGTGTAAATATGAATGTGGATAGTGAGAAGCTTGCAACAGATGCATTTCTAGTGATGAATCAGCAAAAACACATTTTATTTCTCTGATTCACGGCTTTGTTCTAACGCCGCTGGCCGCTCCCTCTCTTTAGTCACTCTCTCATTCTCCCCTCCATATAACATTACCGTGCTTTCAGGTGGTTGTTGAGGCTCCGTCTAAAACTCTTTCTATAGTTTGTAGCTGACTTTACCAGCTAACTTCTCTGTTGAAACAGGAGACGTCTCTTATGTTTTAAAACAAGCCTCTGCGACTTGAACAGCTGAGTCGCAGCAACACCATCAGCTGGTTTGAGTCAAGCTGAGACAGGCTGGTTGAGCATTTTAAAAGTATTGCGCTGTTGATATCTTCTATAACAGACACGCCACCTTTGTTGTAAACAAATTCAAACCCACGGCTCTTTGGTGACGTGGTTGATTCCGTTACTGTTGATCGTCTGTCCATTATCGTATAAAGCCCACATTGACAATTTGATTAGTCCGAACAGCTCTTGTTAGGGCATAGTTGGTCCACAATGGATCAAGTCCAGACCAAACTACCCAACCTCAAATGTTGTGGCTTGGGCTAAGTTCGGCTGGCATCCAGGCTAGCTGCTTGTAATTTTGGGCTAACGCTTGTGCATTGCTCCAGCATT
This sequence comes from Percina caprodes, assembly GCA_013375575.1. Classification (NCBI taxonomy): domain Eukaryota; kingdom Metazoa; phylum Chordata; class Actinopteri; order Perciformes; family Percidae; genus Percina; species Percina caprodes. Next base: position 9,879,387 of record JABXJD010000005.1, on the reverse strand, counting down.
CTGTCAATGACTGTGGATCCATTAATTGGAATGCGTTATGTGGCAAATGGTTTTATTTTGGATAAGGATGATTAGGGTAGTTGATGAGGTGATGGCTTGGGAAGATGTTGAGGGGATGTTTTAGCTGCGGGGCCTGCAGCATTAATCATGTGGAAGTTCAGCTATTTCTCCTGTACACTGCACCACTAATCTAAATCTACAATGAGTGAACTACTGTACTTCAAATGTACTACAAATCATATCAATCGTCCCTCTCCCTCCCTTCAAACACCACTTCACTCACTTCACCTGTAGAGCCTGGCAGTTATTGACCAATGAGGGCGACTGATTGAGAAAAATCTGCCATGAAACTGGGTTGCAGAAGCCAATCAATGCCATATCTCAACTGAGAAAAGGAGGGGCCGTGGGGGTTTGAAAAAAGAAACAGACACAAATCAGTTGGTATGGAGGCACCACGACTATACCTCTCTTCTCTCCACTCCTTCCACCACCCACTCTCTCCAACCTGCCTTCATCAACCCCTTCCTTTTTCCTCACTTTTGGTATTCATTTGCTTTTCTGTTGTTTGTTTGCCCCCTGGGCTGTGTGGATATGTGCTCTATTATGTGTGTGTGTGTGTGTGTGTGTGTGTGTGTGTGTGTGTGTGTGTGTGTGTGAAAGCACACTGAAATGACGCATTGATTCACAGTGTTCTATATTTTCTCATCTGGCATACTATTACAGTGTGAGTCAATCAACGCTGTATATCTCTGTCTGTCTCACTCCCTCTCTCTCTCCCTCTTTTACTTTTTCCCTCTTTCTTTCAACACTCTCTTTCTATGAGTATCAGAGTATCATATTGTTGAATAAAAGTGTTTACGAGGAGTGGTGTATGCCGTTACAAGAGTTTGGAGTGTGAGTGCATGTGTTGTGAGTATCAGTGGTGTGTTTTGTACCTGTGCATGCTTGTATATATTTTTTATTCTCACTTGGAGCACAGTGCTAAGCATCAGGGGCACATGCTCTTTTTGTGCACTGTGTGTGGGCATGTAGTGCTGAGGCACTACATACTGTAAATCTTACAGTGTGTTTGAGTAGATGCCATTTCTTTTTAGTGCGTAAGTATTTATACGTGTGAGGGAGGATTTGCTGGTGGGTATTTGTACCCTGTTGTGTGTACACACACTGCAGTAGCTCCAGCTCTGCAACTCCACCCTGTGACCCACACATACGCAAACAACCACACACATGTGCGCACAGAGAAACACATCCTCCCACTCGTAAGGACTTTTGCCAGAATCAATAGAGGCTTGCTAATGCCTCCTGCTGTAGAGTCTGAAACTGGAGTGAGGGATCACAAATATGGCAGTCAGGGCCCAACGTTTGGGACGCGCCCCATTTTAGGACTGACTCACTATCTCCAAAAAAAAACCTTCTTCATTCATCTGCTGAATAGCTTTGTACTTCTACTTAGGAGACAAAACTTTTTCACTGGTGATATCTTGAATTATAATGATGATGATGTATTTTACACATTGGTGTTTTGTGCTTATTTCCAGGATGGGTTATGAAACTTGCATCAGTTATAGCAATTTAATGTCTTTTTGGTGACTTAGGTCTACAATAACTCTAAAGTCCTTCAGTGGTTTGAACACATATATATATTAACAACATTATGTTGTTATATATATATATGTATTACAAATTTCAATAGGGCCATTGTACCTAAAATATGCACTGTGCAGCTGTATTATGTTGGAGAAAATAAATATCAATTATAGGACTCGGATTGAGATTTATCCATTCATGATTTCAGGGAGTTTGTGGTGTTTATCACTCAAATGTACTTGAATGATTTGAATGTCCTTAAACAATGCAGTGATTTCCACGTTGGTAGATTTAATTATGGTAGCAGAAAGTTGTTTCTCATTAGCATAATCCTGTGTACCTGGAGTTTGTAGCACTATAATGGAATGAGGGATGTGAAAACAATGTGTCATCTATCACAAATAGTTCAATGTCAGTGTCACTTTAACATTAATATTTTTGCTTGTCACTTGTTTACCCAAAGTCTCTCCTGACACTGCACCTGTTCAGTTGTGCACACACACACACACACACACACACACACACACACACACACACATGGCAAGACAAGGCAGACCTTAGTACTTTGTCTAAGCTACACTGACTACAGCCATGCTTACAGGGCATTTCCTCTAGGAAGCCAAATCCCCTCTTCTCTCGACTCACCTGGCAGTAAAAGAAAAAAAGACGGCCCACAACTTTTTAAATGTAAGGGTTGTGGAACAACTTTGACGATAAAAAGCACATTATGACCCGAAGTGAAGGGGAAAGCGTCTTTAAGGGCAAAACAAAGGGATTTAATTTGCAGGGTTTTGGTTGTGTTGGTCTGAGTGGGGGATTGATAGAGGATGGAAGTAGGGAGAGAATATAAGTGAGGGTGTAAGAGGGTACATTTGTGTGCCATAAAACGACCCATTGCCTTCCCCAGGACCAAGTACTCGGTCTGTTTCTAATAAACTAATTTATTCTTTTTGCTGGTATTACCTCCACCAGCAACAAAAGACAGTCTCCTCATCTGCCTCCCGAAACGCTCTGCTTCAGGGTTTGTTGAGCATCTAGGTCTGTCCTATGGCATTACCTTTGTTTACTTAACGCTCACCATCGATCAAATGCAAACCTGACTGTCCTCCGCTGGCAAAGACATTGCTAATTAGCATTTCCTTCTAAAGCAATGTTGATTGCAAGTGACTGATTGAATGTTGTTGATGTATTACTCTGTAGCATGTGAAGCCAATTACAGGTTCTTTCCCTTAAAGATGTAAAGACAGAATCCTTTAAAAAAGATGTTTTTGTGCCCATTTCTTCTGGTCCGTGTCAAACAATAGCAACAAAGGCAAAAACATCAATTGGCAGCACATTTTGTGTGAACAAGAAATCGCATTCTGGTTTTGGCCAAATATTTAATCTCTCTCTCTGTCTCCATCTCTCCCTCCCTCTTTCTATCTGAATAATATGCCACTGGGAAGTTAAAAAAAAAACCAGAGCACGGATCCCCACTCCTCCGCTCTTCTCGGCTGCACGTCTGTGATGTCATAATCACTCACATCAAAGACTGTGCGCTCAACACGGCGACTGTCAGCTTCCCTGGAGGCGTCATTAAAAACGAACAGAGCAAACCGAGCCAAGCCTGACAGAGACGCATCAAAACTTCCGAACACGCACAAACGCAAACATGCACAGGCGTGCACACACACACGCAAGCGTGGATGCATGTGCATTTAGGTGCATGCACACTCAAGCACGGACTAATTGAAATATATTACAAACACACACATGCACAAGTTCACACACTAATATGTAATCATCAAATCCTCATGTATACACCAAAGAAAATGCTCACAATGGATATAATCCCTCATTTACACATATAGAGACTCAAACACACGCACGCTAACAATCGCATGTCTACCTCTTAATTGACAATGTCAAAAATCCCTCATTCTAGCATGCATGAAGAGGAGCTAAGCATCAAAACAAGACATGTGCTGCTTCCAGCTGCATTTGTACATGTGAGTAGTTACATCCTCAGCATGCACACGCACACACACACACACACACACACACACACACACACACACACACACACACACACACTCATTTACAGAAACTAGAATAAAGACTATAAATAGTATGCCTATGATGCGATGTTGTGTGTGGTTTCTCCCGACGGGTTTATGTGTGTGACTGTCAAAGTGAAGAGAGAAGGAGGCAATATGGGGGTGTGGGTGGATGAGTGGCAGAGGGCGGCAAAAGAAGAGGAAGGACATTTAAGAGAAAGAAGGGGTGTGCTCATGTCTGGTCTACAGCCAATGATTAATAGAAATGGGCAAATACAATCAGTCCCCTTTTTATTTGAAACGAATATAAGGCACTATATGTTAAAAATGAGCATCTGTGTTTGTGTGTATGCCACAATGAATCCTAGATGTGTTTATGTAAGATTATGGTTCTGGTTCTGAATGACTTACCCCTGGCAGGGTCTTCTGCTCGTGCAATGCATTCTGGGCTCTCAGGGCCGACTCTCTGGCACAGTAGGTAAGGAAGGCACAGCCTGAAAAACAGCAAGAGAGAAAGAGAGAGATGATTATATTATGTGAACTGGGGACAGAGAAGGAGAGAGAGACATGGGAGGGCACTGCAACAATTGTCTGCGAATAGCCAAAAACACACACACACACACACACACACACACACACACACTGTAATGTACAGTAAACCTGCAGACATAGCTCTGACACTGTGTCTACATGGCCGCACTGGGAATTGGCTTGTGTTAGTGTGTGTGCATGTTTGTCGCTGAACACTATTTCAGCAACTGAACAAACCGAACATTCCTTTTTACACAAATGCAATCCATATGCATACAAAAAAGACAAAAATTGCGACTTTGGAGATACAACTAATTTTGCATCTCGCAAAACACATTCAATTTGACTGCTTTCTCCCTGGCAGTCTGAAATAGCAGTTATCCATTCGTCCATCGCACTCTTCTGGCTGCTGTGACAGGGATAGACATTTCCCTGACAGCTTCTCTCTCTCTCTCACCTCCCTCCCCCTCCCTCCTCCCTCCACCCTTCATTTCTTCATTTCTGTGCTCCATATGTTCCAAGACTACCCACAATCCTTGGTTTTGTTAGCACCTGGGCTGACATGTGGGGGTGGAAGGAAGATGGAGACGCAGGAGGCAAGGAAGAAGAAGAAGCCGTGGGGGATATGTAAGCAGTTCCCTCGCCACCCCCTGTTGACAGTGAGGCGCATGCCACTGTCAGAGAAGTGACAAACTGTCAATCTGCAGATCAAGGCTAATGCTTCATATGTTTGACAGTTTAATAAAACACTTACAAAGACAATTGCACAATAGGCTGCTGTGACACAATTCAATATGAGGCAAATATTCTGCTGGTGTTTTGCATTTTGTCTTTGGTTAAGAGTTTGGATTTTTTTTTAACTAAATGAAAATAATTTAAATTCAGTTCAATTAAATTCATTGAAAGAAAAAAATCATCCACAAGGGACAATTAGTCTCTGGGTTTGCACAGTGATGATATTAGCAGACATTTGAAGCATTCAAAGGGCTCTTTTAGTTAATGGAGTAGACACAAACATGACAAAAAAACTCCTAATGCACTGGCTTTAGGGTAATTTCTTTCCCATTTTTTGGTTCAGAGAAGTCTCCATGCACATATTGACAAACTGTTTCTTGCTGCCATGTAACTAACACAAGCACAAGGAAACAAAAGAACCACAGTTTGTTCTGGGAACATCAAGGGCTGAGCCTGACAATTATGACACACCCCTCCCCACGCAAACACAAATAGTGCAGATTATAGATAGCCCCTTCCTCTTAAAGTTCTTCTCAGTTGTTCTTTCGTTTGTTCTTTTTGCATACTGGGGGCTATTTATTGTTGAGGGCAGCACCATGTACTGTATGTAGAAGCAGCATGCCTTGCATCCTCTTGGCTCCATGTCTTTAACCCCGGGTCGTCCTGATGGCGGGACACTGGGGAGCTCTGCCTGTTGCTGTTTTTAATTAACGGGTCTCTCTCTCATTAGGCAAAGTGGGAGCTGGCCGTTGACAGCTTGGCTACCTCCTCATCCTCTCTGGGCCTGTCGTGTTAAAGCTACATGCCGGCGCCTTCCCACAGGAAACACACGCAAGCCTCTGATTCACACGCCTAACACTCACTCGCATGTTTGGAGTGCAGTCACCCACAGCATCCAGAATATTCAGTAATAGAAGGAGTATTCAGATCCAGCAATACAAAAATGACACATTAGCACTTTTGATTATTACTTTATTTTACTGTATGTATATAATGGCACCAGGATTATGTCTTCCATTAATTAAACAAAATTGGAAAATTGGCTAATTCACATATTTGCCAAGTTGCAAAATGTTGACACTGAACATATCAGTAGATAAATTGAGACTTGGCCTGTGCTCTTGGCCTTGTAGCCGGTATAGACACAGACACACACACACACACACACACACACACACACACACACACACACACACACACACACACACACACACACACACACACACACACACACACACTCACACACACACGCGTGCACACGTGCACACACGCACGCACGCACGCACGCACACAAAAAGTGACAGTCAACAAATGTTCAATTTATCATCATTGTCACAAGTCAGATGCTGGCAGCAGCTCTAGTATCTGACTAAGACCCATATTGGCCCAGGAGAGAGAGATAAGCTGTTTGTTTCTGCTGTCAATGCTGCCAATTTGGTTTCCCATCACTTCAAATTCAAATCAACAGCAGCGCAGAGGGGATCTAAGAGAATGTGTGTGAGTGTGTGTGTGTGTGTGTGTGTGTGTGTGTGTGTGTGTGTGAAACGAGAGGAGAGAGATGGGGAAGAGAGAAAAAAGGGCAAGAGAGCAAAAAGAAAGAGGAGGAGGAGAACAGCAGAGAGGAAAAGCAGAACAGTGAGAGATGCTCGGGAGAGGGAGAGGGAGAGGGAGAGGGAGAGGGAGAGGGAGAGGGAGAGGGAGAGGGAGAGGGAGAGGGAGAGGGAGAGGGAGTAGATAAGATCACCTAGCTTTTGTGAACACCATCCCCTTGTGTCCTACACTCGCTTCTTATCTCAACCGCTGCAGACACACTAAAGGGACACACACCCACAGAGAGAGAGAGACAGAGTGAGAGAGAAAGAGAGAGAGAGAGAGAGAGAGAGAGAGAGAGAGGGGGAGAGGAAGAGAGAGAGGGGAAAAGAGTGAACGACAGAGAGGAATATGGAGAAGAAAAGGAGAGCAGATGAAAGAAAACAGCAAGGGAATGGTGGAGACTATGAATACTTACTGGTGAGGAAAGAAGAAAAGACACAATCTTCAGTGGTGAAATCCACCAACTGTCACCAGGCCTCATTTAAACGACAGCTGTGTTGGACCACATAGAGCTTTGACCTTGTTAACTATGCGAAACATGTACTTGCTGAGCTGCCTTTGCTAGATGTAGTTTCCCAACAAGTTAACTGTTGAGGAAACTATATACATTCATATCTACTGAGATGACATTTGGTTTTTAAGTCATCTTCTTCAATATATCAATAGATTTGAAAAAAACAACATTGTTAATTTTGTTTGATCTTATGATCCCTTATATGGTGGCAGGTTTCATGAGTTATGAAGTGATGTAACTGAAAATCGATTACAATATTTTGCCAGGTTTTCAACTACATGACTAACTATTTCAAGTAAGTAGTATTTCAGGTATTCTAGCTTTTGATGGGTAGAATAGCATTTGGACAATAGGGCCATAGCCAGAATTCTTATTATATTGTTGTTTTTTTATTTCATTTGAAACCTACAATAACTGATTTCATTGGCCACATCAAATCACTTTGAAGTAGATACAGCTAACATGATAGCAAGCAGTTGCCTATTTACACATCAATCAGATATATTAGCATTAATTTGGAGTCCAGTTTCAAGCCACCTGATAAATAGAAGTCCAATATTCACTCTTCCTTTAGCGCTGTTTTTGGTTTCCACCAACTCTTGAGCATCTAAATGTTCTACCTAGTTGCTAACCTTTGGTGATGGGCAGGTAGAGTTCAGTGAGATTTTTTTGCTAAAAACATCTCTCTGCTGCTTTTGGAAACAGCACTGGCGGTAAGAGTGAAACCAAACTGGTGAATTTGTTCTAACACCAAAATAATGAGTTGAAAGAAGTTTACATGCTACGTATTACTGAGGGGAACTGCAGCAATTCTCTGTGGCGTCCATCACTTTGAGAGATCCCTTTTACGTACACAAAGTCATGTGATCCAAACCATTTTGTTTATAACCGCTTTAACGCTTGGTGGCAATGTCTCGTTATCATATTTAATTAAATTTATTTTGTGCCTAAACACAGTCAAATCTAAAGATTGTAGTCCCACTGTGTGCATTTTACATGTAAGTACAGAATGTAAGGTTAATAAAAAAATAATAATTTCCCAAAATTATAGAGAGACCAATGACCTCTTGGACCTCAGTGGTGCTATTGCCCTGGATGGGGGACACCCAAATCTTGAAATCCCCCTTTGAAACTAATTATATTTTCACTAAAAGTACAACTGCTAATGTATTCCTGAATTAGTGCTTTGCAGCATTACTGGACACATGAATTACTTTTTTACCAGCATGCATTGCCTGACACCACCCAAGACTAGAGAGCTTGGGGACAATGTTATTGCACAGAATTCTCTAATTATCTTGTGCCTATTAATTCAGGGATTGTAAAAGGCTGACATAAAAAGTTCCCTCCTCTCACTCTATTCTTTTATTCCCAGCCACAGATGGGGAGAAACTCCCAGTGATCATTTAAATATTTCAGAACATCTTGGTAAGAGCCTAAAAAGAGTCAATAGCATTAAAAAGCTTTATCCACAGCACGGCAGAAACTCCACACTGCATAGCCCTGGAACTCTGCCTCGAAAAACTTTGGCATGCAACTTAGTTTGAGGCTGTCCAATTTCAGTCAGTCAATAGAAATCTCCACATCTCCCCCTACCTCAGTTCTGTTAGCACTTATCTCCGCCTGAAAGGGTTGACCAAGGACAGCCTTTGCTCAATAAACAGAAGAATGTTTTTTTTTCTCCTTTTTAAAAGATTGACCTTAAGACAAGAACACTCTGACTGGATTTTTGTGAGTGCTAAGGCTTAGATAAAACTCTTCAATTTACTCTTGAAATGGGTCAGAGTAAAGACGAAAATTCTCAACTCATTGTGTTCAGAGAAATAGTATATAAAGCCTACGTTTTTTTAGTCATATCATGAAAACGAGTACCACTGAAAAAGAGGAATACTAATAAGGGTCATATTAACAGAGTTCCTGATTCCTGAAGAATGATACAGTTGCCCTTGTACTGCTGTAACTGGGAGACTCAATTTGAGCCATGTGATTGTTACTATTTAGCTAGTATTTGCTTTAAAACATCCTCACAATGAAACAGGAAAAAATTATACTTGGAAAGCACGAAATTTCACTTTTGGATATAATATATACACAGATATTGCAACCATGATCTCTGTGTTTGTATAACTCTGACAGATTGAACATGTGTTTTTTATTTTTTATTATTTTTTGGACATTTTTAGGACATTTTTATTGACAGGACAGCTGAATAAATTAAAGGGGAGAGAGATGGAAGGAATGACATGCAGCAAAGGGCTGCAGGTTGGAGTTGAACCCAGGCCCGCTGCTTTGAGGAGTAAACCTTAAATGGGCGCCCACTCGACCAACTGAGCTATCCGGTCGCCCAGATTGAACAGGTCTCTGTGGAAAAGATGTCTTTATAGTTATGTAATGAAATACATTGAAATGTTTTTGGATTGATCAAAGCCTGGTCTAAGTGAAACATCTACCACAGAATCTGGCATCAAAGTGAAAAACCCAGACAAGCCCTCGCACTTTTGGTTCTGTGAGGAATAGTAATTCAATAAAGCTAACAGCAGTCACTCATATCTCCTTCACCTTTGCTGACCTTTCAGATCATTATTTACAATGGAAAAAAGAGACAGAGGATACAGGGTATTTTGGGGGACACAGCCAAGGTCTCCAGAAACACTCCAACTTTCTCCCCATATCATCTTAAAATCCACAATATGAGCTTAGAGAACGCTATTGTACTCTGTGTGAACAGGGGGAGAAAAAAAAATAGAACGTAAATTACTGTTTAGAGACCACATCAAGCATTTGTTTCATTCAGTAAAAAAAGCCTTAAAAAATCATCGACTAATGAAGGCTGGTCTTGAGTATGATATTATTTCAGCGGAGTGAGGCTGAACTAAGGGGCAGTATTATAAAAAAGGGAGGTGAATTCATTTATAATGGGGTTGTAATAGCAGTCCCAGCTCTCCTATAGCTATATGCAGATCCCTTAGTTCTCTCTTCGAGGGAACAATAAGAATCTGCAATTTAGAAACATGCTCCGAGCATGCCGCAGAGGGAACTGGAGAGCAGGAAGAGACCGAGCAAAAGTTAATAACCAGGTGACGGATGAAATTCAAATGGACCGCACTACTGTACATCTGCACCATTTTTCCCATTCTTAAAAGTGCAGGACATAGTGATTTAGAACAATAGCTAAATGACTCTCTGAGATGAGGATATGAAGAAGTAAAAGTTATTATACTGTATTCTAGGTGAATACTGAGTTCTGATTGACTGTGGGGTGTCAAATAAATTTTAACACTTGGCCATTTCCTGCAAAACCTGTTATTTTGTAATACTGAATGTGATCTAAGGGTTGAGTGTTACTTTTCAGCAAGATACTGAAACATTTCCTGAATATATTACTTAGAAGTTACCCAAAAATATGAGGATGTGGGAATAAAAATCACCTTTAATAACCATAAAAGCTTAGAAAAGCACTGATTTCCATATTAAAACTCAATAAATACATGCCACACTCCTGAATCTGCACACAGTTGTACCTTTAGAAGGCTATAACAAAACGAACAAAAAAAGTTGGATGTAGTCAACCTCCATATTAAAATCCATGCAGTAATCCTGAGATTACAGGTATTAATAGCAAATGCATGCAAACTAAAAATGTTCTTACACGCTTTAATGCACTTCCACATTACAACCATAGATACATTTACATGTTTTATAACATTAAAAGGGCAAGAATGAATTAGCACCTTAAAATGTTACGTGTGTGTGTGTGTGTGTGTGTGTGTGTGTGTGTGTGTGTGTGTGTGTGTGAGTCCCTGGAGATAACAAGTCCCATCTCTTGCCCTGCTTCCCAGAGTGGCCGTCTCTAAGCTGTGCTAATCGATTGGCGAAGGAGGAAAAAAGGGCCAGCTTTAATGTGTTGCATGTGAAGGATTTACTGGAGAGCAAAGCCACTGAATCAATGGTGTAGAAAATGCATCATTAGGACAGTGTCGTCCCCCCACACCACCCACCAACGCCTTCCCTTTGCCCTGTCCAGGTTGGGTACTTTGAGGAAATGTATTGATGCTAACTAATATAATAATATACAACTACTAACAGATGGACCTTTTTTAAGCATTTTTATGCCCAACAAATGTTCAGTGTTTCATTTGGGAACTTTATATTTGGCAGAGTGGAAAAAAACTCTGAAACAGTATTTAGACCACCATGGGACAGTAAAACCCTCTGAAAACCAGACAGCACTTAAATGCTGAATGTCTTGCTTCATCTCTTCTGAGATTTACCTCAGGGCTTAAGAAGACAGAATATACTAGCCCAGTGTCACAGATCTACTAGTATCTTCAGATTGGACAATTCTGCACCTCATGATAAATGTCCAATACAGGAGGTAATATGTGGAGTTTGGGGTTGTGGATGGCTACATAGCATGCTTGGCATTACAGTGATGCACGACACTGAAGTTTACCTCTTGTCACAAACTGCAATTAATGTTTGTGTTTTTATTACTGTAATTTTAGCTATGATTTCCCTAACCTAGAACAAGCATTATTATTATTAATTGTCGTACCATAGCTTATCCTATCTGCCATAACTACGATATTTCCCTTACCTTAACCATAATGTAGTTTATTAACACATCTGCAGATTTTGCAGAAAGTTAAAGTTGTAAAAACATTGGCTTTTGACAAAACAAACGTTGTCAGTCGATGTATTTCCATCCACATGTTCCCTTTATCTTGATTAACCAACTCCTAACATTCACATAACAGTATTGGATGGAAACATGCATTCATTTGCATTATCTTTTGCCAATTTTCTGGAAAACTGGAAAGTAAATGTCATATAGGGTATTGCAAAATCACTCCTGTCTGGCAATAGGGCTGGAATCGGCAGACACTGAGCCATTAGACTGATACATAAAATGCACAGAGAAAATATAATTTTACATGTTTTAATTTTTCTTTTTATAAAGCTCTGTATACTGTGAGTTGCCAAGATAGATAGATGGATAGATAGATAGATAGATAGATAGATAGATAGATAGATAGATAGATAGATAGATAGATAGATAGATAGATAGATAGATAGATAGATAGATAGATAGATAGATAGATAGATAGATAGATAGATAGATAGATAGATAGATAGATTGTAATGGGCATATTATGTGTCAACAGTTAGATGAAGACCTGGCAAAGCCGATTAATCAAAAATCAGTCTACGGGTGAATCACGTATCACTAAGAAGACAAAGTGCTTTAACTCTGTCATGGGAGTGGTCCCATGTCTCGTCCCAACGGTAAAACACTTACAGGATAAACACTCCCATTAATATTCCTCTGAGCACCTCTCCACTCTTCTTGCCTCTATTCTCCTTTCCTCTCCCTGTCCTATTATCCTGCCTCGGCAGACATCCTGTCCTGCCCTGTCCTGCCTTTCCAACCTGCAAGATGGAGATGAGAGGACGATCCAAACTCAGAAGGGGGAACATGAATCATTACACTTCCTGTTGTTGCATGCTGTCCGGGGAAGGAAGAGAGAGAACGCCCCCAGGGCTCCGATTGATTCCGGAGACTTAATTGGGTTTATTAGCCAAGATGTTGGGCCCCCGAAGCAGGTTCCCAGAGGCCGCTGAGTCCCCCCCACTCCCATTCCCACTCTTCTGAAGGAGAAAGCCTGCGTAATTGTTTTCCCTCCATCTTCTGTGTCATTGTCATATGGGTCCTGCGGGATTATTAGCAACCCCAGGTCCCTCAATAATTCATCCAGAGCTATTTATACACAGATGGAGAGTCCTCTAAAGTCTCCCCCAGTGAGCTTATCTGACGCTTAGACAGACAGAGAGAGAGTGAGAGAGTGATGGGGAGAAACACTGCTACAAAGGGAAAAGCAAGAGTGAGATAGAATGAGAGAAAATGGGAGAGATGTACAAAGGGAGTAAGGAGGATGGAGCGAGGCGATCACAAAAAGAAATGCAAAGACGAAGTGAAGCCAGTCTGACAGTGTATAAAACAGTGAGAGCGTTTTAGACACAATGACAATGTTTCTGGTGTGCATTGAGTTTCAAGGTGAAACTCTCTCGTCTGCTTTGCCAAAGTGAACAAAAGCACTGTCCCGGGAATAGCACACCCTCACACAACACACATTAATGGCTTTTAATCTTCCCCCCTTTTTCCTCCATTTAACACAATTAAGATGTTTGCAAAGCTAACATGGACCACTAGTCGCTATAGGAAGGACAGATGAAAGACATTCAGGGATTTCCATATGCAAAGTAAACAGTTATCTGTCCTTTCTAACGTGTCAATGCGTAAGACCAACAAAACAGCAGCCAGCCATTTTTTAAATCACCTAATAATTCAAACATAACATTAAGTCATTAGCATATTAACATTAGTGCATTAAGTAGCTTCTAATCCCAAACAGATAGTGGTTGGACTAGAAGCTGCATGACTGCATGCTTATAATGGCTTTGCAGGTACCTGTTTCTTTCAGCCTGAAAGTTGAGGAAACATTTTGTTGTTGTCAGGCTAATGAAGCCTTTGGTGCACAAAGATGATATTCAAAGTCCTTTGGTTGGAGTTCAAGTCACAGATAATTATATATATTCATCCCCTTTAGCAGTCACTTTTATCCTGCTCATTTAGAAAGCTTGGCTTTGTCTTCAACAAAAAGGCAGATTGTAGTGATAGTTTTTACATTTTGCATTGATGGCACATTAATCAGGGAAACTATAGCTATGGGAAAAGACTTGTTTAAACAACCTGTGAAAAACTGGTCATTTGTCTGTTGAAATAGTATAACAAAAGTTGTGTCATTTACACTAGATTAGTTCTGCTTGTAAAAATGGGAATTATCTTGTATTGTAAATCTATAATAGACCATAACATCGGAGTGCCTAACTGCCAAATAAATTACAGAATATGTCATAAATCACAAACAAGTGTTCTTTTATTTACAGGCTTTTGTGAGGGTATGCTTTACAGCTCATAGTAACAGATCCATTTACTGAAGTGCATCAGGGAGAGTCACCTGAATACACACTGATATTTATAGAAGAAGAGCTTTTAATTAGAAACGTTGTTATGCTAGCTGAGCAGACTCAGTAAATTATTTACTTTGTCTTGTTTCTTTTTGATGATTAATTGGATTTAGTTTGATAAAATAATAACGTCAATGTTGCAGGGTAAAATATTTTCATATTTTGCATGAATTTAAACGACTTTTAATGACAATATTTTTGGAACATGACGTTGGAAACTAATTCTCTATTTTTATTTTAGTAAGTGGACTTTTGTTAGCTTTGGGAACAGCCTATGCCAATTAATTGCTAGTGTCTAGTGCGTTCTCATGGTACTGATAAACAATCCATAGAGGAGTGCAATGTTTTTCTCTCGCTCACACACACACACACACACACACACACACACACACACACACACACACACACACACACACACACACACACACACACACGCACACACAAACACATAAACTCACGCACAGACTCCTATGTCTCTATCTATAAACCCATGAAATCATTCCACACCAAGTAAAGCAGGGTATGTATAGGTTTGGCCAGGATTCCCATCTCCTGTTCTGTGATTAAAGGACCAAACTAATGGGCTCTGTCTCATTGGGAACCTGTGTGGGGCTAGGGGAGACCTCAAAAGCCATTAAATTGCAAATCTGTAATAATTTGCTGAAGGCTTTCTGTCCAGATCAATCCCTGGGCTGATTTGTGCACTGAAGTAACGCTCTGAATGGCCAAGCACAAACCCAGCTGAGCCCACCAGCTTGCCGGCCAAGTCAGTTTATTAGAAGGCACACTCTGGATACACACAGGGCCATATTTACTTTACAAGAAACCACAGTGCAAACTTGTGCTTTACTTTTCATCTAATTTGTGCCAGCAATCGACGCAAAATTAGGGGCCTGATTTATGAATGCAGCAGCCAATCATTCAATAAGCAGCTAGGCTCCAAGTGAAGTAAAAGGCATAAAAAGGTACAGACAGTGGTCTGAGGTGTCTTTAAAAAGCAAACTTAAAAAATAAATAATAATTGTTGAAAAACAAATACTTACCTAAAATGTATTAAAAGCGGTTACAAAGCAAGTCATTTGGCTGCAATAACCTAATATTAACAGTTATCTATTTAAATGTTAGTTTAAAACTAATGTTTAATATTTAAATACACTTCTGAGGATATTAAGCAATAAAATGCGAAAAATGGAAAGATTTCTTCTGAAAGGAAATACTAGGTACTACAATAGAAATACATAATATAAATACAGAATGCTTTCACTATAGCATTAGCAGCTCACTAAATGCCACGTTCAAGGTAAGCTTAATAGCCGCAACTCTCTTTCTGCTCTGTCGGACGTAAATATAATACTGAAACACTGTGTTTGTTTCCCATTGGTTGCTGCTCTCTTTTTCTCTTTTTTTTGAACTAATTCAGTGAAATGTTTATTGAATTCTGTATAATACGTTACACGCCCATAACAATTTTCAGCTACTTTGAGGTAGTAAAGGTGATAAACAGCAATAACCTGCTTAAATCCAGCTGAATGTCAATCATTCACAGTTTTTTGCAAGAGCCTTCCTTAAAGACCTTATAAATGTATTTATGTACTTACACATTTTATACATATATTTACATACAGTACATGAACACTCATTGCTCTGCCAACGTTAAAACAGCTGGTTTGGATTTGGTGCTCCTTGAACAGCTAATCAGATTTATGTGCTTTTCTGTTCTTTTTCTAAACAATTCAGCAATATTTTAAGTACATACTGTATGTAAGTGTCAGCTCTTTAGAAGTGTACAGAAAACACAAGGGGTCTTTTATTTTTTATTTTAGTTACTTGGGAGTACTGCAAATATAGAATAACAATGGTTTGTCCAGACGGATAACCAAGTAGGTTTTGTGCCTAAGCCTACCAAACTGTGACTGTTTTACAATGTTAACACCATATTTAAAACTACAACCATTATGTTCTCTGGTGTAGATATGAGGAGGGGAAAATGCTCCTGTGGGTCGTATTTAGTGCCACCAGTAGGGACGCTAATTTATGGAACGCTCCTGCGGGTCATATTAGAGGGTAGGAATAAACGACCTAAATAATCATATGGTTTGGAGGACTTGTTGTGCTTTGCACATGCACACTCATCTATTATTGCAGAAGCTAAACACACTAAAACTTAAATACTACTGCATTGTCACATTAACATATTAAACATTGTACATGAATAAAGTGCAGGAGCTAACATACACAGAAAAAAAAGAGAGATTGACAAATATACACTGTCCAATTAACATGTCAGACACCCATTTAATATGGAGGGCACTTGCTTATTTACCCCAGTGGTGGCTGGAGCTGCAGGGTCTAATTCTGCTCCCATCTCAGGAAGGTCATTCTCCTTCTCGAGCCATCCAGCCACAGCTAGCGGAAATCTGGCAAAACGCAGCCTATAAATTACAGCAGAGGACAGAGGGTCAAAGCCTGGCATGGAACTGGGCCAGAAGCTTCAATCTGCCAGGGCCAGCGAGGGCGACATCTGTCTCTGGGCGGAAACTTTTCTGGTTTCTCTCGCTGTCTGTCGTTTTCCTTTCCAGCTTTCAGTCTTTTCTTCTCATCCCCTTCCCTCCCTCGTTCCTTTTGCTCACTCTGTGCTTGTCATGAACAATTTCTCTGTGCCTCCAGTTTTTAGTCTGCACCTCTCTTAACAATTCTGCTCTCATTCTTGTGTATCGCTCTGCCTCTTGATATTCTGTCTGTCTTTTGTGCAACCCCTACCCGAACTCTCTTCCATGGATCTCCCTCGCCTCTTTTCACACATTCTCACATCATCCCTGTTTCGGCTCTAATTGCCTCCTCTCTCCAACCTCCTCTGTCTTGAGCTCTTTTCGCTGACCTCCGGAGATCTCCCTCTGCAGCGATATGTTTTGGCTATCTGCTCTCCCCAGCATGATAGGCCAGCCTTGATGTACTTTCTCTTTGAGCCAATATATTTGCCCATAATATTTGATAGCAAAAGGCACCATTGGCAGTTTTTGGAGAATTCAGCCTGATATGGAGGTGGGTATCTCACAGCCTGGGAAACTGAAGGCTCAAATTCTCGCTTCGCCCCTTACTCGGGTTCAAGGCGACACAAACCAAATATATCCTGGTTTCCTGGAGCTGGCCACTGAAATTGGCAAAGCCATGACCGATCCTCACCCTTACCACTGTTAAACGGTGGCGCTGTCCAGGTCATGGCTTGGCAGACTGTGGCCCATCGAAACATTGGCCCACATTCCCAACTGCTCATGAGTTAGGCGAGAGCTTTGTACGGCCCCATTGCTCCCATGGACTATTTGGGCCCCGCCTACAGACTGCCACGTCAACATCTGCATCAAGCGGAGATGAAATAGGATGAAGGGAGATGGGAAGAAAGTGAATTGAATCAGGGACACTAAAGATTCAGTCATCGTACAGCTCAGGAGATTGTATAATAGAAAGCAAAATATGGGCCCACAGTCACACATGCTCAACAGTCTGCGCGCTTTCCTGAGACAAATTACACTGCTTGTGGATCCCTACTTTGAGTATCCCAGCAGGCAGACCCAGATATGCCACAATTATGTTCAGTAATTTGGTTGAGAATAAACATTAGAACTTTCTATGAACCATAACTCCAATCTGTATAGTTTGTTTACCGTATATGAGCAGTGTATTACTGGTTGAAAATGAGGGCTTATTCTAATATCGCAAGGTAATAACAAGATTTTCTGTGATTGAAAATATAACTTGCCCTTTACAGGGTTAGACACTCAAACTAAAACAGATTATATATATATATATATATATATATTATTTATCTAAATAGCGTGCTGTTATGACAGTGGAGTTTACACAACAAAGACATTTGCTGCAATATGCACCACTGCCTCCTGCTATGCTGGCAGCATTAATGATCCACCCACGCTGGACACTTTGTTTCTATTTTTCCCCACGCGATGCTGCTGGACAAGGACACGTTAACCCAGTGTCAGCTCGCCCCACAAGGCGACGGCTGGCCACTGCCCTTTCGAAAATTAACATTGGCTGGGCGACACAATCACTCGTCTCGCCCAGGGCGGGATGGGCTCTGCGCTCCTGCTTGCCATGTCGGTGAACAACACTCAGATATGTGCTCGCCCGCTATCAGAGCGCATACACATGGGTCAGTTTGACACACACACACACACACACACACAAACACACACACACACACACACACACACACACACACACACACACCTCCTTTCACATACGTATTGAGCACTATTGTATATCCCTATCATAAAGCCTCCTATGAAGCATGATAGAAGGAGCTGCAGTTGATAGGAGCTATCTCCAAGTCCCACCAGAGGAGGAGAAGGGGATTTTACTCGCTAATTTTCACACCGAAGAAGTAGGGGACTGCGTCCCATCCTCGACCTGTCACAGTTCAATCGATACATCATGGAGCGCCCTTTCCACATGCTAACCGTCAAGCACGTGTTGGAATGTGTGCGCCGCCACGAATGGTTTACGTCCGTGGATCTGAAAGACGCTTACTTTCACGTCCAAATCATTCCCAGGCACAGGAAATTCCTGCGGTTCTCCTTCCAAGGGCCCCTTTCCAGTACAACCGGCTGCCGTTCGGGTACTCGCTAGCCCCACCTTTTCCAAGTGCATGGAAACAGCGCTCCAGCCTCTACGAAGAGGGGCATCAGAGTCCTCTTTTATTTGGACGATCTGCTCATCCTAGCCCCTCTCGGGAGCAGGGCGCTACAGACTATGGAGGTTCTGCAGCACCTGCAAACGCTGGGTTTTGCCATAAATTGAAAGAGCGCTCTAGTCCCAGCACAATCAATAGTTTATTTGGGCGTGGACATGAACTCGATTACAATGAGAGCCAGGTTATCAGCACCGAGACAGGTTGCCCTGACCTCTCTGTTGTCGCTTCAGGCCACACACAACAGTGTCAGCGCTGTCAGTGATGCGGCTCCTGGGCATGATGTGCGGCACACACGGTGGTTCCCCTGGGTCTCCTCCACATGAGGAAGATCCAAAGGTGGTTTCATCGTCAACGGCTCGATCCCGTTCGCCAAAAATGGCGAATGCTGTCCATCCCTCATTCCCTCCGGTCAGACCTGTCATACTGGGGAATCCCGGACCCTGTCTTCGGGGTTTCCTGGGCAGAGTGACGTCATATATGACGGTGTACACCGACGCGTCCCTCACTGGCTGGGGGAATGTGCGAGTCACAGGTGGTGGGAGGACTGGCCTCCTCCCCTCTCCCCCACATAAACTGCCTGGAGCTGTCCACGGTGTTGAAAGTGCTGAAACACTTCACCCCGGTGGTGACGGGAGACACGTCGTCGTGCGTACAGACAACATGACGGCGGCAGCGTACATAAACCGCCAGGCGGCATACGCTCAGCCCAACTGCTGGAAATAGCCAGACGCCTCCTGCTATGGGCGCACAGTCATCTGCTGTCTCTCAAAGCAGTGTATATCCCGGGTTTTTGAACCGGGCGGCCGACCTGATGTCGAGGGAGGCCCTCCACAACGAGTGGAGATTGAATCCCACTATTGTTCAAAGCTATGGAACAGGTTCGGGAAGCGGAGGTAGATCTGTTCGCTTCACGAGAGAACACACAGTGCACATTGTGGTTTTCCCTGAGCGCGCGGACAACCTCCTTGGCGTAGCGCCTTCTCCCACCAGCCCTGGCCCAAAACCCTCCTATATGCTTTCCCGGTTCCGCTGATACCTCGCCTCCTGGAGCGCATCCAGGAAGAGAACCTGTCGATTGTTCTGGTGGCACCAGAGCGCACGGCGCGTCCTGGTTCCCGACCCTCGTTCAGTTGCTGGTGGCTCCCTGGCAGATTCCGTGGCAGGGAGACGCACTGTCGCAGCTGAACGGCGCAATCTGCCACCCCGGTGATAACCCAGAGGCTGTGGGGCTGGTTGCTGAACAGGAACGCTTACAGAGATTGGGCTTGCCCCTGCCGTGGTGCGCACCATCCAGGGCTCCAGAGCCCCTTCTACCATAGCATGTTACGCAGGACGCTGGTCAGCTTTCCAGCGCTGGTGCACAGAGAGGGACGGATCCCACATCGTGTCCCCTGCCTCTTGCGTTGACGTATCTCCAAACTCTGGTGGATAGCGATTTGGCTCCATCTACAGTCAAGGCTTACACAGCAGCCATCTCGTCCTGCCACGAAGGCTATGGTGAGAGGACAGTTGCGCATCCCCTGGTGAAGATTCCTAAAAGGGGTTAGGCGCAAAACCGTCTGTTCGACCCTCACCCCCAATGGGACCTTGCTCTAGTGCTCCGGCTCTGGGAAGCCCCCTTTGAGCCTCTGGCACAAGCTTCTCTCAGAATGCTGTCGCTAAAAACGGCACTTCTCCTTGCTCTGACGTCAGCAAAAAGAGTGAGTGATTTGTGTGCACTGTCAATTTCCCGTCATGCCTCTCCATTAGAGGGGACGGGCGCAGCCACCTTACAGCCAAATCCCTCCTTCACACCGAAGATTCTAACTAGTTCTTTTCGGTCGGTGTTTTCCCTCACGGGTTTTTCCCCCGCCTCATGCCAACGATGCGGAGGAGGCTTCACCGGTTGTGTCCAGTGCGTGCTCTTTCTCAATACGTTTTACGCACGGCAAATATCAGGAAAACTCAGCAGCTGTTTGTGCATTATAGAGAACATTCCCAAGGATCAGCCCTCTCAAAACAGCGTCTGTCTAACTGGCTGTGCGAGGCTATTACTCAAGCTTATAGCATGGAAAGCAGAGCCCCAGCGACATCCGAGGGCACTCTACGAGGGCTCTGTCGGCGTCTGCGGCTCTTTTTAAAGGCATGGCAGTAGCCGACATCTGTGCGGCAGCCTCGTGGGCTTCCCGTGCCCTTTCATCCGTTTCTATCTGCGGGACATGTCTGAACCTTCCATGTCCAGTTCAGTTCTGTCCACAGTCAACGACACGTAATGCCGTGTTGGATGCGTGCAATAGAAACTGTTCTACTGTCTCACCACTCTCATTCTGGAGTATTCTTTGTGAGACGCAGTTCTTAATCCCATACATGATCATAATCACGTTACATGCACGGAGATAATCATGTCACTCCGTCGCATGCACAACAGGGCTATTCACGCACAATTTTCCATTAATGATTAACTACTGCCATCATGTTGCGGGCCTTATGAACTTTTTCAGGCCACGCCATTGGCATGGCAGGCTTGATCAGAAGAATGACTGACTGAGCCTACATTGTTGTACGGGAATGTGGTCTATGTTCGGCTTGTTGGCCCTGTGTCGCAGGTGGCATAGACTACATCAGCTTCGCCCTAACCCAATAGCGTAGCCCTTAGAGGGCGAAGCCTATACGAAATAGAGCGATAGTTACATGGGTAACTCCAGATTCTATTAGTATAGGCGTAGCCCTCTAAGGTACGGGCCACCTGCTCCCAGAACATTAGTTGAAGAAAAAGCTGATGTTTTTGGGAGACGAACAACGGGTCCGCTGTGTACATATACAGTAAATGCGGACGTAGTTGAGGCCCGTGCTGGACGCAAGGGCGGGAAAAGAAAATCTTCACGACTGCGCATGCGCGAAGGGATAAACCCAATAGCGTAGCCCTTAGAGGGCTACGCCTATACTAATAGAATCTGGAGTTACCCATGTAACTATCGTGCTTTGCACATGCACACTCATCTATTATTGCAGAAGCTAAACACACTAAAACTTAAATACTACTGCATTGTCACATTAACATATTAAACATTGTACATGAATAAAGTGCAGGAGCTAACATACACAGAAAAAAAAGAGAGATTGACAAATATACACTGTCCAATTAACATGTCAGACACCCATTTAATATGGAGGGCACTTGCTTATTTACCCCAGTGGTGGCTGGAGCTGCAGGGGTCTAATTCTGCTCCCATCTCAGGAAGGTCATTCTCCCTTCTCGAGCCATGATAGCCACAGAGTAGCGGTTAAATCTGGCAAAACGCAGCCTATAAATTACAGCAGAGGACAGAGGGGTCAAAGCCTGGCATGGAACTGGGCCAGAAGCTATCAATCTGCCAGGGCCAGCGAGGGCGACATCTGTCTCTGGGACTCCCTTACTCTTTCTACTTCTCTCTCGCTGTCTGTCGTTTTCCTTTCCAGCTTTCAGTCTTTTCTTCTCAGCCCCTTCCCTCTTCCTT
This sequence comes from Percina caprodes, assembly GCA_013375575.1. Classification (NCBI taxonomy): domain Eukaryota; kingdom Metazoa; phylum Chordata; class Actinopteri; order Perciformes; family Percidae; genus Percina; species Percina caprodes. The sequence continues at coordinate 9,857,178 of JABXJD010000005.1, read as the reverse complement.
TCGTTCCTTTTGCTCACTCTGTGCTTGTCATTGAACAATTTCTCTGTGCCTCCATTTTTAGTCTGCACCTCTCTTTACAATCTCTGCTCTCATTCTTGTGTATCGCTCTGCCTCTTGATATTCTGTCTGTCTTTGTGTGCAACCCCCCTACCCGAACTCTCTTCCATGGATCTCCCTCGCCTCTTTTCACACATTCTCTTACATCATCCCTGTTTCAACATCTCTCTAATTCTCCTTGCCTCTCTCCCTCGCTCTCTCTGTCTTGAGCTCTTTGTCGTTTTACGCACTCTTGCACCATCTCCCTCTGCAGCGATATGTTTTGGTCTATCTGCTCTCCAACCAGCATGATAGGATGAGGCCTTGATGTACTTTCTCTCAATGTGATGCCAATATCATTTGAATCGTAATATTTGATAGCAAAAGGCACCGATTTGCAGTTTTTGGAGAATGAAAAGGGAATGATATGGACCCTGTGGGTATCTAGAAACAAATGCAAAATTTGAAACACAAATTCAAAGCTGTTCATTTCCTTTTTCTTGTTCAGAACGGTTCAAACCAAATATATTACTGAAATATAAAATGGAACAAAGCTTCTCTGACCTGAATTGACGATGTCACGTCAGATATCCCCCTTGCTTCTGTTAAAGGAGTAGTAGTTTAAATGTTGGTTTAATGCTTCTGCTAGTTCCATCAGAAGATCTTGAATTACATTTGCCAAACCTTCAAAAACTTCTGCATGACTTATTATTCCTCCTCCATTTTCTGAATCAAAATTTGGTCTTGAATAATTGAGAGAGATCTTTGAAAAGCCCTAACCTCCATTCCCACCTTCCTTTTACAAGTCAACGTGGTGCATTTTTAATTGGCGGAGATGAAATAGGCATGAAGGGAGATGGGAAGAAAGTGAATTGAATCAGGGACACTAAAGATTGGCAGTCATCGTACAGCTCAGGAGATTGTATACATAGAAAGCAAAATATGGGCCTGACAAGTCACACATGCTCAACAGTCTTTGGCGCGCTTTCTGTCTGAGACAAATAGTACACTGCTTGTGTAATCCCTACTTTAGAGTATCCCAGCAGGCAGACCCAGATATGCCACTTCGAATTATGTTCAGTAATTTGGTTGAGAATAAACATTAGTTTAACTTTCTATGAACCATAACTCCAATCTGTATAGTTTGTTTAGCGTATATGAGCAATTGTGTATTACTGGTTAAAGAAATCATGAGGGCTTATTCTAATATCTGTTAGCAAGGTAATAACAATGATTTTCTGTGATATGAAAATATAACTTGACCTTGAGAACAATGTTAGAAAGGGTATAAACATAAAACAGATTATATATATATATATATATATATATATATATATATATATATAAATATACAAAGGTGGAGTTTAAAGTGAATAGAAGACATTTACTGCAGAATATGTAACAAGAATGAATGCTTGATGGATATGCATTAATGGGCCACTGTAAGCTGTGACAAACTTTGTTTCTATTTTTCCACATTGCTGCTGTGTCATGCTGCTATTACCTTGTGGACAGCCTCTGCAGTAGGCTGCAGCTGGACCCATTTTAATGTGCACACTTAGGGTTTGAGTCAGGTTTGGGCCTTACATATAAATTAAACATTGAAAGTTACTATAAAGTACTGATTTAACTAGGGCTGATACTTGGCACATCACATGCAGTTAGTACTATACTCAGTATAATCATAAGCAGTATAATCACTCACACACCCATGCATGCACACGCATACACATGTGTACTCACACTCACACACACACACACACACACACACACACACACACACACACACACACACACACACACACACACACACACCCTGTACACATACAGATATTGAGCACGGATATTATAATATTCCCTATCATAAAGCCTCCTGTGCAAAGCATGATAAAAGGAGCCTGCAGCTCTAATCCAAAAGGAAAAAAACGTTTCCAAGTTCACACGCAGAGGGTAATAACCTTTGGACTGCTGGACAAAGGAAATGGTGTTTAAACCTTTTAAACTAAACAACTACGTATAGAGCATGGTGTCCATGTAATTGCATAGCACAGATGAGGGAGCCAGATATGGGACAAAACATAAAGTACATGGAGTTGATTAACTCCTGAGACAGAAACCACATGTGGGGACTATAACAGGTTGTGTTATGGGAGCAACATGGGCGAAGCTACATGTTTATATTTCTCATTATATTATACTTAGAATTTTCTGAACTAATTCTGAACTACAAGTAAACAAAATCCCAAGAAGCTAAAAAACAAAACAGACAGGACAATTCCCCATAGGAAGTTCTATTATTTGCAATGAAATCAACAGTAGAACAAACGTAAATCACAAAAACAACATGTAAGACTTTCCAACATTTCAAAAGTATTGCATTCCCCAAGTCCTGAACTGGCCACCAGTATTTAAAGCAGGGGGGGGTTGGAAGTGGTATTAAGCATACCTAAAAGATTGACGAGGCGTAAAGCTTCATTCAACTTTTACAAAATGTAACACAAAGCACAATAATACTTAGAAGCTGATGCAAGAGCCTTGAAAACAGAAAATATTTACCTCAAGGAGCATTTGTAAAAAAAAAAAATCCTCTTGAAGTATAAGACACCGGGGCAATGAACACGGCAACAGGAAAGCAAGAGCAAGTGGGATGCCTGTGCAAGTTGTTTAGCCTCTCTTTACGGAAAACAAAAGGCCAAATGTTGATGAAACATTTAAGACAGACTTTATTGTAACCCAGCTGTAGGCTATTCGCTGACGAGTTTAGCTGCCAAAACACAAGAAAGCTTTTTCACCCACATTTCAGAATGTTTTTTGCCTTCAAAATATTATGAATCACTTTTATCTATCTATCTATCTATCTATCTATCTATCTATCTATCTATCTATCTATCTATCTATCTATCTATCTATCTATCTATCTATCTATCTATCTATCTATCTATCTATCTATCTATCTATCTATCTATCTATCTATCTATCTATCTATCTATCTATCTATCTATCTATCTATCTATCTATCTATGTCAAAATTGTTGAGCTCAGCAGCCTCCCTGACCTGTAATGACGACCAGAAATCTTCAGTGTTGTGTTTCTCCACAGGTCAGCACTGCCGTCCACAGTGAGCCATGACTTTGCTACATGGAACCATTAACTACACCCTAACACCCTCATGCTGACTGGACCATTTTACTGTATGATACTATAGTCGTGCATGTGCTCCTGAACTATAAACACAAAACATTTGCAATTCATTCCGTATAAACGACAATGTAATTTTAGTATTTTAATTCAATTTATAGTTATTTCAATTTTTTCACTTTTAACCTTTGTCTTTGGTATTGGTGTACTTCATTTACAATTATATATTTACTTTTGTATCTGTGTTTACCAAACTTGCAATTTGTGCTGAATATACGTCAGCTTGTTTCATCTTTAGGAAGTGAAATGAGATGAACATGTAGGTACAGCCATTCCTTTACATTATCCCTCTCTCTCTCTCTATGTAAAGGTCAGTGGTTTTAATGAGAGGGCCACAGAGGTCAATGGAGCCAGAGGGCTGCACCTCCCTGACCGGCCTCATGACTCCAAACCTGCTGTTAGCATGATAATCCTCGCAGGAGCTCCATGAGCACTCCACCCTTTGGCTTGGTGCGGTTATCTCTCACTGTGACTAACTGGCTCCCTGCTTGGCCATCAACCGGCCCCCATCTGACAGTCCCCTCCAATAATATTGGACAACAGAGGCAGTGCTGCCTTGACAACGGCCCTCCTGACGAATTAGGCTTACTATACTGCCTGCTCTGGCTCCGCCTTTTGTTATCCTCTTGTTGCTCGGCAGTTCTGGGCTGTGCCAGAACAAGGGTGGCAGGTGCGGTTTGGCGCTGGCGGTCTAGTGTACTTTGATAAGAAATGACCTCATCTGTGACACATGTTGCTTTTCTTCCTGACAAAACACTCAAAATCGATTGCCATGCGTCTTCATAGAAACGGGGCACAATGTGGGGCCTGAGCTTGCATTCTGAGCTGAGCTGAGTGGAGGATTCTGGGCCAGGAAAGAAAGGAGGAGCACATGACACACACACACACACACACACACACACACACACACACACACACACACTCATCCCAAACCAAATGTGAGAGGAGAGAGAAGGATCCCACAGAGAGAGGATGATGCAACGAGAGTGAAATTTTTCGGCCAAACGCATGCTGCATTAACGCAGACCTGCAGGACGGAAAAACACACCCACACTTCTTTCTCTCTTTGTTCAAAGCCACATTTAGTTGTATCCTTTTTTTGCAGACGGTACTCTAATGGCAACCTGTAACACCTAATTGCCTGCAATAAAGCACAGCATGATACTTTCATGTTTTTGGCATCGGCACTTTCTGGCCTCAACAAACATGATGAGCGCAATGATCTGCTCTGAACCTTTTCCCCTGACACATTCACTTAAAGGGCTAAAATATCAATACTATAGACGTTCAGAGGAAACCATAACTCCCTTTATGACCTGCATATATTATATTCCCCATCTGCATAAGCCATCTGCAGTATGTGTAAATTTAAACAAGATTATTATTGGTCATTACACTGTATCTCCACTTGTTTGATTTCAAACATATTTAACCATTTTCTGAAGTATTGATATACACTTACAAAATAGCATAACAGCTAAGATATCTTTAATCACCACAGTTATTATATTACAGTGAGATACTAGTATATTTTCTTGAAAGCAGTTGATCTGCACTAAAAACCTGTGACATGTTATTTACATCACTTGCCAGGTCAAATGGACAATTTGGCCCATATCTAAATTAAGTTTCAACAACTGCTTTCACTTTGAGCAACTTTGTGGCTTTGCAACTACATCAACTGTCTGAGCCTATGGAAAGAGCTGTTGCTAATGTATTTAGTTTGGTTGGCCAAGGACAAATATATTACTTGCATTAAATTACCACCAAATGAAACAGCAGCAGTAAAACAAACTTGGGTGACAGTTGCATTTGCATTCACTTGGAAAAACGAAGATGTAGACAATAAAGGTTCACCCTGGAACACAATACTGCCCGAAGATGTGACAGCAGTAAACAATAGATAACACCTTCAGTTATTAAATGTCTTTCCCATATCATCAATTGCCCTGGTGATTATTACATGAAATAAGGCTGATGAATAGTGCTAGCAATCATATCTACACATTCTCTTCCTGAACACTCCCACCTCCCATGCTGCATTGCCAGAGAGGAGAGAAAGAGAAAAGGGCTGGCTCTTCGTGCTAGCCATGCCTCTCAGCCCCGTTGTGCTTGGTAGCAGCAGCAGCAGCAGCAGCCGGTGACCATTATAAATGGCCTCTATTAGCATGGCTCGGTCGCAGAGGGGAGAGAAATAAAATCATTGGGAGAATGTAGGCCTGCACTGGTGTCCCTGTGCCCGCTCCCAGCCTCCGCAGACCCCCGTCCCATACTCCCCTCCTCCCTGCTCCCTCCACCCCCCCATTCCAAGGGGACAGAATCCTAAAGACTAGATTACTAGTGATACATGGAGTCATTATGGGGAGGGTTATGGCAGTAGTATCACAGGCACTGCTGACAATAGCTATAATAGGGGTCTATTTCTTCAGAGGTAGCATTACCATAGCAAAGGCTGTTTCTTTAGGCTTGTTGATGTACAGCAGAACAGGAGGGCCTTTTATTACCTGCCATAGCAGAAAAAAGAACTGTATTATCTAGCTGAAAAGCATGCCATGTCTCTTTGGGTAAAGTTAAATTAATGCAACAGTATCTCCAGATGAGGCATTACATTGGTAGTGTTGACAGTTACCAAGTATGTGCCATTTAGAGAAAAAAACAGATGTAGAACAAAATTGTAAAGGAAATGGCATCTACAATCTACAATCTCTGGTCCAGCCGAGGCTTTGTTTTACTACAGCCATTATCCAACATGATGTCACTGCCACTAAACAGGCAGCGTGAAGACAAAGGGGGGGAAAGGGAAAGCAAAGAATGAAGGGGATCAAGCAGAGTTAATAAAAAGGAGAAAAGATGGAATAGAAGGGGAGTTTTCTGAGGGGCTGTTCTAAGGACTTCAGTCCAATAGAACATTTCACACCTAAAAGGGTCACTCTCGGTTTTACTTGTTCTACTCTATAGAAGTACTCTGTAAAATTTAAACTTAATGAAGTATCTAAAAAAAAAAGGGGAGAGAGAAGAGTAAAGATTGTAACATGTATGTATAAATGTAGATATATACAAAATGTACAAAAAGATTTTAACCACCAAAATGGCACTGTTCAGTTAAAAGTTTTCCAGCTGCTAGTTAGCAACAGTCCAACAGGCAAAGCAAGACCAGGAAAAGTGTTTTAAATGGCTTTTATCTTACAAGGCACAAAAACACAGAGGCTGCATGGATAATTTCTCTTCAAAATATTTGCTTGTAATCATATTTACTCTTGTCTCAAACTCTTGCTGTGATAGAAAACTATACCTAATTCATGTTATGCTGCGTTGTCTTCAATAAACCCAGTATGACAGCAGTGCACACAGTCAGTCCTTTGCCTGTTATTTGTGGGACGTGCTGTCTTTTACTGCTAATTTGGGAATCTTCTATGGAAACCTTGGGAAGGTGTTTGGAGTGATGAAGGGAATGCTGTCCTCACGCAGGTTACAGTGAGCTGGTAAGCCAGGGAGTAGCTATTGCCTCCAGCTAGTTAAAATATGAGAGCAACGGGGGCTCACTAATGAAAGCGGGGGGCACAGCCCGGGAAGCAGTGCCGTATATCGCATTGAGGAGACAGTTCTTAGAATCAGCTGGCGAGCCGTGCCTATAGTTCTGGGGCCACTGGTGATTAACTGTCCAACAGGGAGTTGCTACTACAGCTGGGCTATTAATAAAAGATAACCCCCTCGCTTCCCATCTCCACCTCTTCGGTTTCCCCCATGCTTGCAGACAGTCTCTTCCCCCTGGAATTATTTGTATATCATAATCATTTCCTGACACATGGTGCTTGTCACACATTGTTTACATGGTGCGGAGGGGGCTTTAAAGGGGGAGGAGGGGGATCCCAAAAAGTGATAGCTCATTCTTAATGTACTTTGCTCCCCTGGGAGATGTCCTGCAGGTATAGCAGACAGTGACCTCTCATTAGATGGTGATTTGCAGAGATTGACCCTTCCCCTGAGAGAAGATAGTAAAATACAGGGACAAAGCACCATTATTCCTGTTGCACTACAAATACAAGGCTGGTGGTTAAAATTACACCAAAAGGCCATGTAGCGTTGTTGCACCAAAAGAATATGATAATTTCTTATTGTAAGATATACAGACAGATGTAAAAATAAGCCTAAACTGTGCCGGAACGTTTAAAAATAAATTAAAATATATCCCTGTGCAATTTATATTTCTACTTGTAGTTTAGTGGTCATTTTAAAGGAGATAAGTCAGATAACAAACACCATAAAATCTTACAGATCTTAAAAAGGCTGTACAAAAGTACAATATATTCATACTGTAGGCCTACTCCACGTGCACGCGCAACCCCCCCTCCTCACGACCACACACGCGCGCGCACAGACACAGACACACTCGCACAGCAAGAGTTACGGGCAATAGAGTGTACGGTGCTGCGGGCAATCAAACAGCCTCCCTGCGATTGCAACGTGAAAGCGTGAGGTTAATGGCCTGAACTGTAGTGAATGAAAGCACGTTTACAACCGCCGGACTAGATGTGTGAATACTCCCGTGCACACGGCCCACATAGGAACATTGCTCCTCCTAACATCACCCTACATAAATTCATGCCGTCGTGACTCCCGATTCGTGACAGTCTCATGCTTGCATTTGTTTGCCCAGCAGAACAGCATATGATGCACTGACTTGGAGACAAAGTCTAAGAAAAGAATAAATATATATTTTTGGTGGCCCAAATCCCGACCACAACAAGCAAGAAGTCATTCTTCTGCTTACAGAAAATTGCATCATTTGCCAACAATTGTGCAGTTCTATACCCATCAATCATACTCATGACTTAGGATCCTCACTCTCACCAATGTGTGACAGATTTCACACTGACAAAAACAATTGTAACCATAGTTATCGCAGGGAATATGGGTTTAACCCACCTTTGTGCATGCCCGTGAAGCGGTCCTTCAGCACAGTGAGCTCGTAGATCTTGCCGAACTCCTCGAAGAGGGGCCGGAGGTCCTTCTCATCCAGGTTGCGAGGGATCTGACCGATGAAGAGTTTGATGGCATCGTGGTCCTTCATGGGGATGGTGGCCGGGCAGCCCACCGGGCTGTGGCTGTGGCTTAATCCGTTCACGAGCCCGTTCGTGCTGGCGGAAACCACACCGTGCACCGTGCCGTCCATCTGCCCGTTGGTTAAAGTTGCCATCTTCGGACCGGCCAGTGACTTGGAAAACAGCAGCAGATGGTGATGGTAGAGAATCGTTTTACGTTGAAAAAAAGCTCGTGGAAGTCTTGGTCAAAATTTGGTTCCGAGACCAAGCCGTGCCAGAGCTGATTCCACTCTTGTCCTATCAAAGCCAATATTTACACTGATGTGAAAACACATGTAGCATTTGGCGAAGACGCATATCAAAAGCGCGCAATGCCGTTGGTCCCGGTGGAGGCTTTGATTCCTTATATGTATGTCCTACCCAATAACTCGTTCATTGATTTCATAAAAGAGAGACAGAGAGAAAGAGAAGGGGGAGGGAGAGGGAGAGAGAAGGAGAGAGAGAGAGACCAAGAGCGTTCACTGTCTATTTACACCCACGTTCCCTCGTCCTAGCTTCTTGGCACCCTTTTATTTTTTTGCATTGAGGAGTCGGTATGGGTGTCTTCTCGGTTTAAACGGACAGGGCCGGTTCAATCTCTCCAACAACAGTGGGGAGGTTTTTTTTATTAGGAGGGCCGCTATTAACTCGATATATTTCAACCCAGCGTTTTCTTTCCCCCTTTTCCTTATGCCAAGACAAAGTGGTACATTCCACAAAGGGGAGAGGGTCTATAAATAGAGAAATATAGAGAATAAGATCCTTTGTGCTCCTACTCAGAGCAAATAACTACACATTCACGAACTCAAGAATTCATTACTTGGTGACTGACATGCATACTACTCTTATTAATTGTAATAAGCGGTGCAGCTTTCTTGCAACAATGTATTCCTCAAAATTAACATTCGCTGTAGAGGGAATGTGATTGAAAAGGTGACTGTCTTTCAAATGAGGTTTGATTTTGTGCTTAAATCACACTTCATATCATCTTGTAGACTTCCTCAACTCCGTCGGCAGCACCAGCAGCAGCAGTAGTGAATCGCTGCATCCTCACTTCGCTCTCGGACGATGGACAGCTCCGTGGTTCTGAAATGCAGTCACACAGGCGAAAAGAAACACCGATGCAGGATTCCTTTGATGTTTCTGACAGCTCGTTATTGTTGAGAGGAAACGCAGGTTTTGCACCGGTGAAATTAGGTATTACTAGCTTTCTCTGCCATTACCAAAGTCATATGGATTAGATGATTTGATATCCAGAAAGGAGAAGTCTGTGAGCACCGCCGAGTGGCGTAGAGAGGGGGCACACGAAAGAAAAGTCACACAAGAGGGTGACAAATTGACACGATGCAAAGACATCCACATTCAGCGATGTTGGCAACTCTTTAGATTTCTTCAGGCGATGAGCATACTTACAAAGACAAAATAAAAATACAATCTCAGTTTAATAATGTATACTGTAAATGCACAAAAACGTCCTTACAAAAAATTCTTATAGCAGTTTCTCCGTAAATAGGTTGATTGATAATTTGGAAGGACATCAAATATTCATTCAGTTTCCTTGTGGAATTAATGTTATGCTTATTTTCGACCTTTTGGCATGAACCAAACTGTTTTAATCAACTTTAAAGTCACCAGTCATATTATAGGAGTCCTTGATTTATGAAAATCTTATGAGTTTGGTGTTGATATTGAACACCACTGGAAGGTCTAAAACACTTGCACATAAATTAAAAGCACATTTATGAAATTGTCTGAGCATTCCTGATTAGACATATTGCATTTTTTAGTATCGTGCTCCAGGACAGAATGATGGAAAGAATGATTATCTGACACTGAACTACATCTTACTCTTATATAACAGGAGTCTGTTTAAAGGCCTCATAGTATAAGAGCGACATCCAAGGCTCATAATGTGGACCTATTTGTTTTCATTTTTGGCTATGAGACATACCCCCCCTCTGCCTAGACATTAGCCAACCATTAAATAACAAAAGCGACACACGCTGCGCCTCTGTCACCTCTTTCTGCTCCTCCGCCAGCTAAATGGCCCAGTAATGTCATCCCGTTCTCACGGCATGACCGGGCCCCAGCGGGGTGGGGGTGGGGTGGGAGAGGGACTTGGCTTTCTTTGGCATGACACCGTGCTCTGCTCTCCAAGCTTTCCCTCGGGGCTACACTCCATTCACCACAGCAGCCTTGCCTGCGCTCACGCATGACTTACCTCCAGCAATATTTTTAATACAAGGGTGAAATGGGAGGACACAAATCATTGTAATTATGTTCAGTGGGTACTGCCGTGATTATGTAAGGTATGGCGCCACGATGGTTCCCTCACGGTCTGTTTCGTCACACAACCTACCTGTGAGCCACTATGAAGCGTTTTCAGTGTCGCCCGGAGTAAAATGGCTTCGGTGACTGAGCCCATCGGACTGATGATAATAACACGCAATTAACGAGCAAGACATGTAACAGTTTGTCTTTTCGATCCCAAAATGGTACTTATTTTAATCCATTTGGGTATACTCAAATATGACTGTGTAGCTCTTCAAATCATGTGTGTCCATTGCACAGATGTGCGGAGAGCAATTAAAAACACCAAATAACCACCAAACAATTTTCATATGTATTCTCTGTTATATTAAACTATGTACATTTCCTCAAAAATCAGTTTGATGCAATCAAATGATTTTTGTACACATACAAATGATCTAGTTTCTAAGCTCCTTAGTGAAATACATTAAGGCATGATTTTGTTAATATTTTCAGCCGATTCATGACTAGACTGCAGCTGTAAAACAGGACCAACAAATAGATTTTAAACAGCGAAATACAGAGATATACCTCTGTCCATGGTGCTGAAACTAATAGGGCAACGCTACAAAGTATATGCCTCTGTCCATGGTGCTGAATTTAATATAGGGCAATACTGACAAGCGTTGCTCTTTTATAAGACAAGCAGTCCAGTAAATCCTCACTAACACTTAGGAAAGCTTAAGGCCTATAAGAAGGCAGCATGACCAAGGTGTAGACAACCATATGTGGACTCCTTTTTTTCTCAAAATATTTCTTTGAGCTCATCAAAAAGAGGTCATTTCATTCCTCCCCCCCTCCAAATGAACCTTTGCAATCATGCAGCAGAAGAGGCCTATCTTGCCCTTGGAATATTTCTGTCTCGCTCGTCATGGCTTCAATTTTCAGTTTCAGCACTGTAAACGGTTGCAGCAAGGCAAATAAATGAAAAGGGAAATGAAATTCTGGGTAGCCAAGTTACACAAATAGATTGATAATCTGCATGGGGCACCATAAAGAGCTCTTGCGTTTTCAATATGACCTATTCTGCATAGTAATGTCTTTTCTCACCTCTCCTTCATATGGGACAACGTTCTAAATCTCCTGTAGCCTTGGGACACCCAGGCTGTATATCACCTCCCAGTAATTTAGGAGGAAGGGAATGAGGAAACGGCAGGTGCATGACTAAATGCTCAGAAAGTTTAGAGAGACGAGGAGGGCAGGCAGGTCTCCTTTAACTTGATTAGCACCAATGTGTTAGAGATTGGAAAGGATGTGCCAAGAAAAAAATACTGCAGTAATTTCAAATGTATATATGCCTTATAAAAAGCACACAGCATTTTTGGCATATACTGTATCTGTGTGGCATGATGAGTTTACTTGTATGTCACATGTGGAATAATCGTATGCATTATATGCAAATACTTCCATCTAGTTTACATATACAATGATTGGTTTAATAAGGCATTAATAAGAAAGGACATACAAATATGTAGAAACCCATGAAAAACCCCAAAAATAGCTGGTAATTGGGAGATGCATTATTTTGGATCATGCGTGGAATGAAAAGTCTTACAGTGGAAGTTTGTTGACACTAGGTTGAGCGGCGGGATATTATCTTCCCTTGGGCAAAAACAAACAAAGGCACAAATGCATTCAATAACACATTAGAATCATAATAATTATTTGTAAAACATCCTTGCAGCAGATCTATGGAATACATCTGCCCTACAACCCTATTTAGTTTAAAAAACAGTAATCATACTGTAGGGAAAAATTAGGACACACACATATATCCATAAAGTATTGCTGCACATATTTAACACATCATTTAAGGATGCAAAGTATCACACTCCAGTGACCAGAGGCAATACAAATCATTTTCAGCAGTTATACAAACCAATTTCAAGCAAGTTTAAATGGTACTGCAGTGCAAGATATTAACAGGCGTACAATCCCTATTTATTTGTAAGAATCGGAAAATTGTTGCATTACACATATGCTGCCCAAAATTCCTAAAATGAGCATACAGCAATGCACAAAACAATAATGACAACATTCAGTAGATTTCAATTTTTTAAAAGCCTGTAGATTTGTGAATCGCACGGCCTCCTGGGAATCTCATTCTGTGAGGCAATGAGGTGTGTCTGTCTCTCGCCTCTGCGGTTATACCTGGGCTGCATTGGAAAGAAATTAGTACTGTGACATTTGACATGGGTGGGCGTCTCTGCCTGTGCTGTGTGCCAGCTGCACAGATCAACCATGCTGACAGCGTCTCTCCTTGACTGACTAGCTGCCCCAAAAACACAAGCATCTTGACAAAGACCAGCTTCTCAATAACATCACACATACACTGGCATGCACTGTGCACATATAAATGCAGCTTTAGGCACACAGATGCAAGCATCAACATGCTTTCACACTTAGAAACATGACAGAAGATTTACCTACTTATGTTGTGACTATATAAAAAACTATAAAACGGCATTGTTGTGTCCGATGTCGTGAGTCAATCATTCAAGACAGAAAATGTCTTCAATGTCTGGCTGCTGTCTAAATCATGCAGCACCAAAATCCTATTTCCACTACAACAGATCAATTCCACAGAGGGGTCAGGAGGTGAGTTGATCTCTGACCCTTGGCTTTGTTGGCGCACACTGATGATACTCTGAGGGCTTGACCTGGTTGTCAGGGTGATGTGACACCTTCATTCTAGATAGGCAGCCATTTTGGGGCCAGAGTTTTTGACTCTATGGTGACATTAATTGCTCTGGGGAGGAAAGTAGGACTCACAGGGGAGTGAGATAACACTTGGTTCTCTGGTATACTCCTGGGCAAAAAATGTCTAGAGTATGGATGAAGTGCAGCGTTCATGTAACTGCATGTGTTTGGAAGTATGTGAATGTGTGTGTGTGTGTGTGTGTGTGTGTGTGTGTGTGAATCTTTTCTGCATGTGCTCACATGTGTATTATATTTTTAGATCATTGTAATTCACATGATGGGTGACATAAGTGAACAAACCCAAATTTGAGTTTGTTTTTGTTCATGTGACACACATGTGCACACACACACACACACACACACACACACACACACACACACACACACACACACACACACACACACACACACACATAGGCCAGTAAGCAGTGGGGATTTATATTTGTTGGATTCTAGGGGTGGTCAAAAAATCGACACATCACAGCATCATTTCGCAATATTTCGCAATACAGTATCAATACACAGAAGATAATTAATTATAATTATCTATTATTATATATGTGTTGCTCATTTTGTCTGCTTGACAAAACCATTTAGCAGCAATAACATTAAAGTTAGATGAACAAACAGAGAAATTTATCGTTTTAGATGAAACAGATGTTGACAAAGTTTCCTTTTGGGGACATAATTTGAAATTGGGAATGAATAATAAAATAATAAAATTGCAAAATATTGCTCAATATTGCAATATTTATATTTTTTATTCTTTAAATTATATTGTGATGATATTGTATCATGAGATAAGTGTCATGATGATAGCGTATTGTGAGACCTCTAGTAATTCCCACTGCTATTGGATTCATTTTAAGACTTTTACATTTTTGAAAAAACTTTCAAGAATTAACAATAATTTGGAGGCCCCCCCTGCACTGACTCTGAGGACACTCTAGGGGTCCCGGACCCCCTGTTGAAGATCTCTGATCTAAAGGATTAAAACTTCCAAGTGATGTGTTACAAGTTTCATACAACATTGTACCTTTTATAACTGTGCATTCTGAACCTCTTCGGTTGTTCTCACTTCACAGAGGTCTTTAAACTTGTATTTCGTGATATAGGAAAAAAACACCTGAAAATTAACAGTGCTGGCAAGTCTACAGCCCAATGTATTACTTGATAATGGCAAAACATGTTTTTTAATTGTTGTAAAGCCATCTCCTCACAGAAGGATGTAAGACTTTGGTTTGGCTGAGGTTCTTCACAATACCATCCCAGTAAGCAGTCTAATTATAGCTGCTAAGGGGAAATGATAGCGAATATTGACGATGCAGTTAAATCCCTGGCACAGAGAAGGGCCTATGATTGCAATATAATTATTCGGCATTTGGCTAGACAAAAGATGCTGCAGAGAAATATGTTTCAAGTCTTAGACAGAAAAATTACAACAAAAGAAATAATGGTGTAATTGAGGTGAGTTCTTGCAGAGTGTGGTGTATGTGTGTGTCTTTTCGGGGGCCCCGTGTTTTACTCCTGAGTGATGGTTAAAGTCTTATCGGCTGGGGAGAGGAAGTATGTGTTACATTTTTTGTCTGATAATGACAGATGAATGGAGGCAACCAGACAAAAGGATGACAGAATGATGGAAGGGATTGCTTGATAAACAGACAGGTGGAGCAATAGATAGATAGACCAGTTTTACTGTACTGTCTGGCTGTGAAGTTTGAATGTGCTTAGGAGTATGTCTTTCACGGTGTAGGAATGATAGTCTGTGTGTGGGAACTGTGAATAGAATATGAAGCCTGGATGAACACGTTTGAGGCGATTGTTCAAACTCACAAACACACACATGCACATTCAACAGGCGCACGCTCACACTGCACAATATGCATGGTTGCTCTTTAAGTTCAATTAGACTGAAAATGCTTTTTGATGAGTTCAAAAGCAAAAGAAGGAAGATGACTGAGAGGAAAGGAGCATCTTCCTCGGCCTATATCCCATTCGCCTGTCTTCTCTCCGGGTAAATGTAAATACACCAATCTTCCCTGCCTGACCCTGATTTGTGTACAGCATAACTCTCGGAACTTTAACATCTAGCCCACTTTGTTCATACTATTCTTTACTCAGCACATGGACTTGTGGGACATATTAAACAGTATTTGTGCAAAAGACAGACACCAAAATTAGAAATCCATCAGCCAACAAGTCTGAACAAGGCCATAGCATCACACAGAGGGGCTTCCTGGAAACAGCTTTGCTCAGGTATAGGGAAAGGTCATTAATAATGAATACTAAATCAGCATCTGAAAAAGGTTACTGTTTTCAAACGCTGTACTCTCTTCCTTGTACATCTCCCATAGCATTTATAATAGCCTTTTCACTTTGCTTTCACTGTCACCTCTTTTGTCAGGGAAAATTTGAGCTGTGGCTTTGCTCTGGTTCTGTAGGGGGCAGGAAAGGAGATGAGAGGAAAATGGTAGCATAGTGTGATTCATTCATACACGGATCAAGTGTGATGGCTCTTGGAGTGGTGCTGGGTTATTTGGTTTTCTAGGGCCAAATGTCATTGTGTGGGGTTTTTCATAAAATGTAAAGCAGTCCTAAAACCGTGGAAAGGTGTATCCATATATGAAGCTGCAATGGAGAAGTTCATAATGGAGTTGAGAAAGGAAGAAAGAGAAAAAGAGAAGGCTGTTCCCAAATATCTTAGTCAGGAGGTGGATGTATATTATGCACTCTGTGTCTCCTTTTGATAGAACAATTTTTTCAGCTGGCAGTGCTACACACATACACCACATAAAGCACTTTTTGCACCCCCCCCACACACACACACACACACACACACACACACACACACACACACACACACACACACACACACACATATCTATTTCAATTCACACAGACGTGGATACACCCACATTGTGTTGTTGGATAAAGGAGTGGGAAAGAAGCAAGCAGTGTTACAAATAGACTTTCAGAAAGGCTTTTGAGCAGAAGGAAGGAGAGCCTTGAAGAGCGTGAGCCTTCAAAAAGGCAGGCAGCAGCACATGAGCACACCCTTCCCCCCCTCGTCTTACGTGTACTCATGCTGCAGCGAGAATATAATAGAAACAATGACATATTTCGCCAGTATTCATAAATGCATTACCTAATCTTCAAATACATCACCCAGTGTTTACTCAAAGTGCTGCACTCTTGCTCACAGCTTCCCATGATCCTAGTGGAGGACTCCTGGAGGACACGGTGGTGTCATGCTGTGAGGCTGTGGCCACATATGTGCATAGCACATGGTTTCCCTGAGGGAACCGTCTGATTGGATGTGGGTGCTGGAGCCTGTCGCTTATCTGTGAACTCTCCCTTAATCTGGATATAGTAACCCCACAGGGAAAGACACATCACAAGGCCTAGGTTCAGTGTTGCCTTCATGATCCTTCCCAACTCACTCATGCAGCTGACAAGAAAAATGTATCAACAGTACTGTTTTTTAAAATAAATTGTAGCACTTATATACACTGAGTCCAGATTTTGAAATCCCATCACAGCTGTGGATGAACAAAAAGATTTTGATAATTTGTATGTGAGCTATAGAGTAAAAAGCTAAAACAATTAAAAAAAAATAAACTAAACAAAAAGGTTTATTTCCTTTTTAGGGATAGTTTGTGTTTGCATATACCAATTTTACAGACATATTGCACAATGTTAAGATTTATTTTGACAGACATTTTGTGATACACGTTATTTTCTTCTCATTATATTCCCTACTGCTTCAACAGAGAAAGATGTGACATAGAGCTGTTGTTATGTAATTGCCCACCTAAATCTCACTCCTGAAGTGTTGAATCATTAGGAGGTAGAAGTTAAATGGGGTGATGCTGCTAGGAGATGTTTCCAAGGCAACTTCATCCAACACAAATGAACATCCATATCCACTATTTGAAATGAGCAATCCTCATGTAAAAAAATAGCTAGTTTTAAGAGTAACTTTGGGAAGCCAAGATTCACAAAGGAAATTTTTATCACAATATGTCAGATATGTTCATGTGCACTAGAAGAGGAGTTTGGATGGTATATGTATAAGTTTGTGTCCATGTGTCCACACATACACACACATGGCTAATGGGAACAGGTGTGTCGGCCTGACTCTCGCTGCGTGACCTCTTCTTTTATGTTAGAACCTCATGTCATGCAGAGGCAGAGACAACACTTCCCAGGGTGGATCGATCTCCTCTACACTGCAGTACTCTGTTCCCCTGTCTCAAACACAAAGGGTATGCACCTGCCTGGAAGTGCGGCTCTGACACAAAGCCTGCAGGGAACCAGATGTCTCTGAGGCGTGTTGTGGAATTGATACTCCCACTTCTATTCATTTTTTTACCAAAAAAAGAGGCACAACCCAAATGGATATAGATGAAAAAATTATGCCCGCAAGTATTTTGTTTGTCCAAAAAGAACCCAGATAAAAACAAGTAAAAACATCAAAATTACAAATGTTAAATGTTTTCGGTGTATGAAACAAATAGTACATGTAAAGGTAATTTTTTATTATAGGTTATGGAAGAACAAAAACAAGTTTAGAAAGGGATCATTTACGAGGAGACCCTAACCTCCCAATAATTAGCAATTAGCTCCAGCGATCTGGTCGGACCCCTACATTTTATGAAGGTGCTGTACACAGTCTTGCACAGAACCTGGTAATGAAGAAACACCTGTTTTAAGGTAAGACAGCTCACACTGTTACTGTGTGTTATGGTTGATTGATAGAAAGATTTTAGTTCAAAAAGGAGGTTCTTGGTGGAGTGCTAAACCTAAAATCCAATGGGCATGTTGCAAAAAGTGAATGAAAGGTAGCACATCTCAGGTTCCCAATTTAAAGGGCGACAAAATACTGTCATTCCACTTTTATAATTAGGCTCACATCACAATAAATCAACACTGATGTATTTCGGCACAAAGCCAGTTAATTTCTTACCCCCTGTAGAGCTAACTGTGTGTTGGTTAGCAATATTATTTCTTCTAGCTGTCTTTTCTCCATTGAATTCCAATTGTCATGTTAGCCAGCAAGAGCAGGCTAATACAGACGTGTAATATAAAGTTGAAGTCACACAGAATGCAGAATACGTCTAACGACCATCATCCTCAACACATACAGTATACTAGCTCAAAATTTATAGCATTTAGACATTTATAGACATTAATATAATTATTAATTAATATAGACATTTATAGCAACTGTAATTTTTAAATCAATTGTGATACCTATACATCTAAAGAGCTTAAACACAAATGCAAACATATATCCACCTACAGGCAATTTCTATTCATATTCTATTCACAACATTCACTTTTTACTTCACCTGCATGCCTCTTCACCGTGGAAGGAACCAGAGCTTTTAAGTAAAAGTAGCAATAGCACAAGTCCCTCATGCAATATCAGCAAAATGTACTTAATGTCTGTGGTATACTGATGTATTATTATATTGTTAATACTTCTGCATTATTGCATAAGCACCATTTCACTGTTAGAACTGATCATTCAAATCAGAAACAGTGTGGAATAAAAAGCATGTTAATTCTATCTGAAATATAAAATATTATAAAACGGAAATACTTAAGTAAAGTTGAGTAGTAAAATTTTACTTAAGTATGTGTCTTGTGCAGATTGTGCTAGAGGCCAGAACCTCCTTGCTGTGTGGCGATAAGGTGAACCACTGAGCCTCTGTGCCACCCAACTGTGAAACCTTAGCACTGTATAAGTATCTTAACAAATGAGGACATTGTTGTGGTTATAAATGAGTTTCTAAAATGAAGCTTGGATTTTTCATAAGCCTTATCCCATCCGTCACTGTTCCCTGGCATTGGTAAACATGTTGAAAGTTGTCTTCCATCAAACTTTCACTTGTTCCAACACTGTCAGAACCGATAGAGCCTGCCAATTTCAATCACCATAGGTTTTTTTCTCAGTGATGGACTTGCTTGTTTACTGTGATTTATGGTGATCAAAATTAAATTAACACGGTAATGATGTATTGATGTTAAACTTCCATTGACTGTAGAATGATTTGCCTCATATTCATTTTCCATTTATGTAACAAACATGGTCCAGTAAACATGGTGACCTAAAGAAGCCACCTACTTTCATTAGACATTCCACATTAATATCATGTTTCCTGTCCATGTAGGTATGAAGGTAGACTTAGGAGAGCTAATGTGGTAATCAACAAAACATCATTAGATGAAGGATGATATGTCGTATGGAATATTTACATCAATCTCCATTATCCTTGTTAAATGGACTGAAACTAAGAAAGCACAGGTATTGCAGATCACTATTTTGATTGAGAAATAATATGATTGACCTCCATCACAGAAAGGTAAACAGACCAAGAGAGACAGCTAAAGACAAAGACTCAAGGACAAGATAGACACACACACACACACACACACATACACACACACAAGACAATAAAGCTGGTGTGAGGGGCTCATCACATTAGTGTGACGGAAAAAAAACACAGAGCGGCTAAAGAAAACTAAAAACTAGTCCCCGTATGGTATGGTGAACAACAAATCCTTGTAACCCTCAACAAAAAAATTGCTCCACTGCCGCCTGTGTGGTCTCAGGCTGAGAGAGGATTAATGTTCTTCCCATTAATAAAATTACAAAGAAAGGGAATGAACATAATATCCGGGACTTCCTCCTGTGAAATGGCCCTCTCTCTGCCCTCCTGGGGAAGAGCTGTTTTATGTCCAAACTAATCCTTCCTCCTCCCTCATCACACGCACCACCTTTCTCTGTTCCAACACTTCCAAATCCAAACCCAAACCAAACGTCAATAGCCATTTCAACCACAGACAGGGAAGAATGAGAAGTGTGTGTTTGTGTGTGGGTGTTTGTTAAGGGGAGGGTGGGCATGGGTTGAGGGGATGGGATGTGTGTATGTGTGTGTGTGTGTGTGGGGGTAGTTCTACCATGACGGACGTGTGGAACAACAAATGAACAATGCCTCGAGCAATATCAAAGATGTCGATGGGAGGAGATTTGAATGGCGTATCAGTGGAGATGTTGAATATTACTCATGTCAATGGTTGAGATGATGAGTGCTCTGGGGCATCAATTTCTCTCGCTAGCTGTTTTTCTTGTCATATGAGTTTCAAGGTAATAAACGCCTTTCGGTCTGTTGTCTGATGTAATTGAATAATGGGTGATGCACACATGTCGTGCAGCGTGAAAGTCACAATGAAATCCAACCACATCAGTGCTGGTTTACTTTTCTCTCGTGCTGTTAATTTATATCTTTATTAGTAACAAATTAGCTTGGAGCTAAGTTCAACAGACAGGGTAGGAATATATTGTCAAACCAGTTGCCTCACCCAGAAAACAACCACATAAGTTGATTGTGCAAGCAGCCTAAAATGACCAACATTTTTTTTTAAATTGTTTTTATTGAACCTATATTTAACTAGGTAGGCTGTTAAGAACAGTATTGTGTCGTCTGCGTATAGGTGGATTTGAGAATTCCCAGTAGCAACTGGCTGGATCCTATCAGAAAAAATTGTTATTGAACCATGCAAGGCAATTATGAGAGAACCCAAGTTAGTTAAGTCTGTCGATGAGAATACAATGGTTAACAGAGCCAAAGATCTTGGAAAGATCAATGCAGATGGCTGCACAGTAATTATTTTTGTCAATGGTGATGGTGATATAGTTTATGACCTGGAGGGTAGCTGTTGTACAGCTATGACTGGCACGGAAGCCAGATTGCTGTTTTCCTAACTGTAACTAAGCATTTCTTTTGCCTTTACTTAACTAGTTCAGTTTCACAATGTGAACTACATGTTTAAAACTGTTTTTGTGCATGTTATAGGTTTACAAAATGAAAAAGCCCAAAGTCCCTCCCAAAGGGACTCTCCAACATAAAACACTGTTCAGAAACTGCTCCAAACAGCTCTATCATAGTCCAGACTTTACTTCCGTGAAAAAGATGCATCACTTTGTAAGAAAATGTTTTAATGTTTGCCTAGCTGCTAGCATGGCACGCCCTCATACTTTGCTTTTGACTGGGATAGTATGTTATGGTTGGGGTCCAGCTGGCTGTGAGTTTTTTTTTTTTTTCTCCTGTATTTTCTGTGGTCCTGCCCTGTCCCCTGTTTTGTTTGGTTTCTCCCTCTCTCCTGTCAAAGCCAGCTGACTACGCACACCTGCTTGCCATCAATAATCAACGGCTCCCGCTGCCCACACCTGCCAGTCATCAACTGCTCCCGCTGCTCACACCTGCCTGTCATCACCATCTCCGACAATATATCTACCCCGGCTCTTCATCCACTTGTCACCTGATCGTTGCTCCAGTCACACTGGTGAAACTCGTCAACGTTACAAGTTTTTGTCTCCTCGTGATCTATGTACTTACCTCGCTGTTTTCCTCCCTGCAGTTTTCTCTTGTCTCCATTTCTTCCGGTCAGCTGGCTTCAGAATCAGAATCAGCTTTATTTTGCCAGGTAAGAAAGACACATACGAGGAAATTTTCTTTGGAGCATCGTCCTTCAAACCCCGGTCCTCCTCCCACGGTGTCCCACTTCCATCAGCCTGCTTTTCCGCTCCTTGTGTCCCGTGTCTCCTCCTCAGTTCCTGAGTTCCAGAAATTCCTCACGTCCAGAGCTTCCCCCAACCATCCGGTCCTCCGCCTCCCTGTTCCTAGCATCCATCTTCCCACACCCACTCCCTAACTCCTGTTTCTAGAATAAATATTATTACTCTTTGAGCCATGCACTTGAGTCCATCTGTGCTATTGTAACAGAACGATCAGGTCATTATGGACTCAGCTAGCTCACCCCGTCACCCGATCCCTCAGCTTCTCCGCCCCATTACTTATCGTTTGCCGTGGCCTGCCAGGGAGTGTTGCTCGGCCAGCATGCCTTGGCTATTACGGCTATGGCCGAGGCGCTTCGCTCCCTGACTGAGGATGTCCAGCAGTTGGGCCGTCAACCCTCTTTCCCCGGCGTCTCCTACCCTTCTGGTATTCCTGCTCCGTTTGAATCACCTGTCTCCACACCCGACAAATTCTCCGGTGTGCTGGGAACGTGCAAGGATTTCCTGGTGCAGTGTGCCCTGGTGTTCAGCAGACAGCCAGTAACCTTTCACTCTGACGAGGCCAGGGTGTGTTTTGTCGCTGGTTTGCTCCGTGACCAGGCCTTTTCCTTGTCCACCTCAGTAAGCCAGGGGAGGTCTGATCTTCTCTCCTCATACTCCTCCTTGGAGGAGGAGATAAGGAGGGTGTTTGATCATCCTGTGCGGGGGCTTGAAAAAAATTGTCGTCTCATGTCCCTCCGGCAGGGGGATCGCAGTGTTGCGGAGCATTTGGTCGATTTCCACATCTTTGCCGCCAGGTTGGGTTGGAACAATCCAGGTCACCATAGCGCTGGCAGGACTCAGTGATTGAATAAAGGATCTTGTGGCCACCAGAGACGAGCCGGAGAGCTTGGATAGTCTTATCGATTGCGCTATCGATCTCAATAACCACATCCGTGAAAGGGAGAGAGAGCGCCATTCTTGTGGCTCGTCCTCTGCTTGGTCTTGTCTGCCACCGTCTCGGGTCTGGGGGAAGATCAGGAATTGGAGCACTGCCTGTCATTCCTCCTGTCTGTTGTCGGCGCGAGCCCTTGGTAGGTCCCCGGCACCATTCAATACACCCGACTCCCCTGATCTGTCTTTAGTTCCCAAAGAGTACCACGACCTCGCCTTGATTTTTAGTAAGGACCAGGAGAGGCTATGGAGCAGTACATTAAAGATTCACTCACGGCTGGTATCATCCGTCCTTCCTCGTCCCCATTGGGCGCTGGATTCTTCTTTGTTGCCAAGAAAGATGAAATCCTTTGTCCGTGTATTGACCACAGGGAGCTCAACGCAATCCTCGTCCAGAATAAGTATCCTCTGCCTCTCATGCATTCAGTCTACAAGTCCCTCTCCCGGTCCACCACGTTCACTAAGCTTGATCTCAGGAATGCTTATCACCTGGTGCGGATTTGGGAGGGGGATGATTGGAAGACTGCGTTTAATACCCCACTGGGTCATTATGAGTACTTAGTTATGCCCTTCGGTTTTACCAACGCTCCCGCAGTTTTCCAGGCTCTTGTGAATGATGTGCTCTGTAACCACTTACATCGGTTCGTTTTCGTCTACCTAGACGATATTCTGATCTTCTCCCGTGACCCAGTCCAACACACTGAACATGTCCGGTTGGTTCTGCACCGGCTCCTGGAGAACAGACTATTCGTCAAGGCTGAAAAATGTGAGTTGACTGGCCTGTTCCCACCTCAGTTAAACAGTTTTCTTGGTTTTGATAACTTCTACTGTCGGTTTATCTGCAATCACAGCTCTGTGGCCACCTCTCTCACCTGTCTTACCTCCCCTTTGTTTCCCTTTGTATGGTCTCCAGAAACCGCTGCAGCCTTTTTCCTTCTTCACCTCTGCTACTGTTCTCTCTAACCCTGACCGGTCCCCCCTTCATTTCCTGGTGGAGGCGGATGCCTCGGACTTGGGAGTGGGGGCCACTCTGTCCCAGCACTCCCCCTCGGACCAGAAACTCCACCCTTGTGCTTTCTTTTCCAGATGCCTCATCCACACTGAACGTAACTACAGCGTGAGGGACCAGGACCTGCTAGCCGTCAAGCCAGCTTTAGAGGAGTGAAGACACTGATTGGAATGCACCCAACAGCCCTTCCTGGTTTTGACAGACCATAAAAACCTCTCATACAGCCACACCGCCCAGACACTCAACTCCCGCCAGGCTAGGTGGGCCTTGTTCTTCAACCGGTTCCACAACACCAAGCCCGATATGCTGTTTCGTCTCCACTCCCCCAATAACCCAGAGAACCCTCCTGACTTCATCCTCCCCCGTTCTTGTCTCGTTGCCTCCCTAGCTTGGGAAGTGGAGTTTGCCGTCCATCGCGCCCAGTCTACGGACCCCGACCCTGGTACTGGACCCACCAATCATCTCTACGTCCCTCCGTTCCCAGATCTTTCCGTGGGTGCATGCCTCCATATTCAGCTGCCACCCCTGCGTGGCTAGAACACTGTTCCTGCTCCGCCAACAGTTCTGGTGGTCTACTGCGGAGAAGGACTACCGGGACTTTGGGGCCACTTGCGAGGTGTGTGCCTGCCCCAAGCCATCCCAACAACCGCCTGCCGGTCTGCTCTACCCCTCCCAGTCCCCGGTCGGCCCTGGTCCCATATCGCCCTGGACTTTGTTACTGGCCTGCCCAATTCTCAAGGCAATACCGTCATACTCACCGTGGTGGATCGGTTTACCAAGTCTGTCCACTTCATTCCTCTGCCCAAGCTGCCCACAGCTATGGAAACCACCAAACTCCTGGTTTGTAGGTGTGTGATTGTCGGTGACTACTTAGTAAGCAGTAACGTCATAGCTGTGAATGTTAGAAGTGCAGTCTGTGTACAGTTTATCTGTCAGTGAATAAATGCTCCAACTCCTCAAGTCCCAGGCCAAGTTCCCGTGTCTTTCTTGGTACCTGCTGGTTAAAGTGAAGGGTGTTAGCCACGGAGCTAGCAACAACTCCAGCACAGGCTGACTAACTTAAGATAAGGTGACCAGATTTCTCAAACAAAATCCAGGGACATTTTCAGCTCAGAAGCGTATATACCTCCAAAACTCTTCATGTTTTTATTTTTGTAAAACACAAAACGGGGACACTAGACCTAGAGCTGTTCTCATTAGAGGCTGAGCCCTAAAAGTCCTAATATTTCAAGATAAAAAGTCCTAATATTTCAAGATAGAAATTCCTAATATTTAAAAATTAAAAGTCCTAATATTTAAAATTAAAAGTCCTAATATTTCAAGATAAAAACTCCTAATATTTCAAGATAAAAATTCCTAATATTTCAAGATAGAAAGTCCTAATATTTCAAGATAGAAACTGTTTACTGAACTACATTTATCTGACAGCGTTTGCTTTATTGCTTCAGGCTTGTTTCTGCAACAGCTCATTGAGTATCGGAGACAATAAAAACTATTGAGGAAAGATTTTCCTTTGACATTGATGCAGTATTAAACGAGATCGCTGCAGTCGGCAGCAGAGAAACAAGCTACAGTGTAAGTTAATTGGATAATTGTCCAGCTTGTATTTACGTTTACAAAAGTGCTTGTTTTGCTACTGACAGACTCAGATTAATATTCTAAGTGTTTGACAACATTATGGAAAGGATTTCTAAAGAGGTCGACCTTCCTGTTAAAGATTAAGATCCTTTTAAAAACATAAAAGTCTGCGAAATTGCGTTTGCTAAACCCACCATACTCCATGTAAATAATCAGTAATTTTAGCATCGTAAAATACGGCTTTCTAGAACATCTCTGAGCAGCGCTGGCTCTGGCTGTCTGGAGCCTGCATGTGTGGGGTGTGCGACTATCGGCTACGTTTGGTCAGTGTTTTCTTTCTTTCTTTCATTCCAATATCGGGTCTGTCAGTCACAGTGAAATCCAGGGACATTTCCAGGGACAGATCCAGCCGGGGACAGGTCACCAAAACCAGTTACTGTCCCCGGAAACCGGGGATGTCTGGTCACCCTAACTTAAGATGGGCTGACCTTTTAGGTGGACTATGATGTCAGGTGCACCTAAGCATCCAAAACCGGAAAACCCTGCTATTAGGACATGTTGTTCAAACGGTAGCTTATTATTCGAGTACACATGGAGCAACATTAGCATTAATTTGGAGTTGATAAATGTCCATTCAGTTTCTTTTTAGCTCTGTTTTGGTCTCCATCAACTCCTAGATAGTGTACAGGGGGTTTGTCTGAACCTTTGTGCTGAAACAGCAGCCTTCTGTATCTGGAAACGACACTGAATCAGAAGGGCAAGAACTAAAACAGTTAAGTTAAGGGCCATAAAACCACTACACTGCAGAACTTGATAATTCTCTTGCATTTGTCACTATGAGATTATTAATATTATTAATATACAAATAATGATTAGAGCAGCTTTAAACTTGTGCATTTTGTATTCTTTGTTTTTTATATACTTTATCTGCGGAAGTCCTCTAGAACTGTAGCTTAAAAATACAAGACTAATGAGGCAAGCAGACAAAACGTCCATAGGCCTATTGAGAGTAAGACAGAGAAAGACAAAAACATAAGATGAAGACATGGTGTAAAACAGAAACACAGCAGGCAGACAGACAGTGATGTGACTGGTAGAACAGTTG
The DNA here is from genome assembly GCA_013375575.1 of Percina caprodes. Taxonomy (NCBI): domain Eukaryota; kingdom Metazoa; phylum Chordata; class Actinopteri; order Perciformes; family Percidae; genus Percina; species Percina caprodes. The sequence continues at coordinate 9,830,644 of JABXJD010000005.1, read as the reverse complement.
ATACACAAGCTGTTAGATGTGGTCAGGAAAATAGACTGGCAGATAGACAGACAGCCAAGCATGTACAATAAGATGACAGATAGAAAAAACAGGCAGAAAGACACAGGGGTAGATAGACAGTGATAAAGAAAGACACACATGCCGGTAGACAAGCATAAAGGCAGAGACAGTCATGGGATCGAGGCAGGCATAGTGAAAAATTGGCTGTCCTACAGGTTCACATTAAGACTGCTATACGTGGCCAGGTCAAGACCCCAGTGGCACATGGTCAGCGTCAGGCATTCTGGGAAGACTACAGACTTACAAGCAGTCACGCAGGCAGAAAGAAAAAGAGAGAGGGAGAAAGTGTTGCAAATGGACAGGTGGAGAGCACACACACACAAGCGAACACATATGGAGAGCATGCATAGCAGCAGGCAGGCAGACAGGCAGGGCCAGGAAGGAGCCTGGGTAGGAGATAAGATTCCTGGGTGGCTTTGCCATAGGCACGGGTCTGCAGAGCACAGAAGCCTGGGGCAGAGGGAAGAGTAGGGCAAGGAGACAGGGGGGCAGAGCGGGAGATGGGGACTGCGTTATCAAGCCTGTGCAGGGGCTGGGCGAATGGGCAGTCTGGGAATCCCACTTTCACAACTGCCCTCTCCCTCCATGATCCAGAAGCGGTGGTGAGACAGAGGGAGGGAAACCAGCACAAAGGACCAGAAAAAAGAAAGAGCCCTAAAAAATGGTGTTCATATGCGCGTTTTGTGACTGATACTATCTACAAATGAGTGAGGGACACAATGCTTCTTTATCATTTTATTTGAAATTTCTGTTTGTGAATAAATGTGTGTAGTTTGATGAGCAGAGAGAGAACGAGGAGAGTAAAGCAGAGAGAGTTAGAGAGAGAGATATCATGAGCCTACACACAAAGAGGTGCAGGATGTGAATGCACTGTATCTTTGATAATGATGGTGCTCTGTGTGGGGGTGTTTACAAAATATCCATTAAGGTTAGAGGCAGATCTTGCAGCTCTGATAAGAAATGCCATGAAACTAAATATACACATATACTATATTCATATACATTCTACTTTCTCTCCTGCTTGTGTACTGTGTGTGCACCACTGTGAACAATCATGTGTCTTTGCAGTCTGAATAAGTATCTCCCAGCATGCAGGCAGTGCATGTGTATGTATGTGTCTGTCTTCTCAGCAGGATCTGATCTACTCACTATATGTGAGGGTCTAAATAGCATGCAGTATACCACGTCACCAACAGCTTCGCACAAGCAGTGCTGCAACACAACACAACACAAGCTAAGACACATTTTCTGAACCTGTACACAACAGTGTGAGGCAACATGACTTACAAAGTTTGAACGTACAGTTTAATTGTGATGAATAAAATCTGACATTCAAACCTACATTATTCTTACCTCCGCCAACAAGTACAAGGTGCCTTTAGATATACCAAGACAACAGACAGACCAAAAAAAATTTATATCTTGTATTCAGTATACAGTATATTTCAATGATACATTTAAAATAGTTATGTAATGTATGTAAGAAAATAATTTAAGGATGCAGACAGGCGGGGTAGGGTTTCTTTTCCCATCTATCTCGCATTTCCCAATCTAGCAGTGATAAAGGAGAGCCTCCTCTGCCAGACACATGGCCAATTACAAATTAGCCAGTTTGTCGGGGGGGAAATCGTAATCAGGCTTCAAGAGGTGGAGGCCCTTGAAGATTAATTGGAAATGGGCCCCTGGTAAATGTCAATGGCAATCAAGGGTTTGTACAGCTCTGATTGACTCTATACACAGACCCCTCTACCCAGGATAAGCTTTCTCGAGCCGTGACATTGCTGGCACCACTCTCTCACCCTCTCCATCTCCACGGAAAGAGAGAGAGGACAGGCACAAAAGAGGCAAGGAAAAATGGAGTTGCGAGACAGTGATGGAATACCAAGAGAGAAAAGAAAAGAGGGACGTTTGACATTTTCAACCTCCCGGTGTGTTCGTGTTAGGAGCTTTGGTTATGATTTGAAAGGGGGAAGGTGCAGACAGACAAACACCAAAAGAAGACATTTTCCATGGTGGGAGCAGAACCCATGTGATAATCATCATGAAGGCCATTTGAATGCAACATTTTTTTCATTTCCATCTCTTTCTACCGTCCATGATCCAATTACTCTAAAAAATTGCAACTAAAACATGACGGGGCTCCAGAAGGTCGTCCAGTTTTCAACATAAGTGTTGTGATAAAAATCGTATGGTGCCGCTTAGTACCAAGGTGATTTTGAATGATAAAAAGAAAGTGCCAACTATTTTTTTTAAATCAATTACTTGCCCTATTGCTAAATCCTAGCATAACACAGACACACAAATGATATCTCTTCTTACCACTAATCCGGCTCTATAGCTGAATAATAATAATCAAACAGTATCAGTTTGAATTAAAGAAAGTCTTGCAAGATTCATTTATTACAAACATAAGACACTAAATATCTCATATTTTGGTAAGTTAGTTAGTTTTTAGGGAAAGTACTGTAAGTCATAAACTTTGAAATGTTGCTTATGCAACAAATATGCAATTGCGTCACTTCTTGTGGAGTCAACGAGCAGAAATATAAACAGCGCCATCAAGTGCAGCCACGACTTAAGCCCTTGCCTACCGCCACGGTCTTGTCGCATTTAAGTGGCAGGAAGTGCGTCAAATAAAACTAGAAACATGTATTGTGTTTCTCCTGCCCATAGACTTTACATACAGGACATGTCTATGCTTTTGAGGTACTGTATGTGTTTTCAGTCTTTGTTGAGTAAATTATGTACACTTTTAATTGAGCTAACAAGCAGTTAAGAGCATACATAATTTTTTTTTGCAGAGGTGTTTGTGATGCCTGTAGAGACGATTTCAGTATTGGATGCTAGGGAAGAATTGTACTCACTGTCAGCTACCCGTCTTCCATGCTGCGGGATTTTTACCTGCAAAGAGTCAGTGCGACAGCCAATCGAAGCATGACAGGTCAGCCTGGGTTGGCTGGCACCTCTCTACTCCCACCAAAGCTGTACTGTAGTGACACACGCTGTCAATATATTGACTGAATGTCAGAAAGTTGGAAAACAGGATATTCTTTCACAACCCAGACTTGTCACACTCAATCCGTCTACAGTGCATTTAATTCCACTGCTTCCTGCTGTCTCCTCCCCTTGCAAATTTCTGATACTGAAGCAGAAAACACACGCTTTAGTCGATTAGATGCCTCCACTGACAGGAAGTGCAAAATCAACTGAGCGTTGAGTCAAGATGACTAATAAGGAGAGAGTGACAGAGGACAAGACTGAGTGTTACGTCAATTATTTCATCGATACTAGCCGTTCATCAACCCGAACAAATATTACTTGTTACTAAACAAGACTTTAGGGTTTAGCAGTGCGAGAGGGCAGCATTTAGTAAAACTGTTTGTGAAAAGAAGCAAATAGGCTTTGATAGGAGAGTCATTACATTAATTGGTCTCTGACCCTTACTGCTCTCCTCTGTGACCCAAATTTTCAAGGAACAATGAAGATCCTAAACATGCAATAGTTTAGGCTTTTGAATATACAGAATACACCTAATTCATGCTATTTTACCTATGTATAGATCACAGCGTAGTCATGTCCCCAGCGAAGGACACTGCAAATTATTTGGTACTTACCAAGATAAAAAAACTTACATTTCTTATTTTAAGTGTTCAACTTTACACTATAATCTTAAATCAAGCAAGCTCGCCAAGTGAAATTATTTTGCTACATGGACAGATAATTTCACTTATTTTGAGTACCTTTTTATCTTGATTTTAGACACCACTTTTTTGTAGTGTACACAGTCTTAGTTGATGACTGCTGCTCAAGTAGGAGACTGCAAAAAGATGGCATTCCATTTTTTCAGTGAAAGCCCAAAATACTCAGTACAAGGCACCAAACCCCCAACTGTTCGGGGCGACTTTCCATGGACAGCCCCCCCACTCTGACATCTCTCAATTTAGTGCATGTATAGGTACTGAACAAGTGTGTGTAATTCAGGACTGTGTGTAGTAACAACAGAGTGAAAACATTGTAATTTCCCTTTACAGGATTAATAAAGTATGCATTATTATTATTATTATTATTATTATTATTATTATTATTATTATTATTATACAGGATAAACCTTTCTATTTTTGGCCTTTTTGTTTTAAAGCATACTAAATATTTTGAGGTATTTGAACTGAGTTTATGTCAGAAAGGTGTCTGGATTTTTTACTTTCACATAAGTATGAGAATACAAATCCTGCATAACTGCGCTGAATTATACAGTTGAAAGGCTGTTTAACTTATAAATGGCAACTCAATGCATTTTTTTATAATATTATTCATCCAGTGGTGACACACCAACTCTGCCACCAATTTAGAAGAGAAACATTTCTATAAATGTGAGGGTAGGGGTGCTTTTAAGGTGATTTTGATCTGCTGTGCCAACAGAAGTAAAAAGCTGTATGCTCTGCTGTCAACCAAAGCAGTGTTTTTTCCTGGGTGTAATACCTTTGACAAGACTGAAGAAAAAATGCTAGACTTGTACACAACAAAAAAAGCAGGAGTCAATCTCATCAAGCTGATTTGTGCAGGACATATTCCAAAAGCAGATGGTAAACAAATATTTAGAAACTGTGTTTCCTTTGATATTCTGGATGGGGCTTCACCGTCTGATTTGTAAGCCAATGCCAGCAACAACTGCATTTTAGAAACGCTGCCAGATATATTACAAGGGGGAACTGGAGCAGAACAGCTATCTGGCGATGCACCATGGACATTATGCAAATACCATGAGAGAACATATTAGCTAGTCTATCGGTTCCCCTTTAGAGATGCCTCCACCAAATTGTCTCAAAAGTCGCAGTGAGCTCCAACTGAGCCGAGGAATGGGTGAATTCAAAATTAGAGTGACAGAGCAGCCTTTTGGACATTTTGTAGTGCTCTTCCTACTTTGCAAATTTATAGGTCCCTTCCAAACAACATATCAGTACCACCAGAGTACATTTCTTAATTTGTGTTATGCAGCAATTGCATGCTGACACCACATACTTGATCATCAAAAATATGCCTTGATGAAGATGCATTCAATCCAAAAAACCCATGGTACTTAATTGAAACACATTTGGTGTAATGTCCCATAACACTTGAAGTGCATATCTCCAGCAGAGCATTTGAGCACAAGTCAGAATGGTTGGAGCGGCAATGTTGACGATGGCATATATTCCCAGTAATAGCCTTGATGTTTGTTTTTAAAGGGGCTGTGGCACCGCATGCCATTAAAGGGCTAATGATGTACGATTGTCATCTCACACATTGCAGAGTTAATTGGGCCTCTGTGATCATGCCTAATGGCTTTACCAGGGAATTATTGACACAATCATGTGGGCCGACGTGCTACAGGTAGGTGAATAAATAAATAAGCAAGCCCCCGCTACCCCCACCTCTGTCTCCCCAGACGCCAAGCTCGTCAATCTTGGCAACTGCCTCTGGACACCCCAGTCAGTTAACATTTTAGAAAATGGCTTCCCATTAATAATAAAGGCATATTAACATAAGTGAATTCTGCTGCGGTGTGGGATTCAGTGGAACAGTTATTAAAGTCCAATTTGGCCTCATTAATAATGCATCCACCTTTGACTTTCTGATATCCAGATTATGTGGTATTACTGTGGCTCTACATTATTTATTAACCATTTTCAATTGGGGCCCTTGATGACTTCTAATTGGTAGGTGGTGGTGCCATTAAGTTATCCCTGATGAGACTTGTCAATCAAAATGCATTCTCTTGACCTCTGTGTCCAACAAACTGCACACACACGCACGCAGTCAGAGCCAGGTGCCAACAGTGCCAACAGTGCCATAGTGCGGAACAGGGGCATAGTGCTTCACCCGCCAAACCTGCCAAGACACAGGTCTTGGCAGGTCTGACTCCTGTCCATCATGGCCATTTGAAGTGTTGCAGAGGGGTGGCTAAGCTGCATGAGGCCCGCTGTTAGAGAAGCCTGGCTTTAAAAGTTAATGGCTCCTGTACTATGCTGAATGACACTGGAAGGGTGAGCGATTGTCATGCCTCCATCCTCTGGGGGCCTTTTGTCAGTCAGTCACTCATATAGACAGAGGGTGGCACATGCACAGCCATACAGATACACCCATGAACATACTGTATGTACTCTAAACACTCTAAATACAAGTATATATATGCAACAGAAACATGACAATATGCATAATAAGCATTTGTGTGTATGCCATCACATCATGCCGAAGAAACAAGAAGGCTGTCAGCTTGCAAGCCAGCATGTCATAGCTTTTCTGATGACACTGTGCTGTGAGACAATGACAACACATCCCGCTCAACTTTAGGCTATTACAATCATGCTGAATAGCATGTTATTCTGTCCAGCATGTTGAGATTTTATTGCATGGTAGATCCACCCAAACTAATTTGAAACTGAATGATAATCACTTGCTGGAGAACATTCCTGCTTCACAGAAATGTCTGAGTAACAATTTGTGCACAGCAGAGCAAAGAGAAAAAGGAAAAAATAGTGTGAATGAATTCTGCTCCCCTGAGTGCAGGCAAGAAATGGAATCAAGATAAAAAAGGAGGAAGTGAGATATCTTGTTAAATACACTGGAATTGGGTACACAGTCGCGTCACACACACACACACACACACACACACACACACACACACACACACACACACACACGCACACACACACACCTGCAATATCACTCACACAGAACCAGCTGAGCACACAGTTTTAGGTTGCACACCCCCTAAGAAATTTAAGCAATGCACATATTTCGACACAAATGAGCAATATTTAGGAATCTACCTGGGTTTTATTAATTGATATTTAATCTGGGCTCAATGGGGGAGATTTTCTGGCAAATAAAAGGGACCTCATGTTGAATCTGGCAAGCACAACATCCCAAGAGCTATAGTAGCACCAGCTGTGCGTGACTCAGAGATGTTCAGCCGCTCTGTTAACAAGGATGGATATGGTGCAAAGTGAGCTTGATTGGGAGTGTTAAGGCCATCTGGATCACTTCAGACTGTCCTGAGTTTGTGACCACTGAAGGAATGGTCACCTGCATGCCAGGTAATGCATTACTTTAATGCAGAAATCAATTCTCTACAACATCGGGAATAGTGAGATGGTAATGCACATAAGCTAAACAACAAGTAAAATAGCCGTAAAAATGCAGTAATACAACTGCACTGCAATAAATCCACCATCATGAAGTTTACAATGTTGAGTTTCTGAAAAATTGGTGCGACCTCTAGCTTACCCAGTAAGAGCATGCGCCCCATGTGGGCTGACTCCCATTCAGCGGCCAGGGTTCGAATCCGACTTGCGGCCCTTTGCTGCATGTCATCCCCCATCTCTCTCCCACCTTTCCTGTCCATCCACTGTCACTATCTATTATAATAATAATAATCTTTAAAAAATAAAAAGGTGAAAAGTTGGAGACTGTTAGTATAAATTTATAGTGTATATTTATTAATATGTATTATTATTATTATTATTATTATTAATTATTATTATTATTATTATTATTATTATTATTATTATTATTATTTTACTTTACGTTACTGGTTTCATGTTTGTACATCTAAGACGTGTCTGTAATGGATGTCTTAACATTAAAGAAAGTACCTACATATACTGTATGTTCTTTGTTTACAAAATAGCTCTTTAGCTCTTGTCACATTAATGGACTAATCATTTTCATATATTTATTGTGTGATTAATGACTGTCTTTCATGTTTAATTAATCATTAACTAATAGTTTGTTAAGGTCTTGATAGCGACATTATTATAAAATGTTAGCATTAATATTCATGTCCACTGAATATTCATGTCCATCCTCACCCATCAGTATGCCTGCTAGGCGCTAGTAGAAGGCCAGCACTTATAATTGGCAATCTTTTCCTGTTGGTTGACAGTACAGAAGAGTCATTTCCTTGCATTCAAATCTGCGAGTCACACAAAGCCGGCTTGTCAACTTTCCACTTCATTACAGGTCAAGCAATAGACTCATTTCTCTCATGCGCGTCGCTCCCATAATTGTTTTCTACCTCTCCTTTCGTAGCCAATTTACATGTGCTTCCTTGCTGGGTGTAAAAGAGACAGAGAAGGAAAGATGAAAATGCTCCTGCTTTTCACTTCCACTCACCGTCCATTAACAACTTGGCACATGGAATGCAAAAAGTAATATGAATTTTGTTCCCTTTTCTTTAGCATTTGCTTTGAGGCATATGATATAGTATGTTAAACTGAGCTGAGACTTTGATAGGATATGTTGTTGAAAAGCAGCTGAAGGAAAAGTATAGGCTGCAAGCAGCAATAAGTCCAGAAATAGGAAGCTATATGTGCTTGAGTTTATGTGTCCCATATTAAACTGACTGTATATACACTGTATAGTCATTACAATGAGCACAAATAAGCTATACTATATAAAGAGTAATCATATCATGGTGAAATGAAAGCAACCACTACACAGACCAGGAAAGGAACAGTTAAGGGTTTATGAGAAAACACTAACATCCACTAATATCCACTAACATTACACTAATATGCAAAAGAAGCTAATGATCTTAAAAAGACTACAAAAATAAACAATTTGTTCATTTTGTTCCAGTTCAAATTCTTAACAGTTGCTAATCAACAGCTTTCCTACAGGTAAATTGCATGCAGCTAATTGGAAAAATTAGCTATCCTAATATAGCTTTGTAATGAAAGCCTTCACCTAATACCCCCATGTCTATCAACAAAGTGCAGGGCCATTCACTTTTAAATGAATATAGCATTCAAAAGGCCAAAAGCACTGATGCTGTAAATGCAGTTATATTGATCTGATCAAAGATGATTTTATGTGCTAGTCCTGCTAAAAAAAAAACAGACTATAAGAAAGGAAGAATGAGGCAACAAAGGGTTAAGGTTTGATACATTACAAACCACACCACTCACCTGCAAAATTAAAACTGCCCCGAGTGCACCCACAGGCTGCTACCAGGAACCCCTACACAGAGACAGAGGAGCCAACGTTATTCAAACCTTATCAAAATATATAAAAACCTGCAAAAGTAATAAATACTAATAAAATCTCATTATTTGGGAAGGGACTGAAAATAAGACAAATAGTGACAGTTAAATTATCCTATAAAAATAACGAATTACAATTTCACATACCCTCTGGCTTAGGCATATATTTCAAAATAAATCCAAATTCACACAGCCAAGGTAAAGGTCTGTGTGTCCTTAAGGCACACCTACAGTTTTAAAATTGTTGTGGAGGAAATACAACTATAAAGCAAACCAATGTTCACCAAACTTTTATGACATAGTTCCACAGAATGCCCTTTCAACCACAAGCATCCTGTTTTTTTTTTCTTCTTTTGTCTTTTTAAATTTTACAATTCCGGGATTGTTGATATGTTCCTCACAGTTTCCAAACTAATACTTATGCGTTTTACAACATTTTGACTGAATAAAAAAATGAGTTACTACTGAGCTTTACATTTCCTGTGATGGCCCTGCTACCACACATCTGATTTAAGGGGGCTTTCACACCTGCCAAATTTAGTGTGGTTGAATCTCACTAGAGTTTGTTTGACCACTTACCTATTTGTCTCTTTCTTCTTCCTTAGCTGCTCTTTCTATCAAACCAAAATTAAATCCCAAAAAACTCTTCTCCATCTTCTCTAACCTTCCTGAGACACCCCAGTGCCCCCTCTTTCGTCCCTCCTACCAACCCACTTTGTCACCTACTTTGTAAAAAGGATAGATGACATACATTCCTCATTCTCTACCACACATTCTGAAATCAACTTTCCATCCAACACATCCAGTACTTTTTCACCCCACTCTTTCATATATCTCTGATTCAAGTTCTTACCCTGATTACCTCCGCCCGCCCAACCACCTACCCCCTTGACCCCATCCATGATTTCCAATCAACTATCTTCTTATCTCCACCTAAACAGCCTTCTTGATCCCCACCAGTCTGGCTTCAAGGTTTCAAAGCAGAATGGTAGTCTTCCCTTTTAACTACATGGCCCTCTCTTAGCCAATCACTGCAGGGCATTCTATAAAGACAGGTAGGAGTGCCCTTGGCTCCCTCTTGCTCTTTGGTAACGAAGGTGTGGCATCTTCTGGGTCACTTTGCACCGTGTTTGTCTTGCTGCTGCAGTACACTTCACGACCAACTCTTCCTCAATGCCAACATTGCTGCAACAACCTGATCATGTAGATACACAACATCAGAAGGATGCGTCTCTTTCTAAAGCAGAAGGCGGCTCAGGTTCTGGTTCAGGCTTGTCATTTCACGTCTAGACTACTGCAACTCCCTCCTGGTTAGCCTGACTGCAAGGGCCATCTGGCACATTCAGAATGCAGCAGCTCGTCTGGTCTTTAACCTTCCCAAGTTCTCTAACACTACACCGCTCCCTTCACTGGTTACCAGTTGCAGCCCACATCCGCTTTAAGACACTAGTACTTGCATACAGGGCCACGAACAAATCAGGCCCAGCTTACATCCAGGACATGGTCAAACCTTACACCCCAGCTTGTCCACTCTACTCTGCATCAGCCAACCTGCTTGCTGCCCTTTCACAACTGTTTGGTGTGCTGGCTCCTAAATGGTGGAACAAGCTCCCCATTAACATCAGGACGGCTGAAAGACTACACATCATCCACCGGAGGCTAGATCTCTTCCGACTGCATGTCTGCACTTAGGGACCTGACCCTGAGACCTGTCCTACCACTTGGGGAACACAGCTCAAGCACATATGGACAAAACAAACATGCTAAATAAACATATTTTTATTTTAAAATTTTATTTTATTTTCAGGTAAACGAGACCTCTCCACTTCGCAGTTGAAACAAATTGGAATAAACATATGAAGTCTAAATCTACACAAAACGAACAATCAATTAGTAAACTGACAGCAAATTTATATAGGCCTACACGCTGTTTAGGAAACCTTTATTGCAACGTATTCACGGCAAGATGTCCAGACTAGTGCAACAGTAATTTTCTTTTTTTGCGTTCTGCTGCCCCCATCATTTTTTTTTGTCTAAAGCAGTATATGACATCAGATGTATTACCCACCACCATTTAGTTTTTTGTGTTATTAAAAATATTTATAAACTATCTGGTCATGCCAGATATAATTACTCCACTCATTTAAAAAAAAATGCAATTACCCGTTTCAGCCACCAAAGGGGAGGGGGGGTGCAATCCTCACCCTTCCCCCCAGAAAACTTGTGTATGGGTCAGACCAATCTGCTAGCGATGGGGGCTGACACTGAGAGCTACATGGAAAAATATGCACCAAACAAGCCACTTTGAAATTTTGCTGTGTTGATGAATACAACAATTGGTGACCCCCTTGTCTTTGTGTTACCTCTTCATTTCAAACACATGGTTTGATATGCTCAGCTATTGTGTTCCTCTTTGTGGTCAGTTTGTCCTTAAATTACCTTCATCACATTATTAACTTTGTACTTTAAAGGCTGTGTCAAAACAACATTTCTCTGGGAAATACAAAAGTTTGGCTTTACAACTGAAATGTCAAAATTTAAATTTATTAAATTCTGACATTACACTAGTTATACTTTCGAGAAGGCATGCATCACTAAATAAGCTTTGTCTCTATGGAGGTAGCAGGTCTGTATTAAGACAATGTGATACCTCAAAACCAACTCAACTCTGACAGATTGGGTAGGGGGAGTGATAGTGGTCATACAATCTTGATTTATTCATAATTATTATTATTATTAGTGTTCATAAATGAGTAACGTATGGTCTCTCAACAATTCCAAGTGAATAATATAAAAATTTACAAAACATATTTTTAAAGCTTGTGTCATGTGGTGCCCCCCCACTGGTTGTTAATGGTTGGTGCCCTTGGGCACTGGCCCACTTGCCCTTATGGATAATCCGAGCATGGGAGGTAGCCATCATGGCTACGCCTTAACCCACCCAGAAGTATAAATCCAGTTTAATGCTAACAAATACATCTGTAACCCTTACTCTTATCCTGACTTAAAGCTAAACCTAACCCTGACCATATACCAATGCTTAAAGCTAGAATGTATGATTTACCTTGTGGGTACCTGCTTTTTGTGCGTTATTTAAATTCTTGATTAAAGATCTTTTGTTGCTCAGAGGTGTCTCTCAACATTTCTAAATCACATTCAGTAATGCTTATACAGCGGCCCTGTAACATTATCTCTGTCACTCTCCTGTGTCTTTGAATCCTAATCCATCTCAAGTCATAGTGCAGTGATAATCATACCCCTTGTCCTCTGAAAATCTCTCTCATCCTCTTTCCATCCCACACTCCTCCTCTGTGTCTCAAAACCCCATTTCTTGATGCCAACTGGCACTAGCAAGCAAAGACAAGTTTCTCTTATGTTACCCTACGCACAGACCGCACCACAATGCTAATTTGCCATGACAACAATTTAGTATCGTTACCATAAATGCTCAGCATGTACCGAAACAGCCCCCATCGTGATTGGCAACACAATTATGGAAAGAAAGGATCTGATGAACTGAAAAGTGATGTGAGCAAACCTTACTCTGAAAGGCATCAGTAACACAGAATCAACTGCAACAGGCTTCTTAAACTGAATTTGGCAAAGCAAAATAAACATTCGCTGTAGTAGCACACATATGCATTTAAAGACTCCTTGACCCAAATGATTGCAAGGATTTGAAACCTTGGTTTGCTGGTCATTGCTGTCTTATTCCTCCTGTTCTTCCAAGAAGCAGCCTGACACTTGCTCACAGTATCAAAGCTCTGTTTTTATGCCTTTTAAAGTCCAATGTGTGCATGTTTAGCCAGCAAGGAATTAATTTCTGCTTGGTCTTATGTATTTTATCATTGACAAGCATGTGTGAGTCTTCTTTATGGCACATGCCTGCTGTTTTGGTAAACTTGTAACAAACTACTGTTATCAAAAAACTGATGGAAGCTTTTCATTTTCCATTTCACCCGACCACAAGGCTGTTTTTCTGGCTGTACTGTGGCGAGACCTTCACAAGGCCGAGTTTTTAATTGCTTCTTTGCAGGGGGCTCGTCTTGACAGTGCCTCACATCCTTTCTTCCGTGGAAATCTTAGAAACAGCGGCAAAAAGGATTTCTGCCTACGCTTGATCTCCCCTGTGGAGTTTGTCAAACAAAAGAAGATCCTTTAATTTGGTCACAACAGGGGCTTTCCACTATACTCCGCACGCAGAAATTCTGGCAAGAAAAGTCAGTGCACCCCCTAATGTCCCAGATGAGTCGTCTGACCTCACAAAGTTCATGAACGTGACTGTGAATATCTTGCAGTCAACATGTCTTTTATAACAATGTCATCTCTTCTTTTTTATTTTAATGATCTGACACAAAAAAGGGAACCATGATGTTTTATGATGAGCTGTGTGTTTTGCCAGACATCCCAAACCATCAGAGTATTACAGCATTTAACTTTTTCTCTTTTCCTCACTGCTAGACTTGCACCTACAGCATGGTCTTCAGCAAGTCTCCATGGGAACTGGCACACAGGAAATTGTCTATCATAACCAGAGCACCTAAGGAGAGTGGGGCTTAAGATCTCAGAATAGTACCGAGTGATATGGGAGTTACTGGCGTCTGTCTGGTCTCAGTGATGCAATAATTAAAGACAGGCTGTGTATGTGCCAGTTTCACTCTTAAAGGGATGAGTTATAAATCTATGTTCCTCACATGTGGCTCTGCTCCATCTGCTGCAGCAGTATATCCTCGGTGTGTGAAAGGGAAAGTCGCATTTTTTTAAAATTACATTTTAGGAGAACTTGAGTTTAAATTACAATATAAAAAGAGAACAAAGTGACAGGTGATTTCACATATATATATATATATTCATGACACTTAGGAGACTTCAGGATACATGCATATGTTTGAATGCACACTTTGCTGTTCAGGACAATTTGTTAACGGTTCACTCTGCTATGCTGACTGGCCATGGACAATGTTTTTATAGCAAAATAATTAGAGTCCATACTACCCCAATTACTTGTTAAGCTCATGGAACTTGAATGTCATTCTAATGCATGCATATATTGTGCATTTTAATTTATTTGAGAATGTGTTGCACATTAGTAAATTTTCTCATATGCTTGACATTGAGGGTGCTTGATGAGCAATTTCAAAGAGGCTCCCTTCACAACCTGTCTGTGTGTAATCCAAAAAAAATCATTATTAAAAATGTTCTAAGGTGCTTCGAGAGAGAACTAAAGGCTAAGTCATCCATTTGCCATGTGCTCTCTTGTTCAAAGCCCTGTGGATGCTGGTTAGTTAGCTTAAGGTTTAATATAATGTTAAGAAAAGGTTATTAAAGGGCTATCTAACTGCAATAAGTGTATCTCTATCTAGTCGAACCCATCTAAATTTAGATCAAATGTTAGGAAATTTTGTAGTACCACCATTACCTCATATGTTTCAAATACGTTCTTTTAAAAGGATTTTTAATTGGTATTAATTAACATTGTATAGGAGTGGATCATGTGTATATGTTTTAACCATTGATCAGTTACTTTTAGTCTATTTCTTAGTTCTTAGGGCAAACAAGAAGTGAGGTGATAAAGTTTAACAGCCATTTTCCACTATGTGCGGTGTACCGACTGAATTCAGGTATTGTTCCGTCCTCCGACCCGTGCCATACCACACCGGGAGCGTCTCAGAAACGGAGCGTCTTGCTGCCAGAAGTACTTTACAGAGCAATTACGTGGTTATTAAGCTAGAATCTACCTTCCACTCAAGCAATCCTGTAATTACACTGCATGCCATTTATTTTCTGGCATCGTCCTGATAAGAAGGATCTGTGATGTAGAATTATGGTTTTTTTCACCTCCAAGATGACTCTCTCATTGTCCGTGGTGTTGAAGAGGAGACGTATGCAATATTTTGGGGTGTGTTTTATTTTTACTATATGTTTAAAAAGTCACATGATAAAACCTACCATTGTAAAAACGGCTAGTGTGCGGCATTATCACGTTATTGTAATCATACATTAGATCAGCATTACACCAATTTGTTCTAAAATCATATTAGTGCATTTGATATTTTCCACAGACCTCCTTGTAACTAGAAGTAACCCTTCAGAGTGTACTGTATGTTTGTTTACTGTATATTGGTGAAGTCAACAAATGGTGGGAGTACAGCCATAACAGCAGCAGTAATCGTAAAAGAAAGATATAAACATATCTGGCGGTTCTGTGTTGGTCTATGTATAATAGTCATTTCAGAACATAATCTATAACATGAACCTTAGCTGGCTGGTGGTATCATTCAGAAACAGCAACAGAAACAAGGATTTAGATCTTTATGGCAATAAAAATGTATGAGGATAGGAGGTGCAATATAAATTCCGATGTGATGTGTGCTGTAGTCGATGGACAATTTGTGTTGCTTCGGAAACAAACAGAGACAAATAACCATTGCCTGTTGATTTTCATGGGTTGGACTGCCGGGGGAATCAGACTGAGCACTGCTCATTCTGTCATCTCTGGCAATGAGAATGAATGTCAGTCATTATGCTTGATCAGCTATGACCACTATATTTGCCCTCAGGAAATGTTGACGAATACTTAAATCATGCACTTTGACTGAGTCTGCAGCTCTGCGCTTCAGCTCTCCAAAATCTCTCTTTTCTCCTCATCGCTGTTGCTCTTGCTTCTTATTTCTCGTTTCCCCTTTTCTCTTTCTTCATCTGAGAATATAATTTGTCATGGTGACTGAGAGAGTAGATAGAAAAAAATGTTTACTTCAAGAAAAAAAAATGTCTTCAATGTGTCGTAATGTATTCTTTTAAAAGAATTGACGCAGTGGCACGGAAAAAGATTAATTTATCACGCCATCAAGCACAGGAACAGCTGCGGAGAAGGATGGGTGTAAATTGCGAGTCGCTGACAATGCCTGCGTTACAGATGGATTTCTCTGTCTGCGTTTCATATTGAGATGCGGGGTGTATGGGAGGAGGGGAAGGGAGGGATGGGAGAGAAAAGGGGTTAGCAAAAGAAAAAGCAATTTTGTCAGCTCTCGTCCAAACTTTGTGACGGCGGTAATTTTGATCCATTAGCTCACAGATGCTCGTCTTGGCCAATTTTCCATCTTCCTCACTTTCACAAGATCTGCCCCAGGGAGAAATACCTTTGGCCCTAATAGAATCTGTTTTCAATGCAAAATGTGCATGGATACATATCTGTCAGATGCTCTCCCTTCCCACTAACCCATTCTGTTGTTTAAGTCAGTGTGAAATTGTATGCAGGTGTGTGGATTGTTAAACGAATATCAGTCTGCTCATTCTTTAACAAGAGTTAAAAGTTTCATGACAATTCAGGAGTTTTAGAAATTGCTCCTACAGTGAGTCTGCCTAGAAAAGCCTGGAAGATGGGCAAAAGGCCAAGAAGTCACCCCCTCAACACTGGGATTGTGAGATGGCAAGATCAAAGCAAAAAAAGGGGGGGGAAGGGAATGAAATGTTGGAGAGCCACCTTCAAAATCGCATCACTGGCTGAGCGAGCGTGGCAGCATTTAAGGTGCTATTTGTAATATCTTTGTCCTGCGGCCCACACAGAGCAGCAGCTTGTCAACAGGCAAACCTGGCAACTGCTTGGGGCACCTCGAGGGCTGACAAACTTGACTCCACAGCAATGGCTCAAAATGTGGCAACAACAGTGTTTGCAACCCCCCTCCCCATTAAATAAACAAATTACTTTTTGCAATCATATCTCAGTTGGAAACCTTTCCCTAGAAGCACAATAACCATTTTTAATTGATTTAAGTCAAATGAAAATGAAAAGGAATCATAGTTGTAGATAGGTTGGCCAACGCATATTTTGTCTCAGTGCATGCATTGTTTTAGTCTGGTGCAACAACAAGCTTAGCGTAGCAAATGGAATCCTATGTTGCCGGTTAGCATGTTGTGAGTAAAAGTGAGCCAACAAAAAACAACAACAACCTAATTACTTATTGTAACCTGCATATACAACACATACACACTTAATTTCAGGTCATTTATTTTAGGTTAGTGGATTTACCCAAGGTTCATTCACCTGTTCTCATTTTCAAGCAGTGATCTGAGTCGAAATGGCAAACAGGAAGTGACAAAGTCTAGAGTAATTTTTAGAGGGGTGTCAGCCTGGTGTCAGCCCGTACAGAGGGGTGTACAGGGTGCCTAGAGTTCTGTTTTGAGAAGTTTGTTCAACATGTAATATTTCAATGTTCTGGTTGATATATGGTGTATTCATGAAGTCAGAAATGTTTGGGAATGGTGAATTAACACAATGGTGTTTGTTTGATTTCCAATTAACTTTGGTTTATCTTGTAGGAGGGGCTTCTGGTATAAAAGAAGGAGGCCAAGGCTCCTCTGGGGGGAACAACGTTGGCATGGAAGGGTGTAGGAGCTAAGGCCCAAATAGTCAAGACCTGATTTAGCCTTTGATTTAGTTTGATATCAGTTTATGATGATAATTTGAATAGTTAGTATTTAGTTTCATGTTTTTTTTTTATTTTTATATATTTTTTGCAATAAGTCATCTCAATGATGCACTTCCATGTGATTAGTGAAGAAATAAATCAAAGCACCAGATGAAGAACTCCTGAGTCCATTTCTCCTCCTTCCACCATGGGGCTAAACATTACAAGACAAATTTCAACAACAGTGGTTTATTCCTTTAAACAATGCACATTGAAAGTGCTTGAATTTGACTTTGCAAAAAGTATAATGTTAAGAACCCTGTGAAAGCTTTATCTGAGCTAAGCTATGAATGCTATGAAAGCTATGAATAATGAAAGCTATGTCCTAGCAGAACATTTCAAAGTTTCATTGGGGAATTCTAATTCCAACGTGAAAGCATTTTGAATTGAAACTGAAAATTAAATGACGAAGTTACAAAATCCGTTATTAATTAATAGAGCAAAATGTTTGAAGGTCAATGGATCAGGGGGACATAGTTGCAACATTTGCCACAGCCAATGCCCGAAAGCAGCATTTATAGATTTTAAAGCACAAAAATGATGAACACTGGTTTAACACAATAACATGAGCATATTCTGCTATATCTATATTTATTCTTATATAAAAGAAATGTTCATAGGGTACATAATACCATTATTACAATTATTTGTCTATTTTATATTATATTTTTTGTGTATTTTCCTTATTTGGTGTGTTGCATTTGAGCTGATGTGACGAGTATATTTCCCCAGTGTGGGATCAATAAAGTCTATCTTATCTTACCTTATCTTTTAAGGGGCCCCCTGGACATTGTTGCAATTGCTTAGGACATGGTTTTGTTTTGATTAAGATGTCTTTCTGCTCAGTCCAGATGAAACCCAGTACAAGTCAAATAATGCATATGATCCATTCTTGAAAAACTCTGAATATCATAAAGCAATACCAGAATGCTCTTTATTTTGAAGGTCCCATGACATGGTGCTCTTTGTATGCTTTTATATAGACCTTAGTGGTCCCCTAATACCATATCTGAAGTCTTTTTCCAAAAATTCCGCCTTGGTGCAGAATTACAGACACTACAGCCAGTCCCACAATGAGCTTTCCTTAGTATGTGCCATTTCTGAGACTGTAGCTTTTGAGGTGGAGAGAGGGGGGGCAAGGTTGAGCCTGGGGTTGTGGCCTTGACCAACTGCAACTTTGCTCGTTTGAAAGCCATGATGTCTCTCTCTCATAGGTGGGCCAAATTCTCAGGGCGAGAAAGCAAAGAAAGGGGAGGTAACCTTGCCCCTTATGACCTCATAAGGAGCAAGATTCCAGATCGGCCCATCTGAGCTTTCATTTCCTCAAAGGCAGAGCAGGATACCCAGGGCTCGGTTTACACCTATCACCATTGCTAGCCACTGGAGGAGCATTGGGCAGGCTGCGGGAACTCATATAATGTTAAAAAACCTTATAAAGTGAAATTTTCATGCCATGAGACCTTTAAGTGTCATTGATTGTACCATTGCATGCCTTAACTGGTTTCAAAATGGTAAGAGGGCACCGTTTATTGCTTTTCAGAGTTTTCTCAGAATCATTTTTGCCCTCCAGCATTGTTCTTGGAGCAGCTTCTCCAAGTCATGCCTCTCCAGACGAAGAGGATTATAAAGCCACAATCATAGAGCCAGTGTGCTCTCTCTTAGACCACAGCTCAGGGCTACCTTACTGTTGCACCTTTCAGGATGGAGGACCTCCAGTGACACAAGAATGTTTACTGAAAGAAGGATTACTCTACTGTATGTTGGTCCATCTCTCTTTCCCTCACTCCCTCTCCACCTCCTCGGACTGACCACCCATGTGGCACAACACCCAGCTGCACTGTGGAACCTGCTGCTGAGATTTCCTTGCTTCAGATTAGAAATGCCAATTATGTCTTATCAAGACGAAGGGTCAATGAAATATTGAAGCAACAGTGTTTACTCTGATTAAGCCTCCAAGTGCCAGATGGAGATTATGGGACAGTTCAAATTCTGGTTTGGCCAGAAATAGGAACACTGTTGAATTATGGATCACACGGTGAGCCTCTGGGAATGCAAAGAATAGATAGGGAGGTAATCCCAGAATGCTGGGAGCCCTAAGAGGGAGGGGGTAGACAAGAGCTGATAGGGAAAGTGAAAATCTATGGGTGGATGAGTTAGACATCTTGGTGTACTTTCAGCTAAAAACGTACTATCTGTAAACTAACAGCTTTTTAGAAACCCTATAAAATGTACGCAATATACAGTGTTCAGTTTTTGGTTTACTGATGCTAAATTTTATTTACATTGCAGAAATTTATATTGCATATATCATTATTGTTATAATTTAACATACAAGATACAACAAAATACTGGCAATGCACCTGTGTCAGAAAAGAATTTGCATTGAATTGGAAGCTATACAAACTAAAGTAAAAGGTAAAGAAGCTGATTTAATAAAGAAAATGTGTTGTCAGCTGGCAATCTCTCCTTCTTCAAACATAATTCAATTTCCCCTATGAAAGAAGATACCACTTTTAATTAAATTTGTTTTAGCTTTCTTTGAAGGTGCAATAGGTGACAGACCTCAATTATAATGTACTAATTAAAAAAACATAAATAAATAAATAATTTAATATAATGGGGAGAAGGGAGAAAGTGTATAACTCATGAAGCTTGTGAAGTTCCTGCTATCTCATCATTCCCATTAGAAGAAGGGAGAGCAGCTAAAATTGAAAGTGACGGTGGAGTCTTTAGGAGGCGGCCTGTGATTTCCAAATTATCATATTTTCCGAGTCAATAATAAAAAGCTTATGATAGTGCTAGCTATGCTGACAGGCTTTAATAAGATAGGGTCGCTGGAGCGCGGCAGACAGTGGGCCTAGCAGTGTGTTGGCTTTTTGAATGTGTGTGTGTGTGTGTGTGTGTGTGTGTGTGTTTGTGTGTGTGTGTGTGTGTGTGTGTGTGTGTGTGTGTGTGTGTGTGCGTGTGTGTGCACCTGAGAAAGACTGTGTGTTTCTGTCCTGAAAAAGTGTGTGTTTTTTTGTGCACACATACTGTTTGTGTATGTGCATTATATAAAGTATATGTGAGCCATGTGAGTGCAGTTAGTGTCTGCACAGATGGAGGACAGTTTTCTGCCAACAGACTGTCAGCTTAAACCTAGAAATGTACAACCAATCGAAACTATAAATCACGAGTCAGATCCAATCCAGAAATTCCTCTAGCTTTAGTTCAATATCATTGTTTACAAGATATTTGCCATGCACAAAACTGCAAGACCCACAAATTCTTTTGACTTTACAAGAGCTTATGCTCATTGTTTATTGGGTTATTTCAGCAGAGATCATTTGAACAAAGGCAAGTCCTACCATAAAACATTGATATTATTGCATAATAACATTGTCAGACTTGTATTATCTTTTATTGACAAAACACTGTTATTTTACGGCATGAATGTAAAGTAGCCCACTCATCATGTAGAAACTTGTTCAGCTTGATTGCTAATAAAAGTAACCCTGCTGCTTGATGTGTAGTCTAATGAATGACTAAAACAACCTGAATATGGTGAAAGTTTGCAATTTTTGCACGGTTTGTGAATATCGTGCCTTGCTCCATCACTGCATGACCATTTGCAATGATACACCAATGCCACATACTGTATGATACATGAGCCACAGTATCTGTGAACCTCATAGATACCATATTAGGAGAAAAGATAAAAACTAACAGGTCCATTGGGCACAAGTGTAGATCCTTTATTAGGGCACTGCTCATTGATTTCCCTGTTGGTAATCTTACACTGATGAAGTGAGTGGGTACAAATATTCATGGCCCAGTGATTACCTTGACCCCATCCCACCCACAGCCATTAAGCAGTGATGGTGTAGTGGGCTGCTGGGTAGGGATAATTGTCTCTGGGGAGGTCAAGAGGGAAGGTTGTGGAGGTCCCGAAGGTTTCAAACACGTGGAAGGCAGGTGTGTGCTTTTGGGCATGTGGTTATTGTGGTGGAGATGGGTTGGAGGGACAAGAAAAGATGTGATCAACGCTCTGTTGAAAGACCCGTGTAGCCACAATCTCTCTCACACACACATGAACAGCCATCAGTAACACAGCTATTCTGGACTGCTTTAACACAGCTCTTGAGGGAAACAAGGCTTCCCACACACATGGATACAAGTTCATTAACTGCATCATCATTCTGTCTTAAATGTGGAAGGTCAGTCATGTCTTTAGTTTCGGAATGTTTGGTAAAGATTGACTTTGACCACATTATATCCATCATTCTCAGGTAAAGGAATTGTACATCTGCCGTGTTGGACTGCTGGTCGGTGGCTTTACTTGGACAGTAAGTTGAGTTGCCTGACCCAGTGATGTCTACTTTGGTTTGCTCATCTCAATAGCATAAATATTATTGACACTGTCTCACAATCTGATTTATGTGTTTAAAGTACCATTACATCTATGTGTAAGAGAGGCTCATTAGAATGGCCCCGCCATTCCATGACAGCCACAGGAGCCTGTTATGAAAAGCAGGCACTGTCCTGTTCTTTCCAACAACCTTTCCTTGGAAAGATAAAGACAGGGAGAGGCAAAACAGGTACTGTAAAGAAAAGAGAAAGACAGCTGGAGAAGTAGAGCGAATGAGACAAAGCGGAAAAGGTGATTCAAAAAGATGCAAAGTGCCAGAAGATCTTCCAACAATGAGGGACAGGAGAGTTTGACAAATTACCTTGCGTTTATTTGTTTAGTCAGTGTGGAGGTGGATGGAGGCGGGCTGGAAGAGGGGGTGGGTAACAGTTGGTGGCATTATCGCCTACACGGCTGACAGGGAGGTCTGAGTCTAAAGCCCTCTCTCATTAGATATGCGAGCACATTAGCGGGGACGGCTGTCTTGCTAAAGGTCAGGGTTGGAGGATGCTGGGATGATGCCGAAGCGCGAACGATGAGCGTCCATCCTTCCGACTCACCTCTTTGAACTTCAATCATTTTGGCCTAGACTAATAGGTCCCTGGGGAGGATCAGAAGCAGAAAAGGCATGGGAAGGGGAGGGGAGCCTTAATGGGACATCACGCCACCTTGACATTTTAATTAAGACTCCCAGCCATTAGCATGCCAGAAGTTGAACTGTTAGAATGGAACCTATGTAAAGGCAAATGACAGGATGACAATTTTTTTGGTATTGTGTGTCACATAAGAATCTATAGGGCAACATAATGAAGAGGAAAGAAGAACTGAACGGTTTGCAAGATAACCCAGTATTGATGACATAATATTCTTAGTGGTCCATAACAACACTGTGTAATCAAGGGCTATGTTTCTGTATTTTGCGTAACCGAGTGACATATTAGGATTTAATACTGCTGAGATTCTCTCTCCCTTAATTGTGCATCAGTGTTATGTTGTTTCCCCTTCAATTTTCCAGCATTAAACTGAACTGAGTTCATGAATGCTTTATGAGAACATACAGTTTAAAACATTACTAAGCTGCAGCCCCAGCATACAGTGCCATACCATGTTCCTCAGACCTTTTGTACAGTGTAGATGCTACAATTGTTTGTTACAAAGAATTACTTTTTGTGTTTGGCAATTAAAATGCATAATTACAACATTTTGATTCCTCTATTAATGCATGACATCATTGTTCAAGAAAGTTGCCACAGTGAAACAGAAAACACAAACATTTAGCATTTGTGTAGTTCATTTGTGTACTTCTGGGATACATTTTTGCCGACTGTACAGAAATTGTAAAGAACAGAGTTGCAATGTGAAGTAATATTAAACCAACCAAGTGCAACCATCTAAACATTATTGTACTTATGTGGGAACATAGTAAATAATTTACGCTTTGTTATATATGCTTATGTTTATTAAAGGAATAGTTCAGATGGACTTTTATGTTTTAAAAAGTTAGTTGGGATCCACCAAAGTGCAAGTTGTTGGTGGCTTTGAAGAGGCATAGATGCATATAACAGCTTCAGTTACATGTCGGAAAGAGCTGTCTAATGGCAAATTAAAGCAGTGAAAATATTTTAATAATCTGATTTTTATTTTTTAGGTGTGCCTTTTTTTATGTGGCTAAAATGTGTTTGTAGGTGATGCCCCCATCCACAGCAGTGCATAATTTAGCTCCCCAAAAATGGGGGGTGTACAGACCGCCATCTACTGTCGGTAATACACTGACTATGGATAAGTACCTCATACAACCCACAAAATCCAAACTATCCCTTTAACTATATTAACCATTCAATCAATTTTGGCTACTAAATTAAATTCTACCAATTCAACCAAATGTAATTAACATCTGGAGAACAACAGTTTTATTATCTGCTCTGTTTAAGAGTACTGAATGCAAATGTTACAGAAGATGTTGCTGTAATCAACATGTTTATATGATTGATCAGTCAAATTATTACATATATAACCTTTAGTGACAAACCCAAAGAGATGTTTCACTCAACTCTGCAGTTTCTCCTGAGTTCTATAGCGTGAATCAGCATCTTTTAACTGATTGTTTTGTTTTCACAGCCTTTGCTTGGATGACTCCACCAGTGCTCTCATCAGTCTCATTTCCAGCCACAGAAGGTGGCTTTGAGCAAAATACAACTATACGCTACCCACAGTAGCATCTAACACCAAACAACAGACAAAAGTAGGCAAAGTAGAACATTTAGCAGCTAAAGAGCCAGATATTTCCCTAAGGAAGTTGTTGGAGACCAACAAAAGTGACTATTGTACTTACAGATCAGATGGCAAGAAACACAACTCCAAATTCTGGATGCATAAATAGGCAACTGTTTGCTAATGTATTTGACATATCAGTTCAACTTATCAACATATCAACTTCCATGAGTTTTGTCACGAGAGTTACTCAAAGTCAACATTACATAACAACTTCACAAATATTATTCTTGTTGGTAAATTAATATTTTATTTTGCCACAGACTAAGGGTCTAGCCCTTTTATCCCTCATTCTGATATTTTAGAAAAAGCTAATGTAGAAGTAAAAGATTAATACACGATAGTTAGTATAGTATTAGTATTATATATATATATATATATATATATATATATATATATATATATATATATATATATATATATATATATATTTTCTTTACCCAAATTACAGCCAGTCACTGTGATGAACCTAATGGACTTCTGTCTTACCCCGAATTTGACAAATCCCATATTGAGCTATGAAGAAAGAAGGCTCTATCGATCTACAGGGCCACCTAATTTATCACACTGCTTGAAGTTCCTCAAAAAATATTTGACCAAGGGCGTTATTCAATACTATTTTCTTCCTGGGTCCACAAAATGAAACTGCTCTTCTTCTTTAACAAAAAAGTGAATGATGACAGGTGTCAGGAGAGGATGAGATTTGCGACAGAAACTCTCACTCTGTTGCCTTTCACTTCTGCAAGCTTCATTGACAACATGAATAGTCTCTAGGCTCTCTAACAAATGATTTACAGACCAGAAGAGTACAGATGTGCTAGATCTCCCTTTACTTATCTACTGCACAGAAACAGGACACTCTATAGAGACACCACCACTTCTGAATACCAGTGCTCTTGAACAAAAAACTGACACATACTGACATCAACCAGGATTACTAGCTAGTTAACTTAATAACAAATCAAGTCATCAGCCAAACAGCCACAGCAGTGCAAAACAGCCACAGCATTGCATGCCGTCCTTTCCTTTGGTTGCTCCATATGAGTTCTTTCAAAGACACATGTTTAATTGCATTCTGTTACCACTATCTTATCCTCATCTTGTCCTCTGAGAGGCTCCAGGTCTCCATATACTCCCACAACAGACCAGAAAAATGTAACAATCTTTATAAGTGCAGAGGGAAACCATTGTAAAGGCACTGACCCTGCTGAGAACAGGGCACTAATAGCAGTACCGCTTAAGCCAAATGTTGTAGCTAGACGATAACTGATCTCAGATTCTGTTTTGCCATCTCTTTCCAGGGATTTTCCCAAAAATTCCCATTTCAACTCATCTGAATTTTACGTAAGTGCCATGTTGAGTTGAAAATTAGTAATAACTAAAAACAAGTGCCTTTGATAATTTAAAGATTCCAAGCTATAGGTACTGTATAT
Organism: Percina caprodes; assembly: GCA_013375575.1. Lineage (NCBI taxonomy): Eukaryota > Metazoa > Chordata > Actinopteri > Perciformes > Percidae > Percina > Percina caprodes. The sequence continues at coordinate 9,805,002 of JABXJD010000005.1, read as the reverse complement.
ATTTAATATATGGTTAAAAAATATATATATACAAATATACAACAACTATAACATTGCATTCCTATTAATAACAATCCCAAAGACTAAAAAAAAACAAGCAATGCTACTGTAGAATATCCATGTATAGCAATGCTTTACAAAACAAAATTAAATTATTAAATTGATCTTCAAGGTGTCAATAAATCAAGATTCCATAGTCTAACATAAATCTAATAAATACAATGTATAATTGCGACATATATTGTTTGGAGAAAAAAAAAACTGTTACGGTAATAAAAAAGTTTCCTTTTTCTTTCTTATGAAAATGTCTGGTTCTCTCATTCATATACATATGCATACATATACATACATATACATAACCAGGTTCCATTTTGGGTTCGGGAGGCAGACACCGTCCCCACATTCAAGAGTAGGCTTAAGACTTTCCTTTTGATAAAGCTTTTAGTTAGGGCATAAAATTGAATATTGTTAGGGAGTGAGGAGCTGCAGCGTCCGCCTAACCTGGCCCACCTGCTTCTCGTCATAGTTGTCAGATCTATCTATCATATAATCAATAATATAATAAAACTAGAAGGAGGCAGGGCATACAGCCCAATCCGGTTGGGGAGAGTTCTAGCCTGACCAAGCTCTTCTCTTTACTCTGTCTCTCCTAGTTATGCTTTGATAAAGCTTTTAGTTAGTGCGTAGAACTGAATATTGTTAGGGAGCGAGGAGTCGCAGCGTCCGCCTAACCTCGCCCACCTGCTTCTCGTCATAGTTGTTAGATCTATCTATAATATAATAAAACTAGAAGGAGGCAGGGCATACAGCCCGATCCGGTTGGGGAGAGTTCTAGCCTGACAAAGCTCCTCTCTTTACCCTGTCTCTCCTAGTTATGCTGTAATAGTTTTAGACAGGTGGGGGACTTCCTTTGACACACTGGGCTCCTCTCTCCTCTATCTTTCTATCTTTCCATTTGTGTGCATCCATGTTCCAGAAATGCTTGTTACTAACCTAGCTCTGGGGAGTTATTCCCCGGAGTCCTTATGTTCTTTTTCGCCCAGCATGTTTCCTTGGATCAGGGAGGCTCCAAAATCATGGTAGCAGCTGTCGCCATGGTCCCGCTACACGTCTTGCGATGCCGTGTTCATCCTGCTACGCTCTGCTGTGCCCTGCTACGTCCTGCTGTGCCTTGTAATGCCGCACAATTCCCTGCTATGCACTGAACTACTACAAAGAACTACTACAAACTATTATTTTTTGTGACTGTTATTGCCACTCTTCATTCTAACCCCAACCGTTTGTCAGACACCGCCTACCAAGAGCCTGGGTCTGTCCGAGGTTTCTGCCTAAAAGGAAGTTTTCCTCGCCACTGTCGCACTGTTGCTTGCTCTGGAGGGAACTACTAGAACTGTTGGGTCCTTGTAAATTATGGAGTGTGGTCTAGACCTACTCTATTTGTAAAGTGTCTCGAGATAACTCTTGTTATGAATTGATACTAAAAATAAAATTGAATTGAAAATTGAATTAGAAAAGCCTGTCAGTCTAGGCAAGATCTAGGACTGCACCCTGAAGTACACCACAGCACTCCAGACAACCACCAACCAGAACCTGATTGACGGCTGTGGACAAGTCAGGACTGCAAGGTAGAAGAAAGCCTGGATCTACTAGCATGGCATCCTGCCCCAACTGCTCTTTCCACTGACGTCCCAATTACCACCATTGAATGTTTGGAGAGGAAAGTCAGCTGTTGCCTGCAGAAGTGGCTAGGCCTACTGCAAAGCCTCAGTGCATGTTGGATGGCCTATGGGGCAGAAGACCAGGCTGAGTCACAGTGAACTGGTGGGGGCAGTGGCATCTGGACGGGCAGGGATCTGGAGCAATCCAAGACCTCGCTTCAACAAGACCCATGAAAAGGAAAGACAGCAGCTGATCCAAGATGAGGTCCGAGGTGGGTGGTAGAAGCATGCTGCAGTAGGACAGTAGGGATGCGGCAGCAGGGGCATGGACCAGATGGGAGCAGGCGGCAGACCGGAAAATATTGTTGGCAGAATTGTGGAAGTCTGAGCCACACCAGCTCAAATTCCTGGTTCAATCTGTCTATGACGTCCTCCCCAGTCCATCCAACCTCTTCCGCTGGTGCCTGGCAGACACACCACTGTACCCACTATGCAAGAGAGGAGGTTTATTGGAGCACATCTTGCCCAAGAGCACTGAGAGATGACAGATACTGTTGGCACCATAAACAAGTGCGCTTGCAGTAGACACCGGCAAGCAGCAAGACAGAACATAGCCTTTGTTAAAGCCGGGCAACAACAGTGCTTGAATCACTCAGGGGGGCAGATCGCAACAACATGGGACTGGCAGCTGAAGGTTGACCTGGGGAGACAGCTCAAATTCCCAGAAAACATTGCAGTGACCACGCTCAGGCCAGAAATTGTCCTGGTGTCAGAAACAACAAGGCAAGTGGTCCTAATGCAGTTTCCTGGGAAGACCGGATGGAAGAGGTGAATGCTGAAGCAGAAGCGTGGACAACCCGGTGAAATCCCATTGAGGTCAGGTGCAGAGGATTCGTCAGCCAGTTACTAATCAGGGCCCTCAAGATGCTTGGGCCTGATCAACCCTGGCTGGGTCGTCTGGGTGAGGGTGTTTGATGTTGTGAGACACAAAACACCCAATGAACCCAAGTTACATCACTGATGATGTGTCTGAGTTGCACCAGAGATGTATGTTAAGAACTATTTAGCTATGATGTTACACATACCCATACACTTATTTTATTATTTATAACAATTATTTAATAATTTATACTGTTTATTGATCCCCAGTGGGGAAATAACAATTTACACTCTGTTTGTTAGTAATCACTACAGACAGGCCTGAAATGCACACATGCTCAGGACCTATTCATGCACAAATGGAGAGATGTGGGCTGCCAGCTGGACCAGCATCCTGAGCGGTTACGGTGCCTTGCTCAAAGGCACCAGACAGTAACCAGGAGGTGAAGTGGCATCTCTCCAGCTACTGATCCACACTCCGTACGGGAACTTGAACCGACAACCCTCCAGTTCCCAACCCAAATCCCTATGGACTGAGCTACTGCCACCCCAAATTATATTTCATTTGGAAATATCACATGACTTGGATCACAGTCAATCCTAATATCTTCAAAACAAATATTATTATACTGTAAACAATACGTTTTATAAGCATCATGGTGTAATTTGGATGAAATTGTACATGTATTGCAAGCAACAACAAACGGTAAGATCTCACAAATCAAACATCAGCGCTACAAAGCCTCATGAGAGCTGTAGTTGAATTGTTGAATTAGTTGAAGTTAATGTTGGTAAAGTGATTAGGTGCTAAAATTCTACTGTACAGTAGACGCAGATCATTTACCTTAAAATACTAACAGATAACCCCAGAAATATAATTTTCAGAAAGACACAAAAACACACAGAAGCAAGTCACACACAAGCTAGCTTGGGTGGTTGTCTATGAATGCCTTTGTTAAAGAAAGGAAACATCTCCTAAGCACTTCACTGCAGAAATTAACCTGTAACCGGCAACTGTAATGTATGAGCCAGCTACTGTATACAGCCTTAACCAAAGGATCTTAACTTCAGTTCCACATATCTTGAAACATATATGTATGTGTGAAATGTGTTTTTCAGCACATAGAATATTAAAATCGTTGTTTAGTGCAGCACAAGGGAATTCATTTACAGTAAAGGTTGGGAGAACAGTTTTACAGTGTTCTAAGAAAACAACCATGTGAAGGTTTGTCCATAATGTCTGGCCCACAAGCTACTACTTAGGGAATACAGAACAAGCACTGCTATGACTGTAAATTATTTCTGTTGTTTTTATAGTCTTAAAACTTTATATGCCACAGTGCTGTTTACAGTAATTTACTCTAGATTTTAAATGTTTTTTAGGAAATGATTCATACCATAGTATATTAATAATTTTACTGTAAATCTGGTAACAAGTATAAACACAGCCTGCCATTTTAGATATTGATTTTGGTGAAATGTGTTCAATTTTTGCACTATGCCTCACATTGAGATAATGTTATACTGAGGAGAATTTAACACAATCTGCCAGTAGAGAGTGTGTGTAAGTTAGAGCTGTATCGTCATGTTGGGGCTGGTGCAATGTGTATTTTATCTTTGTATTTTTCTGCTACAGAATATATGCTATTCCTGCCAGGAAGGCACTACAGAAGGAGGGGGATTTCTAATGATGAGTTAGCCATGATTTGAAATGCTAAAGGCTTAAAAGGCTCACTGATATTATTGTAAGTGTGTTGTTTCTGGTAAAACTGACAGTGTGTACAGTGCATTTTGATTTGAAATAATTTTTATGTTTTTAAAAAGCTTGAGGTAAGGGCAGAAAAAACTAGAAAAAAAAGACATTTAGGTTCAAAAGAATTGCCTGCTTATTAAAATCTTTAATGTTAGCAAAACAGTTTCTGCCAAATAAATTATGTAATTATGTGCTTCTGCGAAAAACAGAAGAAAGAAATATATATATTGTGTTGGTATTTAATCAGATCACATCAGTTTTTCTTCTTGAAAACTGTATCCTGTACCATCAATTAGTCATAAACAACTACACTGATTCAAGTCACTTTATAAGTGCTACAGTCTATAGTTCTGAATAGCTTTATACCTTCTTCTATGCTCTCAGTGGGTTGTATTAGTGCTGTGGATATACTCTCAGAGTTTCTCCTGGTGTCAGAGGATTGATCTACACCAGTGGGAGGCTACTTTGTTTCTTTGCCGAGTGTTAAGCTATCAGCGTAATGATGAACCTGTGACAGAAGCCGCAGCAAACAGCTTCTGTGTAGAGAGTTATGATGCCAGCCATTAACGGATCGGCAACACGGGCAAGGGAGATAAGTCCCCGGGGTGAGGTCCTGTGGCACATACAGAGAGAACACTCTTTTTATTCCACCTGCTCTTTCACTGACAACTTCCATCCCGTTCTTTCCATTTCTATTTTTTCAGAAGCCTATAGGGCATCCAAACCTACCTAATATTTGAGCTAACACAGAAGAATACAGCAGTGAATTATTAATTATGGCTATTCAAAGCTTGGTCCTGATGTATGCCCTCCATTACCTGTTTTTGAACTAGAGATTTCTAAACGTCTCACATTAAGCAACATATCTCATGCATTCCTTCTAAACTTGATGCTTTAGGTTGCACACAGGGTGTATCAGTGCACAACATGATACCACATGTACAATGAAGGGGCAAAATAATAATTTTTATGATAACAGTCCAGGTATATAGCCTACATTTATTTACTTTCTTGTTACTTTCAGCTAGCCTGACTCTGTCCAAAGATACTGCACTACCAATCAGCACCTCTAAAGCTCACTATCTTATGTCTTATTTTCTGAAGTTAGTGCTTCAAGTTTTAATGCTAAGCCAAGCTAACTGGCTGCTGGCTATAGCATACAGACATGTACTGCGTGGTATATTCTCATGTATTCTCGCATTGCCAGATCTTCCTCCACAGCGCTGCAAAGGAGGGTCTGACAAGTACACACTGTTTCTGGTGCTCTGTTTCATTGGCATGTCTTTAAACCAATCACTATTGTCAGGGCGGTGTTAAGCGGCGCGATGGCGCCTCTGCAAAATAGCCTCATGAAGGAACTTGTTTTGGTGGAAAATGTGTATGTTTAACGGTTGTTTTAGTCGTGCAACAGAAAACTCAGATTGGACAGATAGTCTAGCTAGCTGTCTGGATATACTCTGCAGTGAACTGAGAAAAGGTTAACCATAGGCCTCATAAATTGACCAGAGTTTAAAATGCCAACACAAAGATAGCGAAAGGTAACAGACATCCAGCCAAAATGAAAGACATGCGGCGGATTTTTCCGGCGGCACCTTAACAAACACATAAGTTTCTTATTTCTCTTTTAATGGATCATAATTGTATATGAATATAATTTATAGAATAGTGATTGTGATTGTTTGTTTGAATGTGTAAAACAGAATCAGAAGCTTTATTAGAGCCAAACCATCTAAAATATTGCTATACTGTAGTTTAAGTTACCTAATTGTTCTGTGAGTAATCTGTTGGTGTCAAAATGGCCAACATGACTTTTTGACTTGCATTAATAGCAGAGTTTATTAGTCTAACACATTTAGGGATTTGAGCAGTCATCTGCTAGAGTGGCTTATTGTAATTATTGTAATTGTTTTATCCGAAAGTTAAGGACTAAAATACTGAACTAATACAGTACATCCACGATACTTCATCCAAATTAATTTCAGTTTTAAATAGGGAGCTTAGTTTCAAGTAGTTTATATTATTAACTGGCAAACAAAATGACATGTGCAAGCGATAGCAGCTTAACAAAGTTTGTATGAAATTGGTCTGAAAAATGAAAAAAATGAAGTAAATCTATCATCTCACGGTTTCATCAAAGTTTAGGGAGAGATTTAGTATTCATAATGAAAGCAGTTTGGAAAAGCACTCCACCTACGGCAAAACAGAATGGGACTTATAATCCTGAGCATCAGAGCTGAACGTCTCAACTAGTGTGGGCTCCATGTAAATGGGCTTAATCAAAAGCTTTACATCTGCCAGTGTCATAATTCCTATGGAAGGTCATTACTAGTTGGGAAAGAAGCTGAGCATTTCTCTCTTAAAAAAAAAGAGAAAAAAACTAATTAGTTTGCACAACAAAAAAACAAAAGGCCTAAAACATGGCTGCACTGCGGGCTATCTCGCAGATAACTCTCTTAGCCAGACACGTTTCGTAATTAGTTTTTCCCCTCCACTGGGATATTCAATAACCTGCAGTTGGATTGATGGAAGAAGAGATAGTGATACTTATCTCAAATGTTTTCTCGCCACAAAAAAATAATCCTGTCATTCAAAAGGAGAGGATTACAAGTAAAAAGAGTGCTCATGTTTTTTTGCTGGTAAACAGGTTTTGAGGGAGGGACATTTCCCCCATGGATTTAGCAGCGACGCATATTTATTCCCCTCCAGTTCATTTTTTGTCTCCCTGCAGTCCTTTCTCAAACGTTGTGCTTGTTGAAGTAAACAAAATGGCATTAAGAACATGGAATAATTAACTGAAACGATAAGTAACTTAAATGAGTTCAGGGACAAGCATTTAAGAGATTCATTTATGAGGTTCTGCAGTGTTTCTCACTTGAAGAAACACTGGTCATTGGTAGTTAATATGCATTTTAAGCTTGGATTGAGTCATCCTAGCCAAGCCCCTGTATTTACTTAGTTACACACAATAGATACATTCTAAGAATGGCTTCATTTCCTCTTTTGTGGAATATAAAGACAACAGCCCTCATCAGTGCCAAATGTTCTGGCAGTCTGTGATGTGGCCCAGGGGGCCTCTAGACACTGGACACTGGCTCTGAGGCTCTGATGGACAGATATGTTGGTGAATTCACATGTCCATTGTCTGGGAGATGTGATTACTTCTGACAGCTTGTTTGTTCTCATTCCACCTGGCTGGAGCCAACCCCTGAGCCCCACCACAGGGCAAAGCTGCTACTGTGCAATCAGCAAAACATACAGCTTAATAAACCATTCTCGTGCATCTTGTGAGCCGAGCATTAATGCAATGTCCATATTATCAGCTAAGGAAAGTACAGTTGAACTAAACTTTGAAGGAGCACCTAAGATACAGTACATACACTATATTTCAAAACAAAAAAATACCATAATAACTGTGTAACTCATTCATATTTTTAATTAAAATAACAATATGTGTACATATTTAGAATTCCCCAATAGTGATGTTTATTCATCTTAAATGAAGAGACACCTCCTGTAGACATTTCACATTAAAAGCTTACCATTAGTTCAAGGAGGATCAAACCAAAGTGGTTATAAAGGATTAGGATATACTGCCCCTGCTGCCTGATAAGACTTACAACAAGGCTTAAAGGTCCCATGACATGGTGCTCTTTGGATGCTTTTATATAGGCCTTAGTGGTTCCCTAATACCATATCTGAAGTCTATTTCCCAAAATTCAGCAGAATTACAGCCACTAGAGCCAAGCCTTAGTATGTGCCATTTCTGAGTCTGTAGCTTTTGAGGAGGGGGCAAGGTGGAGGCTGAGGGTGTGGTCTTGAAAACCCTCATAAAGGGAAATTTGCATGACATGGGACCTTTAAAAGAACGTATTACCAAACCAGGGCAGATTCAAAGAGATTCTAAGCACAACAGAACATGAATCTTTTGGAAACTGTCATTACTTTTAACTACAGTGCTGGTGGGACTTTGGAAACCATCAGACTGTTTTTAAGAAATGGATTTGGTGCCTGTGTGCAGCCATGTGGTGACATAACGAGTATGTTTGTGCAATGACTGATGCGTCTGTTTTTATGATCCTGACTGCTATGCATCTCTGCAAAGTGCTTGGCTGTTTACAAAGACATCAAACCAAATCAATAGGCTGTAAATGGACAGGTCACTAAACACTCACTCCCTCATTAAGACAACCAACTCATATTTTAAATGCACATGTAGGCATACACCCACACTACAAATTCACCACACTCACACATACAAAAGTAAGAGAGAGAGAAAACACACACCTCTAACCCTTGTCAGCATTCCTGCTGGAAAGCCACATTATAAGTAGTCTCAAATAAAACACCCACTGTTCATCTCCCCTCATGCCTCTAGGTATGACAAATAACACATCTTACTCAATAAATGAATACGAAGAAATGTTTCAATGCCACGTTGTTGGAAGCATAAAAAGTGCGAATGATCATTTTCAAGCAAAGTTCAGAGAGCACCATGAAAACCTGACAAAAAAAATATTCTGTAAAATAGTCTGTGAAGGACATGACTTCAGCTGAGCTATTAAAAAAATAAGACATTCATGTAATTCTTCAGAGGTTGGGATGAGCTCAGCTGAATGAAACAGTTTTTTGGAGGAAATCTTCTAGTCTTATGGTGAATCTCCATGAGAAAACTTGCTGCGTGGCGAACTTAATCGACTCAAAAACATGCACATATGAAAGTGTGCATACACATTGATATACCTCAGCTGTTCAAAGCCACCGTAGAGCGGGTAGGCAGAGTTTTGAAGATGCCCCCCCCCCCCTCGAGTTGCAGACCACTCTCCACTCATGCACATTCACAAAGCATATCATTAAACATAATAGGGTTTTTATCACCCACTGTCAAGAAATACCGCTGCATTTGCATTCAAATGTAATTTGCCATACTGAAGCTCATGCATCCAAGAAATCTCCCCTGTATACCCTCCGCCTTGTGTCACACACACACACACACACACACACACACACACACACACACACACACACACACACAGACACACAAACACACACACGTGTGCACGCATGCACTCATGATTTTTAATGCCTATCATAAACAGGGAAGATGTCGCATAAAGTCCCTATATTTTAGTTTCACTATTCTGAGGTGTTGAGACGTTGACTGCTGTTAATTCATTATAGTGTGAACTCATACAATCACATATAATCTTTTAATGCTACTTAGCTGGTGCATTTGATGATGGCTACTAACATACAGAATAATTCTCAGTTGCTGTTTAAATTACTTACAGTAGATCAAGTCATTTGGATTAGAATAATATGTTTAAAGTTCTTCAGCGTAATCCACTAATTATCCATAAGTGAGTTTTATTCCTTCTAAACTAGCAGTATGATTTAGATTAATGAGTGGAAACAATGCTGTCAAAATGAATAATGCTCAAAATAACTGCAAAAAAAAAAACTGATCAGCCCGTTTATGCATTTTTACCTTTTGTCCTCTAATCTCAAATAAATGCTATCGCTACTAGGCCTCTCTGTCTCTTTGTCTCTGTTCCTGTCTCTTTTCACCTGGAGTAATGCAGACTCCATTTCACAGACAAAATATCCTCTGTAGAAGCTGTCAAAGTGTTTACCCACAGGCCTGAGTCTCTATCTGAGGCCTGACATCTAATATAGAGAACTGGCCTGCAGCGCCCACCGCCTTCCCTGCCAAACGTCCATGGCGAGAATGAGAGAGAGAAGAAGGGAAGGAGGGGGGAGAAAAAGGAGGTGGAATGTTAAGAGGGGGAAGAGACAGAGAGGACAAACTAGAGGGGCAAGAAAAAGAGAGAAAGGGAGGGACAAAAAGAGGAAAGGAGATTAGAGGACAGGAAGGTATGGGGTGAAATGAAGGGAGAGAATGAGGGAGTTAAATTCTCACAGACAATCTGCCCTCAGTAGAAGGACATACAGTAACTAAACACAAACCCACAGTATTCAGTATATCTTCACAGATTGACAGGAAAGAAAAATATCAAGGATGCCCTGACATGTCTTTGCCATTGTCACCAGTGGCATTGCGCTGACATCATAAAACAATGCAAAAGGGCTGAAATAGCTTAAACTTTCATGCCTTACATCAGTGACTAATATGTGTTCATGAATTGGTTCTAAAGAATTTCTCTTATGTATTTAACAACCTTGTCAACCTTGTCAAAGAGATGGAATATCCAGCCTTTAAAATCAAATCAACTTTCTGGGTGAAACACTGTTTTTTCTTTGGTGTTTTTGCAATAAATGTGCTACTTTTTCCCTTTACTGCACTTTTGGAGTATGGAGGTCTGCGAAAGGTACATGTTTTAAATCCTTTAAGGAAGACATTTCTATAAAATGGGAGCTGCCTCTTGAGTACCATCAAGTTTTACTATCATCTTTACTTTGCACAAGGAGAGCAGAACCTAAACGGTGGCTGCCTTTCATGCTCAAACACACACAATCAGAAAACCACACTTGCACATGCTGTTGAATGCAGCCAAATGTGCTCATGCTATACGTACAGTATGCACACACACATACACACACACACACACACACAAATCGCCTGCACAATGGGGGACCTCAATCCAATTAGCTTGATTATTAATTAAAGTGTGCACTCAGAGGAGAGCTGGCGCTGGTGGAGGCAGCCCAAAGGGGGCGTCTGCTGAGAGGGCTCTGGACTCACTGTAGCAGTAGGTGATTAGGCTGCTTGGCCAACACACCTTTCCATGCTCTCTGCACACACACACACACACACACGCATACAGAGCACCACATGCACAGATTACACAAATATCACAGGTTGCACTTTCTTTTTTGTCTTTACTTTCTCAACTCAAACACAAATACATGTGGGTATACATATTCTCTTCATGCACATATTAATTAATATTTTTTTTGCATGCAAACAGTCAGAGAATTTTCATACCTAAAACATGCAACTCATTCTAAGTGTGCTGTCTGCCTCTAAAACAAAGAATAACTGAATGAGGAAAGAAGAAGGGAAAGTTAAAAAATACTACAGTAATGAGCAGCTGCAGCCAAGTAAGATTTCTGGAAATTATGAGGATATTTTATCTGAGTAATCAGATTTTTTTGTGGATACTGATAAAACTAACGTTTTGGGGCTTCATAAAAAAAAAAAAAGTCACTTAATTATGTTTTGTAAATATATGCCAAAATTGGAATATTCCTAAAAGATCTTAATTTATATATGTTGTGAAATTTGAGATTTATTGTTCTAGTAACTCTAGTAACTAATCTCCAAAAATTATTTTCCTTGGATCCAGCATTTCAACTGCAACAACATATTTAACTATGAAATTCCTCTCTTTGTGTGTGCATGTGTGTGTATGTGTGTCTTTCAAATATCTCAAGAACTGTTTATCTGATCTACTTCACACTTGTCTTCCTGGGTACCTAATGAATTTGGGGTTTGGAATTTGAAGCAGTTGGGTATTGGATATCAATAATCTGTGAACAAAACTAAACAACTGCTCAATATAGGTTGAGGGGAAAAAAAACGTTGCCATAACTCTGGCTCTTCTGTGTCTACACTTCACAATAAAAGCCTAGTTTAAATTTAATTAAAGCCTTTTGCTTTGAGGAAACTCACTAAAAAGGCATTTTTCCAACATTTTACACAATATCAAGCAAAAGTATACTGTATGAGCTCTAAATTCACCACTTCTAAGCAAAAGGCATAAGATAAAATCATCTCAGACTCGGAGCCTGACCAGGCAAAGAGAGCTGTCTTCCTTTGTTTCACTCAGACTCACCCTGGGTCCGGTTGTGTAAGTGTGCTGCTAACACTAGTAACATTACCATTGACAAAATACCTTCGCTAATTAAATCCATACTTTACCGTTATTTTATAAGCCACTAAGCCTGCTTAAAAATGAATACCTCTGCTGAAGTGTTACATTTGTTAACGATAATGATGAAAAGATGAGACTGCACTGCCATCATTAAATAATTACTGTGGCAAAATCAACATACAAAATCGTTGAAAATTAAATTCTGGAGCTGAATCCTTTTGTTACACAATAAATGGATGTGCTGAATATTTGTGATACAAAGGTTCAGTATGCATCACATTCAGAAGTTCAGTTTTCTTTTTTTTTTGCATGTAGTGTATTATTTCAATGTTCTGTTGCTCATGATGTGTACATGTGTGCTAATACAATATAGTTAATGTTACACATACCACAGTTAAGATTAATTTCATGTTAACTATATACTATTTTAAAAGGTCCTTGTTCCGTTTTAGATATTGTTGCATGTGATGAGGATAGGGCAATGAAAAGCCTTGGAGGCAAGGCTCCTCTCATCGTTTCATCCACGGCATGGAATTAATGTATTCTGCTGACCCTCTGACCTGCTGATTTACATTGCATCTCAAAGACACGGGTTGTAATAAAACATGGACAAACGTATCCGCTCTCTCCTGGCTAACCGGCTAATGTAATACACAGTTTGCAGAGCTCCAACAGGGACATTTAATGAAAATGAGGCAGCGGAAAGCAAAATGGGAGAAAACCTTTCTGAAATTAATTGAGGACCTCTATTAAAGAAACAAAGGTGGAGGAAAAAAGATCATAATTGAAATCCCATCTCTTTTCTTTACCCTTTCTATAGTAGAACTTCTTCATTCGCTAACTTTTTGATGTTGTGTTCAGCATTACACAGGTACATTTTCCCTCAGAGTGATTTGACAAGACACAGATGACAGATGCTTATGTGCAAGCATCTCATAAACATCTCAAATGGGAGCTGAGCCAACGAGACCAATAACAACAATGTGCAGCTGGAAGAAATGTCAACCCAAACATATTTTTTAAATCCTTCAAACTGAATTCATGAGGAACCATGACAAATAAATGCATCATATTTATCAAAAGATGGTGCTGCAAGGGACTAAATCAGCAGAGGCAAATTAGGCAACTGCTCGCATCCCTGCACTTTCCTGGAGGCTCCCACCCACCATGCCTTATTCTTTGTTTTCCCCTATTGCCTATTTAGTTGTGTTTCCAAGACTGGGTCCAAAAATTAAAATGTTGAAACTAGTTCAGCACTTAACAAGTGTCAGCTTCACATGCCAAGACAAGAACAGGGTATAGACTGTGTGCACTTTCTTTTTACGTTGAAGCTTCATTTGTGGCTGAAAAAAAAAAAAGATTAAGCACAGCATATTAGGTAGGTTTTATTTTAGAAATGTATTCCAGTTTAGTTTAGTTTTAGTTTAAGTATGGGTCACTGGTACATTTTAATAGCAGGTATTTTATATTATCTGGTAAACATCAGCAATTCAGCAAATACTATCAGCAGTGCTGCATCGCTCTTCATGTAGTCTGCTGCCTGCAATGAAAATCCAGAAGAAAAACATTTCATAAAGAAAGAACACATTAAAGATAATTTTATTTCAATTTCAGTGATTAAACATTTGACCTTTCATCTGTCAGAGGAGTCCTGATCTGTCTGGCTCTAAAACAGCTTGATAACATCACTGACTTCATGCCAGCAAAGGTGCTGATTTGGTCAGTTGTTTCTCTGACTTGCAACAAGATGTTGACAGGACTACAAACATCTGAGCCACTGGACAAAATCTAAAGCATGGCTGGGAGAATGAGAATTGTTGAAACAAGCTAAAAACATGATGGTATTGATCAAGAAAAACAAAACAGGGTTAGCTCTGTAAAAACTGTTTAATATAGACATTAGGTTAGGTATTGTTGTTTGCTTTATTGCTGAGAGGGAAACCTGACTCTAGCCTAGGTAACATAATCTACCAAGTGTCACCTCTAAAGTCTATTGTGGCTTTACAGGGGTTTATGTGTTGGATTCTCCACAACCACTGAATCTGCCATGACCGCTGTCCAGGGTGCTGATTCTGGAGCTGTCTTACCATACTGTACTATATCCTGAGTGTGCCAAGAGACCATAAACTTGCTGCGTCTTCATGATGAGTGATTCTTTTTTTTTTTAACTAGTTGCTTCATGTCTACTGCAGGTTTGAGTAACTTCATCTCTAACTTTATTTGTTGTTGTCAAAGATACAGGTTTGGTCAGCGGTTCTGGTGGTAGATTCATTGTCTAAATAAAGAAAACAAGAAATCTACATACAGTCAGTGTTACATTAAAATACATAGATATAATGCTGTACTGTCCTTAGTTAAAAGCACATTTAATTTCATTGATAGAGAGCGTAATTAGTTATACATGCTGCTTTGTTTTTATTGATGCTCAAGTCATCGGTGTCTTTTATGGAGATTATTGTAATTACACATTGTTAGTTGTAAATGAAAACATAGATCACATTTTTTCTGAAATACATGCAAGCAAAAGTGACAAGTATCTGCCGGTTTTACTCTTAAGAACCACAAATAAGAGGGTAAGGCCAGTTTCTATATACAGTAGCCCAGGGCAAAGAGCAGGCCAACTAAAGACAAAATTATGCTTGTGATGTGTGTTCTGCACTAAGGTACAGAGCCATCTATGAGCTCTCACTGTACTAAGATGTGTTCCTAATTTACTTCATTGAGAAAGTAACCAAAGTTATCCTTAAGTTCCATTCAAGTTAATTTTCTCTTTAAGGGCCCCAAATGCTTTTCTTGGGAAAGGTGTGAGTGTGTTGCTGAGTGGGGGAGTAAATAAGGCTGGATAACAGCTTCTGTCTGTGTGTCTCTTTCGCTTTGTAAGTGGTGTGACTGAAGCTTGGGGGGGACCCCGGATCCCAAGGTTGAGGGGGTGTCTGTTGATTGGTGTAGACATTTCCTATACAAGGACCGCCACCTGCTCCATTCACACACACACACACACACACACACACACACACACACACACACACACACACACACACACACACACACACACACACACACACACACACACACACACACACACACACACACACACACACACTCCTCCAGGGACAGGTGGCATAGACCATACGTGGACGATGCAACCACCACAAAAGTGATTCTTTACTGCCACCTTCTACAGGATAACCTTTGCAGAGCAAGGACACAGAAAGACGGAGACACTATCTGACAAGATCAACTTCTCCTCGATGGCTGAGGTGATTAAGAGGTTTTTAGTGCACCTGAGCACAGTGCTGTATCCTCAAATAGACTATTTTCTATTTGTTTGATCTTTATATAGTTTTTTTTTAACAAGTTTCTGAGTTTAGTAAAGTGATATTGGAAAAGGATAAGTAGTAATGTGTAAAAATCAACAACACATTGACTAATGGATCATCAGTAATGTGACTATAGCTCCTACTGATGCTACTTTCACACTGTGCACTTTTTTTGCCTTCCACACACCTCAAATAAGACTGTCTTGAGACTGCCTTGTGCAAAGGGTAAAACCAGGGCCGTTTTCAACATTTCAGACATTTAAATGGCCAGGGCTGAAAATTGAGTTTGTTGAAAGTGCGTAATGGAAATCTGTTAGGCAGGAATGAGAATTGGTAGAAAGAAATGCCATTCTGGAGGAAAATATCACCTGTGATGTGACATTTGAATAAGAATTGAATGCATTACACAACTTCTGAATTATCTCAAACTTTGAATAAAGGAAAAGTGGCATGACCTAAACCTCTCCACACATTGCATACCTTCAAACGATCAATACTTACATTTCACTGAAGCCTGAAATAATTGCACATGCTGTAAAAGGCTGAGATGTAAAGGTTTTTTTTTGATAGAGCAAACATTTGCAAAAGAAGAAATGCCAGTGGAATTTACATAATTTTGAATGAACCAGAGGAATTTTTCTTCCATTTCCTTTTATAACTTTTGTATGTGTATTTCCAAAGAACACACTTGAAATAAGTATATTGATGAATTCAATCTTAGAAAAAAAACACATAGAGGAAAACGGATAATGACAGAATCCAAATACAAGACAAGTCTTTATGATGATTGCAGAAGTAGTGAGTGTGTGCTGCAATGTGACAATAATACATACAAGGACTGCCAGTAGCATTTATTTCATGCTGTGTTTAATTCTACAGGAATAATGATAAAAGGAAACAATCAAAATGTGTGTGAGCTCAATAAAGAGAGCGACAAAATGAGCTATTACTCTCCCACAGGGAATGATTGAGCCCCAACTGGGGCTGGCTGAATAAATCACTCTCCTATCTTCAGTAGCTTATGACCTTCAGTACATCCACCAGCTTCTCTTTCTGTACATGTGCGTGAGGGGCTACATATTTGTGTACATGCAATCTGTGTATGTACATACTTGTATTTGTTAGAGCAATGGCTAAAAATGAAATTAAAGAAAAATAAAAAATTCCATAATCTGTGTGGAAAATATTTGGTACACATTATTAGCTCATTTGTATTTCTTTCCAATTTTGTCTTCGTTAGCTGGTGTTACTTTTTACAAGAATACCCTGTTTAATGATGGTGATCAACACCTTCTTGCAGCAGGAAACACCAGTGTGTGAGTACCAGAATCCAGGAGGAAATCCTGTTCCTTTAAGAAAAGCTGTGTATTTTGGATGAAGCGTAAACAATGAGAACAGGTGAACAAGTAAAAGTTTTGAGGCTGAAGTGTGCAAGTGAATGTTAATTCTAATTAATGCTAATAGTTGCTGTCAACAACGTATTTCTTAATTTCAGTGTCACACCTGTGCATTTTAAGTGTGTGGGTTTCTTTGTGTATGCGTGTGTATGTGTGTGTGTGTGTGTGTGTGTGTGTGTGTGTGCCTGTGTGTGTGGATGTGGTTGCATGCTCACATAGATTTTTGTTAGTTGAAAAGTTTTCTATATTTTAATGTTAATGTGTGCATCTTGTGTTTTTATGTCCACCTGTGTTTGCGTGTGTACATATGTGTTAATGTACACATGCTTGTGTGTTTGTGTGTGTGTGTGCGTGTACACGTGTTTGTGCATATGCATTTGTCTGGGTATTTGCATGTGTCTGTGCGTGTGTCTGTGTGTCACCGCCTCCATTTCTATGGAAATCAAACGAGGCAGCAGCCCCAAGTTTACACATTCCCCCTGTTTTGACTCCATTCAATCAACTGTGTGCATAATTACCCTGGTGCCGTATGGTAATCTATTGGGACCCAAATATTGCAGTTTGACAAATCCTTCATTTGTATTCAGTCGCTACACAAAGCATCAATCATGCTTTTGCACAAATGCTGCCCACCAATCCCCACCCTCACTACTTACACACACACCCCCCCACCCGACCAACCACGCCCCTCCCCACTCCCAAGAAACAGAGCAGTGTGGAACCGAAAACTGGCTGATTAGAACAGCAAGACAAGCTGGGATCTGGGTTTGTCATTAATATTTCCCTCTTCCAGATGGTGACTCCTACAATGCAAAAAGATACCACCACTGGGCCAGCAGACAGGAGGGGCATTGTTTTGGAGGGAAGGACAAAATAAAGAGAAGAATACATAGTAAAATTACTGTCTTTTCCCCCTGAAGATGGAAGGCCATATGAGAGCTGTTGGATACTGCCTCTCACCACACACATTTGTAATATTACAGCGCAACAGTTTTCCCATCACTTTATTTATTGTACAATCTCACTATTGATGGTAAAAGACATCCATTGTATAACAATTAAGTTATTCAAGTGGTATTTATCTGTTTAGATTACACCTAACAATAAAAAAGAGGAAAGATAGTCAACAAATGCCAGGATGATTAGGTTTTCTTAATCCTTCAAAATTATGTACACATCTCATCAACACACACATGCCCCAACACAAATCCCCACAATCCCACACTGCCTGAGGGTGACTGTTTGAGCCAGTGACATTTTGAGCCTTATTACATGCTCACAACACAACACGGCACAACAAACAAGAAGACCAATTTCAGTTTTCTCTCTCTCCCTTTTCTGCCCCCTCACTGTCATTTTCTTTCCTCTTTCATTGTGTTTGAGATTGAGGATGAGGGCTGGGTAAAGCGGCTGCAGTAAACAAGGGCGGGAAGAGAAAAAGAGATTAGCACCAGCTAATAATTCCGGCTTTCAATACGTGCAGCTTCATATTTCCAAATTAAAGTGGAGTGCGAGAAAAGGGGCTTATAAAACATTAAAGGTCCTCTGGCTCCATTGTGGTGTGCACATCCCACCCCTCCCATCTCTGCCCTGGGGGCCTGCTGAGTACTTTGGGATTTGCAGTGCTGGAGTAAACTAAAGCCATACATCACCCAACTGATCAGGCCCTGGGAGAGGGGCCCGGGCCAATCATTTTGAGGTTAAACAATGTAATTTGGATCTTGTACGTGCAATTTATTTTGCCTGTCAGACAGAGGCATTGAAACATTTTCTCTTTTTTTCCCTCACCCCTCCGTTAAAAGGAGGATGCTATTTGGGAGAGAGGGAGCAGGTCCCATGAAGGTATGACATCAGCGGTTATTTGCTCATTGGAGGAAAGCAACTAGAAAAAAAACGATGACTCTCTACTTCAAATAAACATTGGATCATCTGTTTTGATGATTAGAAAAGACATATCTATTTAAATGTATATCAAAGACGAAACTTTATCAGGATGCATTGTTGTTTATAGTCATCCATGTATTACAATGTTCTACATATATTACTGGAAGCCAAATTGGAGTAGGGGATGCTAGAAAAGGTTCAACCAGCTAGAATACTGCATGACAAATACTTTATAACCAGGCTATTGGATGTGTGAGGTATTTACTGTAGGCCCAGTGGTGCTTTGAGCTAAATGCTATCAACAGCACATTAACATGCTCATGCTCAATGACCATGCCAACATGCTAATGTTTAGCAGGTTTAATGTTTACACCTGTGTTAAGCGTCCTAGTTCAGCATATTAGCCTGTCAAAAGTTAGTATAAACACAAAGGACAACTGATCCACATGGAAATGCCATTAGTATTTTTAACAAAAGTTCTGGGTACATTATTTTTGACCTGTTGATTGTGCTATATGAAATGTCAGGAGATCCAAGTCAGCAAGGCCAACCAAAGATATTACAATTTATCCTGAGGGGAATATGAATATCTTTACCAAATTACATTGTAATCCATACAGTACATTTCACTCAAAAACAAAAATGTCAACCTCATGGTGGTGCTACAGGAAACATCAAGGGATCAACAAAGTCAGTAGGATTTGCCCTCTGGGGATGTATGTATGTTTGTACAAAATGTCTTGAAATCTTAGTTCTTGAAATATTTCAGTCTGGACCAAAGTTGTGGACCAGCAGACAGTGTCATCCCTAGAGCTGAGGTCCTGATGTCGCTAAAAAGCATGAGGCCAATGATCAGGAGAAGTCCATTCTTTAGAGGAAGCTACTGTTTATACAGAGCAAAAGAATGAGCATGCTTCCAATGTAAAGGGGGCATGAAAATTAAGATTTGTTGTAAGTCTAGAATTTATTATCAAAGGACCAATATATAGAATATTTTTTTTCATACATTGACTGCAAGTGTGCTTAGATAGTATATTACACTCTCAGTACATGTACGAGTTACAGTGGACACAAAGCTCATTGATTTTCCTTAAGGCTACAGAGAAACCTTTTTAGAGAAGGTCAGGAACTTTGCCATTTGAACCCTATGAGACACTTTGTTTTTAAGTCCATCCTGCTGGCATGGTCCTAAAACATCTCTAAGGTCAAAGACTGACAGAATTCTTCTTCCACAACCAAAGTGTACCAGTGCTAATAACAAAATATCATTATCTCCACTAAGAAATTAAGGATTTTCTCAACAAGAAAAGGATTACATCCTGTCTAAATCACTGTAGGAGATTTGCTGACCACAAGACCCAAAGCCAGTTTATTCTCACCTCTATTGAGAGCTATTATCCTCTCCATGAACATTTATTTTGGTTATGTCTCTTAATGTGTGCTGGGGTTGGTGTTGGTCAGGAAATCTTCTTCAGTTTAGAGGATTAGGAGCTACAAAGTGCCGTTGGTGGAAAGAAAGAGCTAGCCATTTGAGTGATACAAGTGAATTAAGAGATTAAGATGGTTTAGAAAGACTGATTACAGTAACATAGGGGTTTAGGAATGAAAAGACAAACCTTGAGATTGGATAAATCCCTTGTACTTTTCTCTTACATGCTGACTATTGTGCCTTGCACCAAAACCTTTTGATATTATTTTGTCTCAAGATTACACAGTGTTTGATGAGACAAACATGCATAGAAATGACTTCAACACTCAATTGTATTTCCTATGTAGCCTTTCTGTTCATTACCAGCATGGTTTTATTATATCAATTCGACTGTTTTGTCAAACTAGGGAGTACTAGCCTATATTGATGACGTTTCACTTTCACGTTCAGCTGCCGCCGGAAATTCCGCCGGATCTCCCTCATTTCGGCCGAATGTCCGTCACCTTCTGCTTTCTTTGTGATGGTATGTTAAACTCCGGTCAGTTTATAAGGACAATGGTTAACTGCTTATCAGATCGCTGCAGGTTAAATCCTGACAGCTAGCTTGACTATCTGTCCAATCTGAGGACATGTGCCACCAAAACAAGTTCCTTCCTGATGATATTTTGCAAGGGCACTGTTTCTCCATCCAAAGCTTAGGCCAGCCCAAGACAATTGTGATTGGTTTAAAGAAATGCCAATAAACCAGAGCATGTTTTTCTCTTAAAGTTGTGTGGATTAAGCAGACCCTTCTCCACAGCGCTTTGAAGGAAGGTCTGGCAATGCGAGACTAAGAGAGTACTAATGCAATGTTGTATTTGTCGGTCATTCTCTTTGGACCAGAAATATCTCAACCACTATGGATTGATTACCACTCAAATTTTTACAGACAATAATGTTCCTCAGAAGATGAATGCTAGCTTCAACTGTAGGTCAAAGTTGATATTTGTACAGTGAAATATCTCAACATTGCCTAGATGGATTGCTATAAAATTCCGTACAGACATTAATGTCTTTCTCAGGATGAATTGATCACTTTGGTGATCCTTTAACTTTTCATCATGTGCCATTATAAGGTCAAAATTTAAACAATACATTTCTTTATAATCGAATACTTGCAACACTGACATTCCCATCCGCCTCAGCTGTACCTTTGTGTAAGTGTTAATTAACAAATGCTACTGTTAGAATTTTGTAACTAATTTCAATGTTCGTTGGATCTCTGAGGAAGGAGGCTCGTAGTGAAATTAAGAATTAAGAAAAAGGTTTAATGCAACAGAATGATGAGGATGATGAGACAAAGACAAAGACAAACACAATAACACTGCAGCTGACAGCGGACTGGATCCACGCTTCCCCCTGACGGAGTCACATGAAACCAGTCTTGAATATCCATAAATCGCACTCATTTATGCCTTGCACCTGGAGGCGGTTCCTTTTCACCTGGTGCATTCAAATCCATTCTCATTGGTTCGCTGTTGTCATGACAGCATGTTGAGTGCATCTTCGCTGTCCAATGAGAGTAAAGATGGCTCTAAACTCTGCCCCTTTGGGGGTCGTTTGTGGTTACAGATCCAAATGGGTCTGTTGTGTAAATGTGAAACTCTCACATCAATACAGTTAATCAACATTGTATTGTCTTAACCTAGACTAAGACCCCAGGGGACAGGAGACAGCAGGCCCCCTCCTTGTGTTGTAGCAGGGAGCTCCTTTCCATATGTTAAATGCCAGACTTGACCTGATCAATTCTTTACAGTCAGTGGTAATGAGGGGGCAAATGGGGGACAGAGGTATGCATAATTTTCTAACCTGGCTCCTT
This sequence comes from Percina caprodes, assembly GCA_013375575.1. Classification (NCBI taxonomy): domain Eukaryota; kingdom Metazoa; phylum Chordata; class Actinopteri; order Perciformes; family Percidae; genus Percina; species Percina caprodes. The sequence goes on along the minus strand of JABXJD010000005.1, from coordinate 9,782,992 downwards.
CAGACATTTTATCTTTTTTAAAACTCAACACTACCAAGCTAATATGCTACACTAACACAGTGAATACTTGCTAAATATCAAAACATTGTAATACTGTATGAGCTTTTTAGCAGGTTCTTGTAGCCTAACAGACCCTCTATTAAAGCTGTAGACACTTGGTCTTGTTTCACTGTAAGTACTTGTCAAGTAACAATGAATTGAATCTACATTAGAAATTACAATATTGTCATTTAGAATGAAAGTGCAAACGTCTCACAGCCCTAAAACCTCTCATTTGTCAGAATGACAAACATACCTCAGCCAAATGATGTATATGAAAAGTGTTTGTTTGAAAAGTAGGAATTTCCTTCATTATGCCACTGAAATACACGTAATTAACGGTGCATGCTTTTATATCCAGATAATGTTGTGCAAATTAATAGTTACAAGGTTTAACTGAAAGGATATATTATTCTCGAAAATCTAAATTAATCCACTTCACATAATTTAGTTCTGTTTCTCTAAACCAAATTAAGAGAGGATTTATGTGGGTGTGTTGTGGATGGACGCTTTCAGTGGATCTTTAAGTGACAGATGAAACACCTTCTTAGAAGACAACTGCAACTTCTCACCCTTCCCATCCAAAGCTATTTTTCCACAGCGGAACATTGTTAATAAGAAGAGCAACAGTAAAGTTTAAAAAGTATACTGCCAGAGATTATTCTGGAACAAATCGATCCAAAAGTAGCCTGCCGGGCGGTGCAACTGTGTCCTAGGAAAGTGTTGAGGGGAAGAAGAACAAACGGAATGAATAAGAAAATAGAGAAAAAAAATGGAGTACAGATAGGATATGGGATAGAAAGTGCTGGCCACTGCAAAGTCTCCAAACAAAGAGGATATGTGAGGCGTGTACCTCAAGCCTTTTTCCCTTAAAAGAAGAGCCAGTAAGCACTTTTCTCTGCGCTGAAAAGCTAGCTCTCGCTCTTCATGTCACATCAGCAGTTTTTTAGTGAAGCTCACAAGCACCATATCCAGGTGAGGGGTGTATGTTAAGGATTTCTTCCTTTCCCCTATCAGTCTCTTTCACTCATCCACTCCTCTTCCTCACCCCACCCTCGCCTCTCTGTTTCTCTCATCCTTTGCCAATATGTCTCTCTCTCATTCTCCCCCACTCCTTCTTGCACTTTACAATTCTCTTTCTGTCCCCCTGAAGATGTTTCAAAGCCCATATCTCTCCTTTCAGTCTCTCCATCTCCCCTTTTCTTCAATCTTTCTCCCAAACTCTCTTATTCCAGACTGTGTGTGTGCTGCGCATATGTTTGGCTGTTTGTTAGCGGATTCCTTTACGTTAGAAAAACTACATTCGCTGACTGTCTTCTCATGGTGTCCTATCAGCAGCTGAAAAAGGAAGAATAAACTAGTGGTATGCAAACATGTATGCCTTGGGCACTCAGCTAATGCTAACCATAGATTATGGCATCCTTTCCACTTAATAACAGTTATCAAATGTGTCAGCAAGATTTACGAGGGAATGAAGAAATATTGGATGTGTTCTTTTTTTATTCTATTTTTGCTAAAGATGTACTGTATATTGCTATACATTTAAGTTTTGTTGCTGCAATGCTTTTTCAGCATGTAATGGGTAATCATATTGTGGAAATCTTGTTTACTGATGAAGGACAAACAGAGTATGTGCAAATGACTTTAAGCACACACTTAGACAAACACACACAAACTGGAAGCAGGCAAGCGAGCACAGGCACACACATGCATGCAAGGATCCCTGGGTGGTTGAATAGCCAAGCTATTCATGCGACTGGAACACCCCCGACTGTGAACACCACTTTCTCTAGAAAGTGAAGCTGGGGCACAAATCACATTTTCTGCACAATTAAAGCAGGGCTGCGCTAAGTGTATCAGAGCCTTGCTCTCTGCAGGAGCCCTGGGAGTCAGCAGGCCCGTCCCCTCTCCCCTCATAATGGCAATGTGATGAAGATGGTTTCTCTGTAATTAGTTTCTGAAAGTTCTCATTCAGTGAGTGAGGCCGCAGACAGCATGGCAGCACAGAAAAGGCAACTTTGTTCTGCAACCCTGCACATACAGCACAGACCTTCTTTGAAAGAAGGTTGAAGACAAATCAAATTGGACAGCTGTATCTGTAAAAATTAGTCAGAGAAAGAATAATGCTTGCACTTTTTTAACTTATCAGTGTTTTAATCAAGAAAGGTTTCAGTACTAGTCCTTAGTAAGGAAATTGGTGCACTATTTTATGTCTCCTGTTCATTTTGTGGTGCACTTAAATACTGTAAAAATGACCACAGAAACACACTGCCAAGTAAAAACAAAGACTTTAAGCTAACCATTGTAGTGAAGGGGAACATAAACACTAAATACAAACTTACCAAAGTTGCATGAATAGCATCATTTAACATCTTGACATCTTGATAGAGGCACATAGCATTATAGTCTTCTTGAAAGCAGTATATCTGCAGCCTGTTACTTCAATGGCGTTTTTCCACTGCATGGTATCAACTCGACTTGCCTCGACTCTAGTTGCCTTTTTTGGTTTTCCATCACAAAAAAAGGCCCTGGTACCTGATACCTGCTAACAGGGCGAGCTGAGGCGATACCAAAAGGTGACGTAAAAACCTGCAGACTATTGATTGGTTGGAGAGAATCGTCACTGATGCGACGGGGGTGACCTGAACAAACCCACCGTATTTAAATAGTTTATCCAGTGTTTTTTTGCTCCCTCCAGCTTCTTTTGAAACTAATTTCCCTTCTGGCTGTGGCAACATGCTGAGACTCAAAAACAACACACCTTCGACATTCTGTGTGTGTTAGGTCACACCAGTTTCCTGCTATGACGACCAGTCACCGTTGCCTCACGCATGAGGCGGTACTAATCTGCAATGGAAAAAGGAGGATGGGGCACCGCTGTCGAGTCGAGCAGGTACCATTAATGTAAAAACGCAATAAGTTAAGTGAGTCTAAAAAGAACATTTGGATTTGAGTTCACTTGCAGCAATAAAAGCTAGGATATTTACATTATATTACCCCATTACCCATCTTCTACCGTTACAACATTCCTATAAGGAGAGACAATTTATCAATTAAAGGTTTCTGTGATTTAAAATACTTATGAACACATTTGGTATAGACTCTATTTCTGGGCTAAAGTGCAATCCTGGGGAAGAAGCCCATAATCAGTAAGAAGAATAGCTCTTACTGGTTTCTAAAATGAGTCTTGATGCTGTTGGTAGTGGGTAAGGTGGTGGTGGTAGTTTGTCAGGAGCTGGAGACAATGAAATAAAGGAGTAGCTGAAGGGGTACAAAGCACTGTGATTGGGGATTGTCTCCTCTGTGAGTAAGAGAGACAGCTAGGGACATTGTAGGTTATTTGATTTGGTGATGTAAACCAAATGGATGGTGCATATTGAATGTTATAAACTGGTTTTGATGACAGAAAGAGCTTGAAGAAACCGAGAGATTGTTAGAGATAGTAGTTTAATTAAATAAAAGGATTCCAAATCCATAGGGTAAGAGTAGGATGAGCTATAAAGTGTTGACTTGTTCACAAACATCTAGGTTATGATGACTGAACAAAAATCAGCACTCATTTTAAGTGGTACTTCTGCATTACTTGGTTGCAAAAAAGACAAGATGAAGGTCCCTTGCTCGCCAACTGGCTGAGTAAGGTCCAGTGAAGCCACCACCAACAATATGCTGATGAGTGTGCGTTATCAAAATGATTAATGTAGCAGCGCCTATGTAAGCGAGCATTGACAAGGTTTTCAATCTGACGTAAAATGTGGGTTCTATTTCATATAGTCTTCGCCCTCTAAGAGCTGACGCTATTGGGGTTCATCCCTTTGCGCATGCGCAGTTGTGAAGGTTTTCTTTTCCGCCCTTGCGTCCAGCATGGGTCCCAACTACGTTTGCCAATACTGTATATAACATGAGCGGACCCATTATTCGTTTCCCTATTTTTCTTCAAGCTAGCAGTATGAAGATCTCTACTTCCAGCTAGTTCTGCACCAGCCTGCCATCTAAAGAGCATAAAGGTAGGCGGAAGCTTTACTGGCTTGTCAGGTTGTCGAGTAGGGGAATGGCAGCTGGGCAGACCAATGGGACCTTGTCAACACCCTTGGATCAGCCAGAAGAGGACGCCTTTGATGGGCACGAGTCTGCTGACTTGACGCCCTCGGATAATATCCCTCTGTCACCGGCTGTCCTGGGAGCTCGTAACAGCGGAGGATTACGGAGTCCCGCTACGGCAACTATCTCCGTCACAGGAGAAGAGCACCACACCAGGGGCTTTCTCTTCTTCTCTCCTCCGCAGCGGGTGGGCTCCCTGCCCACTGCTAGGTCATTCTTCTTGATCTGTGTGAATGCCGAGTAGCATTTCGCTAACCCGTAAATTGGAAGGTGGTCCGACCATGGCGGCAGAGCCTGACCTCCACCTCGCTTCAGGTGGCCCCTTTTCTGATGGAAGCCCACACTGCCATCTCCCCGAAACCAGGTCCATGCTTGCTTCACTGACTCATACCAGTGTACCGCCTAGGCAGCTGCGGGGCTGTACAATCCCGTTTCTTGCCAGCATGTCTGCTAGCTTTGCTGTCTTTGCCATGACCGCTTAGCTGTGGCTGTTCCCCGCTGAGGCTGGGGCAGCCACAGCTGTATGCAGTGGAGGGGATGCAGTGACTCACCTCCTAAAGAGCGGTGCTTTGGCGGCACCAAGATATTGGCTCATGGAGGCAAGCTGCAGTCTTTGCCTCTCCAAGCCCCGGCTTTGGCTCCAGCTCCAGCTCCATTTGCAGCGGCACAGCCATGAGGCCCAGCGGACAGCTCCCACTTCACTGTTTTGCTAACAGGAGCAGCCGTGATAGAATGCGTGTCTCACTCCAGCTAGAGTTGGTAATGGCCTTATACGGGCATCTGCGCACATTCTACGAGGGCACTGTCGGATCTGCAGCCTTGTTCAGGGGCGCGACAGTAGCCAACATCTGTGCAGCAGCCTCCTGGGCAGTCCCATGCCCATGCATCTGTTTCTATCTGTGTGATATGTTTGAGCCCTCTATGACCCACTCGGTCCTATGGACACTCAACGTTGCATTTGTGTTCTGCCTGCTGTGCCATAAATTGTCAATCATGATGCAATTTATCACCAATCATGCAATCCTATATTCATGGAATAATTCAACGCTGCATGTGTGTTCTGCCTTTATCCTCACCACTTCTGCACTGCATGCTGCAAGAGGAGCGGGTGTCCCATATCTTATCATGTCAAATCATGACACATTTTTCCACTAACCAAGCACATCTGCAATCAAGACCTGGGCCTTGCAACCAGTTAGGCCAAGTCATTACCATGGCAGGCCTTTTTTATCAGAATAACAGACTATCTGGTACAATCTCCTGTCATGTGCATTGGGGGAATAGTTAGTCTATGTTCTGCTTGTGGACCCTGTCACAGGTGGCATTGACTACGTCAGCTTCGCCCTAACCCAATAGCGTAAGCTCTTAGAGAGCTAAGCCTGTACGAAATAGAATGATAGTTACAAATTGTAACTCCAGATTCTATGAGTATAGCGCAGGGGTGGCTAACCAGTCCAGCATAAAGAGCCAAAAAAAAACCTGCACCATAGCAAAGAGCCACAACACATGCACGCCCACACTACAACAGCGGCTGATATATATATATATATATATATATATATATATATATATATATATATATATATATATATATATATATATATATATATATATATATATATATATACACACACACACACACACACACACACACACACACAGCATCAAAACAGTTTTATAGGTTTCTTTCTTACCTAGACTGATTCAGTGGGAAACTTGGCAGTCTTTAGTATCCACAAGCCTTTTCAGGTCTGGCTTGTACTCAGTTGTGGCCACTCGAAGTAACTCTTTCACGTGTGTGTCGGTAAGAACAGAACGATGCTTTGACTTTACTTGTTTCAGTGTAGAAAACACTGATTCACAGACATAAGTTGCTGCAAACATTGACATTAGCTTGAGTGCAGCTTGTTTAACATTGGGATATCTGTCTGTGGGCACTGTTTTCCAGAACTCTGTGGTTCCTTCTCTCAACACAGATTTCAGTCTGTCATCCTCACAAAGTTCAATCATCTCCAACTGGGACGCTGCTTCATTTGTCACTAAAGGGGCTTTCAAACAGTCTGATTCAGCAGTGAAAGGGTTAATGAGGAAGGTGATCTGTGGCCGTTTTTCCCTCAGGTTGCAGAATCTGTCCTCAAAACTCTGCTGAAGATTTTCAACCAGTGTTGCATAGCATGCAGTGCTCCTTTGTAAGACCTCAGCTGCTCCTCCACTTGCCTTCAACAAGGAGGGGAAATGTGTGAGCTCTCTCTTTTGAAGATGGGTCTGGAATAGCTTGAGCTTATTGACAAATGTGAAAACATTTTGCACCAGGTCAGGCAGCATTTTTAACTTTCCTTGCAGATCTACATTCAGTTTGTTCAGATGATGCAGCATGTTGACCAGAAACCCCAAATCTGAAATCCACTGGGGGTCATGTAGCTGAGGGTATTCCTTATGTTTCTCTCCCAGAAACAGCTTCACTGGGATCAACATTTCAAAAAAACGGGAAAGCATGTTACCTCTTGAAAGCCATCTCACATTGCAGTGAAAAAGCAGATCACTGGGAAGGTCTTCATCAAGTTCAGCTATTAGGTTTTTGAACTGTCTGTGATTGAGAGCATGAGTGCGAATAAAATTCACAATTTCTAGCACTGGTTTCATGACGTGGTCCAAGTTCAGCTTCTTAGACACCAGATGCTCTTGATGGATGACGCAGTGAAATGTCCAAAAATCCGGGAAACGGTCATCAGCTTTACACAGCCCAACAAGGCCATTTGCAGCGCCTAACATAGCTGGTGCACTGTCTGTGGCTATTGCGGTCAGTTTTGACAACTGAAAATTTGCCTTCTCAGCAACAGTCATGAGTGCCTCTTTCAGGTCGATACCATGAGTCCTGTCTTTTAACGGCACAATGTCAAGCAGCTCTTCCTTAATTGTGCAGTCTTCTGACACAGACCGTACAAATATTGCCAACTGAGGCTTATCTTGAATGTCACAACTCTCATCCAAAGCAATGCTGAAATACATGCATTTCTCAAGGTCCGTATGTAACTGTGTTTCAATGGACTTGTTAATATCCGATATTCTCTGTTCAACTGTGTGCCGTGACAGCTGCAGGTCAGACACAGACCGCTTTAAATTGTCATTTTCAGGCGCGAGGATAGCGATGACATCTTTGAGACATGTCTTCACAAAGTCCCCTTCACTGTATGGCTTTTTAGCACGAGCAATGTTCCATGCTACCTGATATGATGCTAATGTGACAGTCTCTGAGTGCTTTGCGAATTCTGCTTCTCTGACTGCCGTTTCAACGTGTTTACCTTCTGCTTGCGGAGTTCACTGCCTTTGGGGAAATCCCGGGCGATGTTAGCATGGAGGGAGGTGAAATGGCGCTCCAGGTTTGATGCTTTAAAATGCATCAAAGTGAAGCGAAGTCTCGCAAATCAAGCAGAAAGGCTTCCCATTTCGTTCCACAAAAAAATACAGTTCCTCCCACTCAGATAAAAATGTCCTGTGCTCCTCTTTATATTTGCGCTTAGCTTTACTTTTCCCTCGGGACTCTGCCATTATTTACTTGCTAGCAACACCTACCTTGCATTGTCAATACACGATACAGCTAGCTACGGCAACACCACTTACACAAACCACATGGTTATTGTCCTATGTCCTATAATGTTACAGACCGACGCGATACCAAACGCAAAAGGGTCTAATATACACAGTATATTTATTTATATAAATACATTTTTTTCCTTTTTATTTTTATATTTTTTATTTTTTTAAGAGCCTCACAGGAGCAGGCAAAGAGCCGCATGCGGCTCACGAGCCGCAGGTTCGCCACCCCTGGTATAGCGTATAGCCCTCTAAGATCCGGGACACATTGGCTGAAGAGAAATGCTGATGTTGGGATACAAACAATGGGTCCGCTCATTATATACAGTATTGGCAGACGTAGTTGGGCCCTGTGCTGGACGCAAGGGTGGGAAAGAAAATCTTCACAACTGCGCATGTGCGAAGGGATGAACCTCAATAGTGTCAGCTCTTAGAGGGCTACGCCTATACTCATAGAATCTGGAGTTACAATTCGTAACTATCGATCTTTGTCATCCTTGTTGGAGGCACAATTACAGTTCAATCTCAGAATTCAATTTTTGGTGAGCAATATTATGACAAACATTACATCTGATTTATTATTAATTAACAGAAGAAGAAGATTTGTAAGCATTTAAAAAAAAAAAAACTGAGCTGTATTTATTGCAAGCATAACATGAGCAAGTTGTAGGTAGATGCTTGAAGCCCAACTGAGTCGACAGTCAATAAAAGGTCATCATCATCCTAATTGTGTCGAAACACACAGAAACATTGAAATTGAAGCTCTGAAAATAATAATTAATGTATGTCTTTATACAATTTACTGTGTACTGACAGTGAACCACTGCAAAACTATTTGGTTCTTACCAAGATGAAAAAACAACAACTTAGAAGTGATTTAGAAGTGGTAGATTTATCTTGTTTTAAGAGTGAATTCAATATTCAATATTTGAAGTGTTTTACACTTTACACTATAATCTTAAATCCAGCAAGCTTGTCAAGTGAAATTATCTTGCTCTATGTACAGATAATTTCACTTGTTTTGAATTCCTTTTTCCTCAGATTTAGGGTAATAGTGTATCTTGTTTTAGACACCCCTTATTTGCAGTGCATAACAAGTAAAGTAATGCAAAGATGCAATCTTCTGGCAAAGACAACAGATGACACCCCTTGAGAAGGAGCTACAGATACATATCGCATAAAAGTCCATCTTCCCAGTCTCAAATGTTTGCATCTGCCAGCGGGCAACACCAATCAGCGTCCGGTGAGGAGCTTGACAGCTATGTGCAAGGTGTGCGGTCAATTAGGTGTGCGTGAAGGACTCAACTGTTGCTTCCAACTGTTGCTTTCCCAAACAGTTTCCAATGAAGGCTTCTCAGATGGTTCTGTGCTAACAAATCATCTGGGGTGGGTTATAAAGATGGAGAGATAACATGGGATTCTGCAGTTGAAGTGGGGCCATCTAAAGGTTAGTATGAAAGGTTGAAGGTGCAGCATAGCTGGTGACAGAAGCAGGGCACATGGGGCATGCATATTTTCTTTATAGAACACCTTAAAGCATCATGAGCATTTTAACTTTGGCAGCCGTTTTAGATGGAGATAAATAGTGACATTTTTACCCAGAGACAACAAGAACTAAAACCGCAGATTTAGGAAAAATATTACACTGATCAATGATGGGCTCCTGTGGGTAAAAGATAGTCGTCGGTTTTAAGCTTACATGATTGGTTGATATAAGCCAAGAGGGTGTTGCCTGTTGAATTTTAAACTGACCGGCAAAGAAGGAAGCAGGACAATTTATGAGGAGAAGCCAAGAGGTGTAGCTTAACTCATTACAGAATGAAAGAGTAGGGGCAAAAGATTTAAGGATGAAGTCTTCCTAATTGAACTTGTGCTCAACTCCATTAAGTGATGCTATATTTCACTGCAATATCCCATAGGAAACAAGGTCACTGGAATCAATAAAACACCGGTTTAAACTGATCTCGTTTTTTTCCATTATTTTATTTCCAGAGTAGGAGCAATATGGTTCTGATGATCTCTGGCATTAAGTGGCCCAAAAGCTGATCCTGATCATTTAGGGCACATAAAATATCCATAAAAGGACTTTAATTTTACAATAGGATACAATGAGAGACAAGGGAAATTTCTGAAGAATTACAGAATTGCCATAATAATAAAACAATTAAAATATGAATAATTTCAACACAATGTGTAAAAATAATGGATATTTAAGATTGAAGGTTTTACTTTCATTATACCCCTGTGATGAAACCTGGGTTTTGAGAGAGGTAAAGTTACCACCAACAATGCATTGCAAAAACGGCACCAATATATGCTTGAGTCCAATTCGGTTCTCAATATGACATCTGTGAAAGGGGAGATTAGAGCATGAATCACAAATACTTCCTGCTGCCCCCTGGGATGGCCTGAGGAAAATGCATGTGACCCAAGCATGAGGAATTCTCAAGAGCTGTCAGCCGAGATCAAACTCATTTGCAGACCACAAGCTTTGGCGTGCACACGCATCGCTAACATGGCCACAATGTTGGATTGCTTTTCCCTCCTCTCCTGTTTTTCTCTTCTCACTTTAGATTCATAGAACAGATGTAAAAGCAATAACAACCAAGCATACTAATGATAAATAAATCAAACATTAATAACAGATTAGCTCACAAATAAATTACATAAATGTGAGAATCAAATATCCTATGCCATTTCTAAAACTGCATACACATTTATGTGTAAATGTGCTGGATCGTGAAAGAGATGACTAAATATGATTTAAAATATTGTATGTTTCTTTGGGTTTATAATGAGGTTTTTTGTACTGTTTTGCCACAACACCCTCATTAAGAACATTCAAAGTGAAATGGACTAAACAGATAGGGTCTAAATTCCAGTTTGTTATGATGGACTCCCCATTTATTCAAGCCTCACCTCTTCTACCCTATTAGCTGCAACCCCGGTGACCTAAGAGCCAGACACACAAATATGTATATACACACACCCCTTTGTTCCTCAAGAACAAACAAAGAATTTCAGTGGACTGTGTGAATTTACATGTGTGCCCCTGGATTTGTGTGTGTGCCTTATAGCTCCACCAGGTCTCTGTGGATGTGTTTGCATGGTATACATCTTCATACACCGCAGGGAGGCCGTAGTTTCTAAACTATTTACTTTTTAATATTCTCTCATCTCTACCAAGCTAAATCATGTCCTGTATCCACCTATCCTAACTGTACACATCAGCTACAACGCAGAGTCTGCCCGGAGAGGAGGTACACAGCAATGATGGACGGTGTCATAAAGTGGTGACTGAGGCTGTTCTTTTCTGTAACTGGGCCTGGAGTGGAGGAGCGAAGAGAATGTATGTGACTTGTGAAACCAAGATGGCCAAACATCGAGAGAGACAAGGAGCGGCGGCAGAGTGGAGCTGGTAGAGCCTGCGGCTTTGGTGATAATCTCAACACACACCAAGCCCTGAGCGGGAAGCTAGTGGCAGTCGCTTGTGCTGCTGCTGTGCCTGTCACGTCTCTGCCACCTCCCAGCAGAAATAACCAGTGATGGCAGAGCTGGTGGCCGGATGCAAGGAGGTGCCAGTGGCTATAACAGAAGATATATCGCTTATGAGATCAGATGTCTGCAGGGCTAGAAGAGCCATGAGAGAGATGTGAATGAGAGAGAGAGCAAGAGAGAGAGAGAGAGCGAAAGATACAGCATTCACATCAGGAGGAAATTGCTTTGCTGCCACCAGCCCTTCGGTGGTAAACACAGCGAGTTAGTGCGTGTGGCAGAGAGTGGGTATAATTGTCTTGACATGGACATTGTTTCTATGGACAGAGGGAGTGAAGAGAGAGAAAGCAAGAATGTGTGTGTGTGTGTGTGTGCGTGTGTGTTTGTGTGTTTGCGTGCGTGCATGTGTGTGTATGTGTGTGTGTGTGTGTGTGTGTGTGTGTGTGTGTGTGTGTAAGGGGGAGTGAGGGGGGCTGTGAAGTATGGATTCAGGAAATTGGCATGGCGTTCACACAGTGCCTGGGTAAAAGTGGCTCAACAGCAAGAGGAGAAAATTGTTTATGAAGCTTTCCATCCCCGAATCTAAACTGTACAGCGAGGGGTGGGAGGGGAAGGGAGACAGAAGCAGATGGGAGAGAAAGACAGAAAATTGGATGGGAAAGTGTCTTGGGGAGAGGAAGTTGAATAAGAAAGGAGCAAGTTGAAAATATGGATTAGAAATCAGATATAGCCCAGAATGGACTGTGAATCTAGTGCAGCCTATAGGCTGAAATCACACCAGCACAGGACTATTACCTCTCTTTTCTCACTTCAGAACCTATGGTTATGCACATAACAGTATACGCTCTCATAATAATTACTACTATAATTCACAAGCTCAACCATTCAGGCTGAATTTATGGCATCATCATTTACGGTTACATAAAATGACATTGTATAAAAATGCAATTGTGCAGTATAGGGGCCATTTTGCAGTGGGAGAGCCACATTACCTCGGTGACAAACATAATGCTTCTCTGTGGCAGTGAGCCTGGTTGATAAACTGGAAATAAAGTAGATGATATCATATTCAAGCCAAAAAGAAATAATGAAATATTTATTTTTGATGAGTGTGTGCTGATACCATTATATATTGTAATAGTTATATAATGGGGTACCTACTATATATATTACACACGTAAATTTATACCACAAAATTATATATATATATATATATATATATATATATATATATATATATATATATATATATATATATATATACACACAATCATCATCCCCACACTCAGAGATTGGGTCCCAATAACAACAAGGCCAGAACCACTCAACATAAGGGCGACTGATCATAGGTCATAGATCATAGCCAAGCTGGACCCCCTAGTACAACGACCAAGACTGCCAAGGCTAAGTGATAGAAGCTGCTAGAAGATGTGAATGCAGCACATGCTATCCCTACTAAAGCCATAACCGAGACCAATGAGCTGATGTACGCCACAGCAACAGTGATCCTAGAGATGCTTGGCTATAAGATGAACACCACAAGCCACAAAGAGCAGTACCCCCCATGGAGGAGAAGGTTAGAGGCCAAGATCAAGGCAACACGAAGAGAGGTTAGTCAGCTCTCAGAGCTGTAATACAACAAGCTGTCGATACCCGAGGCTCTAAAGACTGCCAAACAAAGACTCACGGCTCTGGCCACCTAAAGAGATACAAGGGAGAAGCAGAAGCCAGGAAAATAAACCAGATGTTCTCCACCTGGACCACCGAACCATCCAAAGTGTACTCTCAGTGGCAGGGTAATAACACAAGATCAGATCCACACAGGGCTGAGACTGACCGGTACTGGAAGAACATATGGGAGAAAGAGGCATCCCACAACACAGATGCTCAGTGGCTAGTGGATCTAAGAACAGATCACAGCAATCTCCCAGGACAAGAACCAGTAACCATAACAACGGCAGACATCCAAGAAAGAGTGGCAGGTATGAAAAGCTGGACAGCACCAGGCCCTGACATGATCTACACCTACTGGCTGAAGAAACTAACTGCACTCTATGAACGCCTGGCAGTACAAATGAACCAACTGCTGAATGGTTAACCCAAGGATGGACAATCCTGATCATGAAGGATCCCCAGAAGGGAACAATCCCATCCAACTACCGGCCAATAACCTGCCTCTGCACAACATGGAACCTCCTGTCAGGCATCATAGCGGCTAAGATGAGTAAGCACATGGCTCAATGCATGCACAGGGCCCAGAAGGGAATGGGCAGTGACTCCAGAGGAGCCAAGCACCAGCTACTGGTGGATAGAGCAGTCACTCGAGACTGCAAGACCAGGCAGACCAATCTAAAGACCAAAGAAAGCCTACGACTCAATGCCACATATATGGATACTGGAATGCTTGGAGATGTACAAGGTCAACAGGACACTAATAGCCTTCATCAAGAACTCAAGGCTGTGGAAAACAAGTCTGGAAGCCAACTCAAAGCCAATTGCACAAGTCACCATCAAGTGCGGCATATACCAAGGCGATGCATTAACACCCTCAGCCAGAAAGACTGGCTGCGGATACCTACCTATACGGATAGCTACAAATACCTTGGGGTGCCACAGGCTAACCGAAACCATGAGAAGGCAGCAAGGAAGACCGCCACAGCCAAATACCTACAAAGAGTGAGGCAGGTCCTGAAAAGTCAGCTGAATGGGAAAAACAAGATCCGAGCCATCAACACATACGCCCTGCCAGTCATCAGATACCCCGCTGGTATAATAAACTGGCCAAAAGAGGAGATAGAGGATACTGACATCAAGACGAGAAAGCTCCTCACAATGCATGGAGGGTTTCACCCCAAATCTCAAGACCACTGTCCAGGATGAAACAACGAAGATCCAGGAGTACATCAGAAAGATGGCCCCCAAAGATGAAGGGCTTAGTGAATACCTCAAGCAGCAGAAACCCGAAGGTGAGGACAAGGAAGATGAAGAACCGTCATGGAGGGACAAGCCGCTGCACGGCGTGTACCACAAATAGAAGAAGTGGCTGATATCAAGAAATCCTACCAGTGGCTGGAAAAGGCTGGACTGAAGGACAGCACAGAGGCACTAATCATGGCAGCACAAGAACAGGCACTCAGCACAACATCAATAGAGGCTGGGGTCTACCACACCAGGCAGGACCCAGGTGCAGACTGTGCAAGGATGCCCCTGAGACAGTACAGCACACAACAGCAGGGTGTAAGATGCAGGCAGGAAGTGCGTACATGGAACGCCATAACCAGGTAGCTGTCATAGTGTACAGGAACATCTGCCACGAGTATGGGCTGGAAGTCCCAAGGTCAAAATGGAAGACACCTCCTAAGGTAGTCAAGAATGACCGAGCTAAGATCCTGTGGGACTTCAAGATCCAGACTGACAAACTGGTGATGGCTAACCAACCAGACATCATGTTGATCGACAAACAGCAGAAGAAGGCAGTAGTGATAGATGTGGCGATCCCAAGCAACAGCAACATCAAGAAGACGGAACACGAGAAGCTTGAGAAATACCAAGGGCTGAAAGAGGAGCTAGAAAAGATGTGGAAAGTAAGAGCAACAGTGGTGCCAGTGGTAATTGGAGCAATGGGGGCTGTGACCCCCAAACTGGGAGAGTGGCTCCAGCAGATTCCAGGTAAAACAACAGAGGTCTCTGTCCAGAAGAGTGCAGTCCTAGGAACAGCTAAGATACTGCGCAGAACCCTCAAACTCCCAGGCCTCTGGTAGAGGACCCGAGCTTGAGGATGACACATACTACCCCACAAGGGTTGAAAGGGGGATTTTTATATGTCTCTTTTTGCATAAACGATTTACTATGTAACATGTTGCACAGCTAATACTTCACTTATATGCAGGTATTACAATTTTTTTTACTAGTGACTGAATAATATCTTTTCTGACAGTATTCAACTAATTAGAATTTTTAAACTGGACTTTTTAGGCTAAAGATTCTGAGTAAAGGGTCCCATTATACTAACTCCACACATGCAGCCACAAAGTCCCTGTGTCATTCCTCATTAATCAACACCTCATAGAGAACACACTATGACACTGCTGCATGTTTTGCTCTTTTTCTATGCCTTCACTCTCCCATTGACCCAGACAATAAATTACAAAACAGACTTAGACTTCTCTTTATTAATCCTTTTGGGATGACTCCCGCGAGGAAATTAAAAGTTTCAGCAGCAGTTTTTGCAAGAAAAAAGAAATAAAAAATAGACAAAAAAGACAGTATAAAGACAACAAAATAACAATAATAACAACAATAAGAACATTTGTCAAATAAATTATTATTAAAGTGTCAGTGTTGAGTCCAGTGTTAAAGTGATAAAGTGACCAGGTGTGAATTTAAGTCCAGGTGTGCATGTGTGTGTGTGTGTATGTATGTATGTATTGTCCTCTCTGCCCTATTTCCTCCTCCCCCCTAGTGAGGAGTTGTAGAATCTGATGGCATGAGGGACAAAGGAGTCTGTTAGTCCAACACTTGGGAAGGAGCAGCCTTCCACTGAACCGGCTCCTCTGGGTGCTGATGACAGTGTGCAGGGGGTGGCTGGCATTTTCAGTAATGTCCAGCAGTTTGTCCAGTGTCCTCCTCTCTGCCACCGTCACCAGTGAGTCCAGCTTCATGCCGACCACAGAGCCGGCCCGCTTGATCAGTTTATCCAGCCTGTGGGTGTCCTTCTTTGATATGCTGCCCCCCTAGCACACCACAGTGTAGAAGGGGACACTGGTGACCACAGACTGGTAAAACATCCACAGCAGTTTGCTGCAGATGTTAAAGGACCGCAGTCTCCTCAGGAAGTACAGCCTGCTCTGTGTCTTCCTGTAAAAACAGCCATGCCAGCTTTGACTTGCTTGGGGGATCTGGCTAACCAGCCTTAGCGGGGAGTGTGCCGGGTTCCCCTTTAGCTGTGGCACAAGCCCGTGGGGGCTGTGGGGAGATAATCCTGCCCTGCTGAGTGGAGCAGGCATCAGACACATAGGGAGGAGTGGATTACCCCGACTGGTAGAGATAGCAACAAGCTGGAGAGTGGGGGGCGGGGGGCACTCTGGCCCAGATAACAGCACAGGAAAAGGAACAGGGCTACAGGAGGGGATAAGACAGGGGAGGAGGAAGAGTGCAGTATTCAGGTAGTAAGCAGAAAGTGGAAGATGACAATCTGGCCAAAGAATGGATTTACTAAGACTGATTTGGTTGAAAAGAAGGACATTTTTCTGTCTTTCTTCATTTTTTATTTCTGATGCTGAATATTACACTACTTGGCACCGCATGCCTAAATTACTATACTGTGTAATGTTAATAAAGTAGAACTTAAAAAGGTTGAAACCCTTCATACAGCACACACCTATCACATGCTTATCATGTTTACCAATGTTTTTTTACTACTACCCCTGCTAACTGTGTAATAATAAAAAGTAAGTAAGAATAATAGTAATACTAAGAGTAAGAGCAATAATACCAGTAATATTAGGGGTAGTAATAACAACATAACAAAAGTAACCCTTCAGTTCAATGTAATTGGAACCCAACCTGCACCATTTTATTATTGTAAATGTCTAATGGTTTACCTCAGCATTGGTTAGTCAATATTCTTTATATCATTCACAGCAATTCAAATATCGATCATCTCAGTTCTGTGGAAATTGCTACAATGTGACTCATTGATTCAGCTTGCATTACTGATGTGAAAAATTGGCTTTTAAATGGCATCTCTATTTGACAGGTATTGACATTACCAATATTACTTGTACCACTTTTATATGCTCACTATATGCTTTTATTACACCGCCTCCTACATTTCTTTGTCTCCTTTTTCCAGCCATTTGTTTATAGTCAGTTTATTTCAACAGTAAGCTACCATTACTCCTCTGAAAAGCAACAGGATATATTTTAGCTGCATTTTTAGTGTCTCTTGTAACTCACCATGCTCATACAAGCTGCATTTCCAGTCTATTCATAAAGCTATGAGGCATTGTCTTGTTATCGATAATGCTACCTTCAAGCATTCTGAGGATTAAACCATAAATATTGTAATTTGAAGAAAAATACTGAAGTACTGTACTTCAGCTGATATTTTATATTTTAGTCAACATACTGATAAGGACGTTGACAAAAATCACACTAAATATTTGTTTGTTTTCATTTAAAATGTCGTTGAGCTACAATGGGCAGCGAGGAGTTAATCTGAAACCTTTTCCTTCCTTTATACGTCATTGATTGTTTCACACTAATTAAACCATACCCAGGACTATTTAACCAAGCTAAGGAGAACAAGCAAATTCCACCTTCCAATAGCACTCGGAGACCATTGCAATGAAGCACTCTTGACCCGTAAACCAATACACTGTAGAGAGAGAGAGAGAGAGAGAGAGAGAGAGAGAGCGAGAGAGAGAGAGAGAGAGAGAGAGAGAGAGAGCTGGGGATAATTAACTACAATTCCAGCAGTTAAAAGGCAAAAGAACAGTTACCAAAAACACTATTGAAGAGCCACCAGATATATTTATTTATTAGTTTGAATCTGTGAATTGCTAAATCAAAAGAATAATTCAACATTTTAGAATTACACTTATTCTCTTTCTTGACTAAAGTGAGATGAGAAGGCCAATACCAGTCTTTGCTTATAGGAGTGTACAAAAAAAAGGATCCAGGGAGTCTTACTTGACATTAATTGGTGCAGACAACCATGATAAAAAACAGGGCACTCCGTCTTCAGGTTAAATGGTATTATAATTGTATTCTTTGAAAATATAGGCAATCTAACTGACCAATGTATATTGAATATAGCTCTTCATCCTGGTCTTCTTATGATGTTTTCTATGGTTGCCAGCTGTGAGTGTCACTGCATCAAAAATATGTGTCTTCAATCCTGTACAACAGTATTACTGCACATGGACAGCAATGTAATACTAGCCGGAAAACACCCATTAGGCAGCTAGATATGTGTAAAGCATCTACATGCTCTCATGCATTTTCTTCTTTTATTCACTAAATCTTAGATCAATTAGAAAAATGGGAAAGCAGAGTGGAAGCATTGAGCAACTTACAGAAATGAAATTCAACCAGTAGCTCATCTGGTGATGCTCACCTGGGGGCATCTGCTATGAGGAGTCAGGATCAATAATGCATCTGCGTGAATGTGAGGGACGCAGCTCAAAGGCATTTGCTTATCTCAGATGCCAGTTACCACTTTCATCCCGGGGACATGCCGCGCTCATGTGTGCAGGTGTGTGGGGAGGTCGAGAGAATGCAGTATTTACACATCTCCCATCATGTGTTATTTATTCCACACCTTGATGTTTTCATCTACCCTGTGCCTCTGAGGAAACCAGCACTCAAAAAGCAACACAGGACGTTTAAGTCAGTCATGCAACTGTCTGGTTTTTTTTTTTAACCTGTTTTCTTAGAGTTTCCATAGCAGTTAGGAGATTGCAACAAATAAGTTGTTCTTAGTCATTCCAGCAGCCATTTTTATTTTCTTTGCTCTCATTAGCTGATCTTGACCTGTATAAGGTCATTTGTCCTCACATTATACGTGAATGTGACCACTGCTGTACTGACTGCTCTAATTGCTTGGATGTGGATGTGCATTGACACAGCTAGACACAGCTTTACAACAGAGGCAAGCAGGGCATGCAAATCACCTTACTTAATCTGACAGGTTGCAAATCCTCCAAACAATATGACAATATAGATGGTTTATTCCTGCCCTCTTACACAACCCACAGCAGTGGCAGGAAAATACAACCCACAAGAATGTTTCCATCCTCACATCTAAACCAGAGAATGAAACGGTTGCGGTTTTAAACACATCGTTAACATTGTGAAACGGTCACAGTTTGGTAAGGTTTTACCGTTTAGGCACAAAAAGTACTAAAAATAGTAATAGTAAAAATCAGACATTACTTCTGCATAAGCACGTGATGTAGAATGTGACCTCTTTGTTCTGTAAAGTCAGAAAAACTCACTGTTCACTTTTATTTTAAGCGGGACATGAATCGCGGTTTTCTGAGTGAAAGTCCTGTGTTTGTGTGACCCATTCATCACCCTAACCTGCCTCGTTACGCAGAATAGCACTTATACTTTGTCACCTTACTTTCTGCTTTGCTCCCCTCATAAGTCGTAATTGCTGCTTGACTAATGTGGGTATTTTTGGGGGGAAGACAAATCCACAATTCTGCAATGTTCTGTAAACCTTTTTTTGTGATAACATTTTTATTTAAATAGCCAAACAAAAGTGCAAAACATTGGTCCAGATGACAACATACAGAAAAGTACACTACACACACCAAAGAAGGCACAGTGCACCTTTCCATAATCCTTCCTTGCGATCAAATGTTTCACTCTAAAACAAAGAGAGGAAATACGGAAAGGAGGGAAACAACAAAAACACAACAGCAAGAACAATGCCCGCAACTTACAAAGAAGACACACAGAAACAAGACACAGACAAACAAACAAATAAACAAACAAGAGGCATTGACAGGGAGACCGGCACAAGACAAAAGGGACCAAACGCACACACAGACAGAAGTGAGAAGGCCTTAGCACAAATCTATAGCATGGACTTCAAGGATCCAGCAATGCTGAGCCAAGTGTCCAAAGTCATTTGTGGGGCTCCACCTATGTGAGCCGTGGAGAGCTCCATATACATGACATCCAGAAATTAAACGGTCCAAGTACACATAGACAAGTCATGAGGTGGTTTCCAACAAGTTACAATGATTCTCTTGGCCGCTGTAAGAACAAAAACGTTTTACAGATCATTCAGAATCAAAACATTGACAGTAACAGGTACAGTATCATTAATCAGGGCAGATATTTTGGATGCAATATTGTTCCAGAACTGAGCAACAGGAGAGAACTCCCAGATCACGTGAAGCTATGTACCTTGAGCTTTTAGTGGGCAGAACGTCCATAAAGGGCTGTTACTTACTTTCATGTCATGAATTTTCACAGGTGTGAGATATGTCCTATGAATGAAATTGCAGTGAATCTGCTGATGGTCTGGATTGCGTGATACTTCAGGAATGTTAGAGCATATATCATGCCAGTCAAGATCGATACTCAGTCCTGGGCAATCACATTCCCAGATCCTGGTCACAGGACCTTATTCTCATGGCAAGTAGATGACTAGGTCTAGCACACTGAATGTAATAGCGCTGTCTCAATCTATGAATTTGAAATTCAGATTTCTGTTTCAGAATGTTTATTTCTTTCTTGACTACTGATCATTCTAAAGCTATTTGGTCAGTAAAATTAGTTTGCAACAATGAGTCTAACCTGGTGAACTCAGCTTTAAGGTTTTGTTGTTTTGTTGTGAAGTGATCTAGCTTTGCGTGCATTAGAGCAGAATAATAAGAATTAGCAATACTGCTCCTAATATTGTGTCCCACATTATCAACATTAATATCTGCAAATATCTGGAATTCTGCTATAAACTGAATGATGTCGGATTCATTTTTCAGTAAAGAAGTATTAAAATGCCATCTAGCAGCACGTTGAGACAGACAGTCAAGGGTGGTGACGCAGAGGACCCCTTTATGATCAGACAACACCATTGGAAGTAACACTGCTTTATAAATTAAATTAACTGAGGGGATGAAAAAAGAAAATCTATTCTGGAAAAAAGATTTATGTCTATCTGAAAAAATGGAATAATCCTTACAGGTGGAATTAATGCCAAATATCTATAAGCCCCAAGCTAATGACCCATGATATGAACCCTTGTGACCTTTGCGTTCGACCGGTCAATATATAGGTCCCACACAGCATAAATGCTAAAATTATACTCTATTGTAGAAATCACAATTTTGCCTGTATTGTCTACCAAGAGGACAACATTTTAAGCAGAAGATTCTGTTTGACAATAATGGCCACTCCTTTTGTTTTTGAGCTTGCTGAGGAGGATGCAATTGTATGATATTATCTGTTGGCTAAGTGGCCAGTACCAGTCTGAAGCAAATGCATCTCCTGTAATAATGCAATTATGCAACGTCAACATTTCTCTTTTTAAGTAAGGCTAGGGTGCTGGCTTGCTTGTGAGGTGCATTCAGATTACCAGATTACATCACCCATTATCACAAAATCTGCATTCTATATGAAAATAGATGTGGAAATGCAACATGCTACTGCCTTTCACTTTGTTAAATTTTAACAAAAGTGCATCCAAAGTTAAGTCCCTCAACACACAGAACATGTACGACACAGAACAAAAACAGACGAGACAGTGAAACAAAAGGGAAAGCAAGAAGAAAGGGGGAAACATAGCCAGAAGGCTAACACTCAAAATAGGCCTGTGTTCAAGAGTTGACACCGGGCAGCAAAAAGGAACAGCAGCCCATAGTTACCTGGTTGCAAGGTTCAGTACTAAACTGACTTTAAAATAAAGGCAATCTGAACATCTGCCAATTTCGGGAGCCACATAGGCAAGGAGCGCGAGAGATACTGAATATTTTAGAGCCTTGTAGCCCCTCTTTCAGCCCGATGATGCTGGATGTTGCATCTTTGGTTTCTGTCCTTCATATCTGCTAGCTTCACCACCAGTTTTTGAAAAGCGTGGCCATGGCTGTCAAGAGTACTTGAGTTGCTTTCCACAGTAGTTTTTTAGATTGTCCACATCAGGTCTTATGGAGTCTAGGCTTGCGAGTTAGAGTGAGTTAGAGATGCTAGCTGGGCATGGATAGCAGTTAGCTTCATGTCGTTGTCGATCCCCATCTTTTGAATCTGAGACTGAATCTTTAAGGTGGTTCGAGGTAGCTTTTCTGTTTCTGCAATAGTGCCTCTGCAATGATATCCGTATTGTCGCAGTAAGTTTTGTTCTTGTTTGCCATTCTACTTTAAATGACTCTATTAAGCACAAAGTGATAGAATATCGGAGGAACCATGTAACACAACTATTTGGCAAAATTGCCGCCATCTCTGTCGAGCCGATCATATGGCTCGCTCAATGTTATGTAAACCTGATTATTTGGAGGTTCAACAGACACAAAATTTCTGTTACAGAGCAATACAGAGCCAGTAACAAATAAGATCAAAGGTGGGATATATGGATCCTTTCTTCTTCTTCATTTAAGAATTGGTGTGTGTTAGTGTAACTGAGTGTTGATTGTCCATATATTAAACAATAGTGTGTTGACTTCTACTGATAGTAATATGGGCACTTGGTTTACCTAATGCTTTCATGGTTTGAAGCCTACAAGCAGACAGGCCTGAGGACAAAGCAAGTATATAGCTGCTTAGGGCCCTACTAGGACAAAATAAGGATTTTCTAGCTGTTACAATTGTTGTTGGCACTTGGAGAGCTGGAGGAAATAGTTTATTTGGAATCACTGCCATGTGGATTTACTCATGTAGTCCAACAATGCTGCCAAATATGATTTGTTTATCTTTTCCAGAGGCTCCACAGTCACATTTATTAACAGATAAATGGTAGAACATAATAGAAAGCATAGTGAGTATGATTCTTTATTGTGTAGGTAAGCAACGTTTACAGCATCGTTTATTAGCTAACCTGTCTTACAGTCAGTAACATCACTGTCAGTCATTTGTCATCTACGTTTTGTGTATTGACACAAACATACTTTTATTTAAGCATGGACATAAAATATGTGAAGAACTGAAATTCTAACATACTGTTTTTACTTTCTATAAATAGCTTTCATGATTGTGATGAAATTTGCTGCTAGATAAATTAGAGTAACACTCACTCAGTCATTCGGAATTTATTAGGTTTCCCAGATTATAGAATAATGATCCGTTACATCAATAATCAATTTTAAAGGAGAAAAGCAAAACACAAAGATAGCTGAAGTGAGGAGAGAAATGAAAGGAGGTGAGAATTCAGAAGGGTAGAAAAGAGATGACAGATGCATTTCAATAAGACACTGCATCTGTAGGCCTTCACACACTACTCTATGGTGTTTGTTTTGCTGATTCATTTAGACTTACAGTTCATGTCAGAGTACACAATTCTGTTCCTGTTGACATTTCAAAATATTTACCCTGGATCCACCCACTACAGTTTTGTCACTGTATCACAACAATGTATCTGCTCTTTCAAAATTTTTTATACCAGCCCTCTTCATTTTAAAGCAAAGCATCGCATCTGAAATTGGATTTTCAGGTGGGTTAGTATCTGCATTTTTCACATATGCTTACAACTATACACCTGTTAAAACCCCTCCTGGATCAGCAAAGTAGAAACTCTTTTGGGTAATGGTCTTATTGGACCAGTTCCCCGCGGCTCTCCTCCTGCTTCACCCCTTACCCCTCTCTTAACACATCTCTTAAAGCCGGGCCCAATGAGCCCAGCCGACAGCCTCTGGGGTCCTGCAGCTCAGAGAATACACACAAGCCTTTATAGTGCTTGGTTGGTGTGGTAAAGTGTTTGGTACATGTATGGGCATGTAGTGAGATGTACATCTGTGTTTGTATTTTGTGTATGTGTGCGTGGACATGTTGAGCTGTTGTGGACAGGATGTGGGGCTAAATGTCATATTTTGTTTGCCTTAGCCAATGGCTAACCTTGCACACTGCCACACACACATTCACACAAGCATTTACATGCACAGACACATGCACATGAATTCATTGCATCCCCTTGGCAATGTCTGGTGAATCAAAACCAAGGTCAAAAAGAGTTCATTGCACACACATGCACCCAACAGACTCTATGTAGACACACACATTTCTTGCCTATTATTTCCATATTTCTACTTGGGCTAACAGTTTGCAGCCCCTGCAGTCAAATTTCCTAGATCCTATTTAGCCACTGAAAACTGAGTTTTCACTCAGTTAACTGTATTTGGTATTCAAAGAAATTCACGGGGTGGAAATTACTGTTCAACTAATGCTCACAAGCAACATAAACAAAAAGGGTATACAATATTCATGCAGGTAAAACAAGGACGGGAAGCACTGTACAGTATAAGCAAATCTGCTAACTTTATTTGCTTTTGGGCTTGCCTGTGCAAAAGTATAGCTTGATTGGTTGTCTCTACAGTATGCTTAATTGTGCTGATTAGGTTGTATTTAGTATAAGAAAAGTTTCAGCTGTACTGAAGAAATGCAATACAGAAGAAAAGACACAATTTGTTTCGCAGTAGTGTACGGAAACATGCAAAGTTAGCAAAGTAGAAACAAAAAGAGGCTTAAAAGGTTTAAAAAAGAAGAAACTTATTCAGAAAAAGAGAGTAACAGACAGAGGAGGGAGAATGTGAAAGCGCATTGATCAGCGTAGATTCAAGAAGAAGCCCGGCTGGCCCAGTGTGACGTGGGGCCGGGTCCAAATTAGTCTGACAACACCTTTGAAATTCTCAATAGCTTCCTTGTGAATTAGCCATCCCCTTTCATGGCTGCCTGCAGCAGATAACAGGTTCAATTTTGTTAACAATCTCACCTAATAGACTTCTTCCCTGTCAATCACATTTCAAAATACCAATACAACCCAGGAGCTCACTCACTCACTCCCACAATCAGACACAAAAATACTCTTGCAAACACACATGCTTAACACACATGCACACGCTCACACATTTGTTTCTCACTTTCTGCCATCTTTGCCAGCCCTTCACTTTTGGGTCAGCTGTCTTTGGAGTACGCTCCACCAGCACTTGCATTTGTGCAGTCAAAAAGACATGAGCAAGTGCATGTAAAAGTCCTTTCAATGTGAATTTCAGAACTTCGAACAAACTGCCAGAATCAAGTATCGCAGAGTATCAACAAACCTCACACCAAAACATCTTTAAACCTATATATCCAAAAATGTATATTATTTCCTTAGTGTTAATTTCGTCACCTGATATACCTAAAAAAGCTGCATAAATTTTAGTATCATTTTAGTTTTCATCAATATGTAATGTCCTCTAAGCATTTTGAGGCTGCAGCTGTGCTATCCTTGAGTAAAGTTACCATGGCCACAGGTGTGGTATTGACTACGTTTACTCGTTCCTTCTGATAGAAACTCGAAAGATAGGGAAATAAAGCATCAGCATTAAATCAACTTCACAGCATTTAACAGCATTTTAGCTTACCTTTTATAAATGGCATGCTGGTCTACATGTTTTCTAGCGTCCCAGTAATGGTGTTTAATTGCCGCTTTTTGTCTTGAGTGCAGATAAATTAGTTACATGTGTTTCTTCCAGAAACGTCAGATAACATTAGTGACAGAGACATTGATCCATTGACTCATTGATTGAAAGACATTTCGTCTTATCATATGCAATGGTTACTTTTTCCCAAGTTGTATTCTCATTTGTTTTTTAAAACACATGAAAAACACGTCAACAAATATCTGCTGTCATAGTTTTCATTGACAAATTTAACCCTGGTGTGCATGTTATTCCTCTGTAAATACGCTTCTTTCAAATACCCACTGAAAACATCACTAGACATCACTTTCAGATACAGTAAATCACATCCATTTGCAAGCAAATAAACAAAAATAAACAAATTGTTATCCTTCATAGGACCTTTTTTAAATGTTGTACATTTGTCATGGCCTTGCTTAGGTGTTCATAACACAGAGGGAGACAACACCATGTTACAGTTTTTCTCAATTGCTAAAACACTAAACCCTATTGTCTGAACCAAATGCTCAGTTGCCTGAACCCACAGATTGAATCAATCACTCTTTTGGTAAAACCATAAGCACTTTTCACCTGTTTAGACACAACTTGCCACCACATTTTCATTGTGATGCACCCATGCTACATAATGGTGAGCACAGATGACAAAAGTCAAACACAATTAAAGCACAGCTGTCACCACTTGAACACAACAACTCAAAATTGATCACACTTGTGGCTAATGATGTGTGGGGACATATACAGTAAGCCAGTTCAGAGAACACTGGTTTGTGAGGCCCTACAATGGATAGAAATCTGAGAGGAAGAGTTTGTGTGAGAGGAGGTCGAGGTGGTCGGCGAAGACAAAGAACAGTAATATCTGATGAAATCAGAGCTGCTGTGATTGTCCATGTTCTTGTCCATGGTATGAGCATGAGGGAGGCTGGACAAAGGGTACAACCAAACATCAGTAGATTCACTGTGTCCACCATAATCCAAAGATTTAGAGAAGAGAACAGGTAATTACCTTTTTTTGACATTATAGTACAGTATGTAAATGTTGACAGCAATTACTGTATGACATACTATATACTGTATCACAGTATACTGTAAGTAAATATATGTTTCAGTACATCACTGTACCAATGTACTGTAGTATTGTAATGGAGGGTTGGTCTAACTGTTTGTAGGCCTAGTATTCCATGTATATTTTTTGTAACTCCATGTTCTCTTTTTGTAGAATTGAAAGACACATATGTTCTCCCCACACCAAGAGACCCTAATTGTTGATATGGTCCGTGAGAACAATGCCATTAAACTGAGTGAAATTCAGCAGAAGATCATCAATGACCATGTACATTTTGAGGGTATCAACAGTGTCAGCCTCTCTACTGTTGATTGTGTCCTCAAGCGCAACAGACTGCGCATGAAACAGCTATACAGCGTGCCCTTTGATCGCAACTCAGAAAGAGTCAAAGAGCAAAGATTCCAGTATGTACAGGTTGGCATATATCCAGACACATTCAATGTTGATTACTCTAAGTAGTGATTTACTGTAGTGGCTTTTTCTGTATTGCTTACAAAACTATATCTATTTCTACAGAGGGTTTTTCAACTGGATGCAATGGAAAGACCCCATGAATACATCTACATAGATGAAGCTGGGTTTAATCTCACCTGAAGAAGGAGAGGCCGTAATGTGATTGGCCATCGGGCCATTGTTGGTGTTCCTGGGCAGCATGGTGGCAATGTCACATTATGTGCTGCCATCAGCAATCATGGGGTTGTCCACCATCATGCCAACCTGGGGCCCTACTACATTCACCAGCTCCTCCTTTCACTCAATCACATGCAAGATGCTCTGTCAGCAGGATGAGCGTCCCATCTATGTTGTTGTTTGGGACAATGTGAGTTTTCACAGAGCCCTACAGGTTAGAGAGTGGTTTAATATGAACCAAGGTTTTATCAATCTTTGCCTTCCACTGTACTCCCCTTTTCTAAACCCCATTGAGGAATCCTTCTCCTCATGGCAGTGGAAGGTATATGAACGCCAACCTTACACCAGGGTAAATCTTCTGCAAGCCATGGGACTTGCCTGTGGTGACATAGGTGGGGAGGCATGCCAAGCCTGGATACGGCATGCCAGCGTTTTTTTCCCCCGTCGCCTGGCCAGACAAAATGTGGCCTGTGATGTGGATGAAGTCCTGTGGCCTGACCCAATACAGAGACATGATGCTGTGGTTGAGTAATGCACTTATTTGTATATTAAAATACTTTATTTTTTTCATGGGCTGACTGTACACAAGTGGCAAAAGCATAAGATTTCTGTTTGTTTTTACAAGCGCTACGTGTAAATGCACAAGATTTCTGTTTTGTCTTTTTGTACAAGTGCTTATTTTTTCGTTTTGCAACATGCATTTAGCCTACAGTGAACAATAAACATTTATTTCTACAGCTTCATGTCCTGAGCATTGTGTTTTCTATTTTTCTACATTGTGTTTAGCAACTGTTCAGTAGTGTTTTTTATTTTGATTGACTCGGGACATGATTTGACAACATAGTTCAGTTTTGAGCACAGATTGATTGAGTTTTCATGGTTTAGAGAAAAGGAGAGCAGCTTTCAATAAATGTGTCTTAGCAATCGAGAAAACTGTAAACGTTTAAACAACACTTTGTTAAATTACCAAATTAGACCAAATAAACTACATATAGAATGGGATGTGGAAATCAGTGGAGTCAGTGGTGTGCATGAGGGCAGTGGCATAACAAGCCAACACTGGGCCCTTATGCAGGATTATCAAGGCGGGCCTCCCTAACTACAGCACGTGATGATGGCGCAATGTCCGCGAGTAGGCTACCATGAATAGGACACAATCATGGAGACACAGCATATGAGATGACTGACAAAATCAGGAGTAGCCTACGCCCATCCCAACAACAAAATAAGCTGGTGAATGCGCACCAAAACACATTAAAAAACACACAAGTGCAGTCCCTCCTGTAGTCTTGTTTTTAAGATTGTTGCAGCCCACAATGCCTGATTTCACGGGAGCTTTTTTTAAAAATTGCAATAAAAGTTGCGATGCCTTTTGTATGTTTGTTACATTGAACTTGCGGAAGACAATGAAAGTTGGTAAAAGGACGCCTGGATGGCCCAGTTGGTAGAGTGGGTGCCCATATATAGAAGTGTACTCCTTGACACAGCAAGTCTGGGTTTGTCATCTGCAGTTTTTCTTGCATCTACCGTGTGTTTATGTGTGTGTGTGTGTGTGTGTGTGTGTGTGTGTGTGTGTGTGTGTGTGTGTGTGTGTGTGTGTGTGTGTGTGTGTGTGTGTGTGTGTGTGCGCGTGCGGCAGTCATGGGGGGAACAAAGCTGCAGAGAACCAACAGAATTGAAACAGCAGCAGCTTCAGCGACTTTATGGTAAATTGTTACAGTGTAAATTGATGTTAAAATGTGTACAGGTTGGCAGGGTGGTCTGAAATGTTTGGCACGGTCTTTCGCTGTACGTTTTGTTGGTAAATGTGAGATGTTCGAGTCACACATGTCTTGTCTTCATAGCAGAAACAAGGAAATTAATTTGTCCCGTTCTTCTCACTCCCTCTTGTTCAGTGGCTCTCAGAGTGCACGTGGGACGTAATGAAAATGTGATAGGGGGCCCCGGCTGTCATTCAATATCTTCCAGTCACTGGCCCGTAAGCAACCGCGTACCCTGCTTACCGATAGTTATGCATGCGTGACAGAGGTAATTTTGTGTTGGTTTGTAAAGTGTTATCTTAGCTACAGTCAAACCTAGGACAACAGAACCAAACAGAACCAAACCAAACCTTGGTGTGCCTGTGGAGACAGCCAGAGCTGGGAGCAGGAAGAGAAAGAGGACACTGCAGCTTAAATAACCTCAGCATTGCGGGCCCAGGTGACCTTAAAACAAGAGGCACAGGTTAGAACACACCTCCACAATGTCAACAGCAGAAACACTCCACAATGACACCACAGGGGCATCCCAATATAAACATTCTCAATGCAAAAAGTGTTCTCAGGGATCCCTTATTATCACAATGTGTCCTGATTGTACACAGCATAGAAAAATGTAGGAACAATAGGATACAATGGGGAAAGAAAACAAAAATATGATATGATTAAATACAATGCAATGCAATATAGTAACACGATATGACATGATACAATATGATACACCATAATGCAATATGATACAGTGCAATGTGTGATACGGTATGATACAATCTGATTACTGGTCCATAGGACCTGCATACACAAGCAAAGTCTGCAATCTAATTTCCTTTGATTAAATGTATGTCTCTTACAGTGGAAAGCAGAGCATGCAATTGTTTGTGTGTGTGTGTGTGTGTGTGTGTGTGTGTGTGTGTGTGTAGGTTAGTTACAGGTATTTGGGGTTTCAAAGGGTGCATAGCCCCGACTGTGACACCCTCTCACTTGCTTTTCTGTCAGCTGGCACATTTCTACATACTGCTATGACAGACAGGATCCTTACCTCAAACTGTGCCAGATAAACACTGGTCTTTACTCTGCCCTACCTCACTGCAGAGACCCTGTGTGCATCAAGTGGCACCTAGATTAGCAGCACCTTCGGGGGTAACCTTACAATGCACCTCCTGCATTTTATCTGCATAATAGTCTTGGTTACCTCTAGCTAAGATTCTCTGCCTGGAGGGTAAGAAAGCACAGTGGTCTTTATAAACCCTGAGCCTAAATGTCATGAACATGGCACCCTGGTGAACAAAATACAAGAAACCAAAGGAGTGGCCTACTTATAACATCCACCCAATGCTTAAAAATATGAATGCAGCTTTTTCATGAGAATTACATGAAAACCTCAGAAATTGGCCTCTCTCCCTAGCTCCATTCTTGCAAAACACAGGAGGCCATCATATTGATTGTGGAGCTGTTTTTAGTATTCAGTGAAGCTTGAATAGAATGTATATTTTTGTTTTTGAAACCATTCTTGCAGGGAAGGAATTTACTTTGCTTTAATATCTTAAAACTTCCATTTCTTTTATAGCTGTTTTTCAGTACACACCAGCAATATTGGGTCTTTTTAGTATGACAGAAAAAACAAGCACACTGATTACAACTATGTGACATGACTATGAATACTTGAGTACATAATGTATGTATTTTGACACCCAGCATAAACTAGTGCTTCTAAGTGCCACATATGTTTAATGGTACTAACCAAGCAAAATAAAGCCTATTATGTACTCCACATGCTCTGACTGCATAAGAGGCACTCATTCTAAAAATGACCTATCCCCTTTCCTCACCCCTTAATAGAAAATATCGCAAGGTGAATGAGCACAGTGGTGGAATAATTGGACTGGACCTGCGCTGAGAAATGTCAATGGCAGTCAGAAACATTAAAATACACACATGAATATAGCCTAATAAACTAAATTAAAAACATAAAACTGTAACACATTTGGATTACACCTCACAATTTATATAATAATATTAACTTTATTTGCATAGCACCTTTAAAAATAATAGAAGAGACAAAAGAATAAACAAAACAAAAATGTACACAGCACATCAGTACACATACCTATACATACATAACAAAAGATGGGGCAGCTCTAAAGAACAAAAAAAGGGAAAGTAGATTGAAGATAAATATAAATAATAATAGTATGAATAAATAATAGTATAAATAAATGTACAGCATAATTCTTAACTAATACAGTACATACTAGTATAGTACATGTAAGGGAGCAATATGTTATGTTAGGAATAAGAGGGACACAATCTAAATTAAAAAATTATTGCTACCAAGGCATACCTCATCTATTATTACGGCATACATTATGAGTTACTGAGCAACAATCTGGCATTGGCATGAACTTAAAGAGAACGTATACATACTGTAAGTATTTTTAACTTTAAAGTGTTACCCATACACCATACAAACAGGCCTAGGTAAGCTCCATACAATGGAAAGGAAAAATAGTTTTTTATAGAATAAAATCATTAAACACAAAACTAAACTCTAGATGTCAGTAAAGGTAATCTTTATTGATTTCAGAATTTAAAACAAAGGTCAGTTTTATATTTGATTTCTATTAATATATAAGGGATTCCATATAAGGTTGTAGCGGGATGGGTTATAGGATGTATTTTTGAGCATGGGTTACGGATTACATGCTTACTATTTTTAGAATTTCTTAATACGGTTTTGGTTTTTGGTCTTAAATAAATAATGTGAATAAATCAATGGCTGATCCAAATATGTCAATTTAAGAATTTAAGTTAATGTTTTGGCACTCATCAGCATTGACCTTATGAAGTCACTGAAGTCACATAGTAGAAGTTGTAAATTACAATTGCCAGTGAGAGTTTGAAATCCTTAAACTGTCCGTACAGTGGCATTCCTTTAGGATATTTACTGTATGTAATAGTAGTGGAGGTCTATCTGCTAATCGTGTTGTGAGCATGTGCACCTCAGTTGTTCTTCATCATGCTATCTTATTCCTGTTCAGGACCTGGAAGAGGAGCATCATCACAGGGATGGTTTCAACATCCTGCTTCATACATTTCTTACCATTTCACACATCAATCGTGTGACTATAATGATTCTTAACATGACTGCCATGCGACTTCTATTACTCGTGTGACACCACAGTGTGAATCATCCCAGATATTAAATGCCAGGGAGCTCTGTGACACAGTAGAAGTGATGAAGCCTCAACCTTAAGTGCAAGGATTTCTATTTGTAATCTTACTGTACTACCTAGATGACTGATATGAATCTCGTAGGGTGTTAGCTATGTTTGGCAAATGTTTACTGAAATGCACATGTATGATGAAACATGGTGTCCTGTAAGACACACCAGCCATAGTGAATTTGACAAAAACAATGCAGATAGTACACTCTTTGGACACAAACATGCACAGTGATGTTCTTTCACACTCATAGACTCATATCTGTCTTTCTGTTTCTCTCTTTGTCTCTCTCTCTCTCTCTCTGTCTCTCACAGACATGTACAGACATGCACACACACATTCTCTCTCTCTTTTCTGGCAGTTTTTCGTCAGTGCTGAGACCATAGGGATGGTTGACATTTCACTCTGGCTTCGTTTCCATTCCCTGTGATCACAGCTATGCTGCTTCGCCTCCCTTAAAGGTCACCATTGTTGTTTGTCAAAATCCCAACAAAAAACACACCATGCTGTGCTGTGTGTGTGTGTGTGTGTCACACACACACACACACACACAGTCAAGAGAGATAACGTTTGTGAATTTAAAAACGGGATGTTAAAACAAGGATTGTCAGCAGAGCCGGGGGAACATATTTTGAATTGGGGGTGCTAACAAATTTCCAGAGTGAAGTTTTCAGCCAAAGTCAACCACCACACACCTAACTGCATCCATCACAAATTATTGAGCTGTATAGAGATTCAATTCATTATAAATAGCCTATCCAAAACAATAATTAGCCTGCCATAGACTACTGACCCGGAAACACCAGAAAATAATAGACTGTTATCGCTATTCAACCAAATATAAATTTCTTTCTTACCCATACTGTCAAGATGAAGACAAAATATCTCTTTATTAAAACAAAGGCACTTTGTGGTGTCAAAACAGTATTAAGGCTTCGATAGTAAAACTGGAACACATGTAGGCTACACGCTCTACAAGCATAAAAACAAGAATAAAGTCCATAATACAAGACAGAACCAAACAGGCAAGAGTAAGGCATTATATAGACACATAGCTACGACAATGGCACAGAATGAATACAACACATCACTGAATTATATGAAATCAAATGAAAGTGAAGCAAGCCAGTCAGTCCTGACACAAACATTGATATAGAGAAATGCAGCCTTAAGTTTTTGTAGAACACCAATAGCAAATTTAAGGCATTAAGATATTGTATCAACAGTTCTTAACGGGGAATAATCATTTTTTTAACAATACGGTAGCATAATTAAATATAGGTGCGACCTCTTTCTGGTTTTCCAATAAGTAGGCTTTGTACGCGTGTAAAAAACACAATTATCTCCAATAATTCGTTTAAACTTTCAGTTGAACTGTTACTGAACAGTTGATGCCAATTTACTGCACGACAGCAGCATAACAATAAACCAGCATTCTTACCTTGTGCTGCAGTCATAACACAAAAAAAAAAAATCCTCATCTCCAAAACGTCTACCAGGAAAAGTGTGACCCCGAGGCTGCAGCACTGATTTGAAGTTGTTAAGGTTCCCTCCGTGGCTGCCCTGCATGGTGCTGCTAGCTTGGCTAACAATATAGCTGCCTGGTAGTCTGTTGCTAGCAGGTCGCTCTGGGAGTGTGGAGGTGGAGAGGTTGCTGAGTTTTCTGCCTCCGATCATTTAGGCTTTTTAGTCTGTGGTTGATTTATAAAGAAATCCAAAATTCGCTTTTGGGCCATGGCTAACAAACTTCTGTACTGTTGACCCACCGGAAAAGTTCCCACAACTATCTTCACTCATCAGCGTCAGAGGTGCGCAGCGCGCCTCGCTCTTGGCAAAATCGGCAGATTCATTCTAATCAAATTCTGTTTTTATCTCTTACTTACGAAATTGTAAAATGTATTACATTTAATTACTAATGAAAGGGATTAGGCTTATATTAATAATCAATTTATTAAAAATAAATGTTTTTGTTTTGTTTTTTAAATTATGGTTGTAGTTGTTTGTCCTTTTGGTAGGGGGTGCTGCAGCGCCCTCCGCACCCCTAGTTCCCACGGCCATGGTTGTCAGTTAAATCAAATCAATTTTCTTCAGAAACACGACGGTGTATGTGTGTGTGCACGTTGTGTTTGGTCTGCATGTAAGGAGGAAGGTTGGGGTAAAGGATGGGTAAAAAAAGTTGGACTTTTACTCATGAGGACAGGTTCATGTCCTGTGTGAAACCATAAGTCAGCATTCACTTATTTTTTTCAAAATTAACTTGAAATGAGTTTTACTGAATTATTAATATCTAAGTCTTAAGCAGCAGCGAAAGTTACCAAAATATGCTAAGTTCAGTTTCCTAAACAAACTGTAGGCCTACTTCCATTCTGTACCAGGTGTCATAAAATGCTATCAATTGAAATGTCTACATACCCATGGTTTTTTATCCAATTTGATTATTACAACTATGATTTTGTTTTATTATATTGTCATAAATAAAAGGGTGGAAACTATTGGGGAAAGGATCTGCTGTAGCTGATTTAATTGCTGTTACTGCCCAGGTAAAAAATAAATGGAATGCAAATAGACAAAAAATAATTCTCATGAAATGCTTTCTGTTTTACACTTTGGATGCATTTACATCCATCCAGACAGCTAAATAGGCCAAATTACTAATTCACCAAACACCATGGACAGCCAACTTAAAGTTGCCCTGCCACACATATTTCATTACTTTTTGGTAATGTCTGAAGTTCTACCATGAACTCTGTAACTTTTCTTGTGGAAAAAATGCCTTGGTTACCTTCAATCCATTCTAGTGTGACATGGAAAGCCTGCAAGAAGACTCAGCTTGTGCCACTTCTCATTAATATTCAACAAGCTAAGCTGCTTGACTCTGATTGGCTAACACCTAGCCAAGGAGAGCCTGGATATCAGTATCCTTTACCCAGCGCAACTGGGCAAGCTCATAAATAGTAATGAGCTCAGGCAACATGATGTCAGTCTGACCAGCTTTTGTAATTGGCCTGATTTCTCCACATATTTCTTTTCAGTGGCTAGAGCTGACAGTGGAGGTAGCAGTTCATTTTCACATTCAGAACATAACACAAACACATATGGACCTAACATATTTAAAAAAAAAAAAAAAGCAAGTAAAAACAGTTTTGTGTGGCAGGGCACCATTAATAAAACTCGCATAAGCATGGGCTTATGTGTGCTGTTTGGGATACAAAAAAAGCTTTCTTTGATCTTCACTACAAACTAAAACTCTGTTAACTTCCAAAATCAATCATAATTCAGCATTGTTCAGCTTCCTCTGCATTGCTGTGAGTAGAGTAATGGGATCTGTAGTAATTTGTAGGTCAGCATTCAAGGTTTATTTGTAGTTATTGCATGACTCATGGTTGTCTTAAGGATGCCTCCATAATTATGGCCCCTTTTATTAAAAAAATAATAAAACAATGTTGGTTTAAGGAATCCTTGAAAAAATGTACACTTACAACAGAGGCAGTTTCTTGAAGATAAACGATAAAGGTGGAGAGATTTAAGTAATACTTTTC
Organism: Percina caprodes; assembly: GCA_013375575.1. NCBI lineage: Eukaryota > Metazoa > Chordata > Actinopteri > Perciformes > Percidae > Percina > Percina caprodes. Next base: position 9,747,432 of record JABXJD010000005.1, on the reverse strand, counting down.
AGTGTAGGGGTAATTTAGCTCTGTCGTTTTGCATGGCTATATGACTATATGTGCACAGTTGTTGTAGCCTTGGGCGGTTAAGATCTGGGTAACACTGTAGTATTTTTGTACAATTTCTCCACAGACCTGGGGGGAAAATGGAAATACTAATCTAATATTACTTTATTTTCAATTATTTATTTTTTTCTGCATTTCTCATCAAGCACATGGGGCAGGGGCAGTTGTAAAAGAGGTCTATTTGATTTAAGTGGGCGATAGAATGCAAAACCGATTTTACCTTGTCATAGTTGAATAACAGTTCGGTGGGTAAATAGGAAATACAGTGGGGCTCAAACGTTTGGTCACCCCAGGTAAACATTTTTATCAATGTGCATACAGAAGCCAAGACAAGATGGGAAAATCTCCAAAAGGCATCAAATGACAAATAAGACATTTGTATAATATGTCACAAAAATTTTGATTTTATTTCCATAATTTACACTTTCAAAATAACAAAAAACAAAAAAATGGCATCCATTTTTCCTTCTACTCGTGAAATTTTCCCTGTGCCACTGGCTGCGATACAACCCCAAAGCATGATTGATCCCCCCCCATGCTTAACAGTTGGACAGAGGTTCTTTTCATTAAATTCTGTGCCCTTTCTTCTACAAATGTACCTTTGCTCATTCCAGCCAAAAAGTTCTATTTTAACCTCATCGGTCCACAGAACTTGTTTCCACAATGCATCAGGCTTGTCTCTATGTTCATTTGCAAACTTTAAATGCTGATTTTTGTGGTGAGGACGTAGAAGAGGTTTTTTTCTTATGACTCTTCCATGAAGACCATATTTGTACAAGTATCTCTTTATAGTGGAATGGTGTACCACAACTCCAGCGTCTGCCAGGTCTTTCTGGATGGATAGTGAGGTCAAATGTGGGTTTTGACTTGCTATTCTCACACTCCTGTGAGCTGTTCTGTCTGATATTTTTCTTGGTCTTCCAGATCTTGCTTTAACTTCCACTGTTCCTGATGACTGCCATTTCTTAATTACATTCCGAACAGAGGAGATTGGCATCTGAAAACGCTTTGCTATCTTCTTATAGCCTTCTCCTGCTTTGTGAGCATCAACTTTTTTCAGTTTCAGTTTTCTAGACAACTGCTTAGAAGATGCCATGGTGCTGATTGTTGAGGCAAGGTCAGATGAGTCTGGGCATTTAAAACCTTAAGATTGACATCACCTGGTCTTTCCAGACGATGATTGAGAACAATCCATGACACTGTCAGGTCTCAGCTTTCCAAAGGGGCGGTGCATGCTAGAAACTCTGCAGGGTGCCCAAACTTTTGCAGATGCCAGTTTTTGGTTTTCTGTTATTTTGAAAGTGTAAATGATGGAAATAAAATCTAACTTTTTGTGACATATTATACGAATGTCTAATCTGTCATTTGATGCCTTTTGGAGATTTTTTCCATTTTTCTTGGCTTCTTTATGCACATTAATACAAATTTTTACCTGGGGTGCACAAACTTGCAAGCCCCACTGTACATAGATGCTATCCCTCAAAATCCCATAAACACTACTTTCCTCTGCAAATCTCACATTTTGAAACTGCCGCTGAAAACAGGCGAATCCCAACAAAGCTAAAAGTTGACGTCAACATCTCAGGACTTGTACCTTTGTCAAGCCCATGGATGTATTAAGAGAACGGTTACGCCCCAAAATGTACATACAGGCCACTGACCTGAGGACAGTTCAGAATGTAGCTAGGCCAAGTGGATGTCAGACTGAGCTAGAGATGATCCGGATACTCAGCTGAAACGAGTACGATTCCATCGAAGGCCTCAAAGGACCATAGCAAGTGGTTTCAACCAGGTCTGTATTCTAAAGCAATGATTACTCATTTGTGTGTATCTTTATCAACAGGCATGGTTTTAAATTACAGTTTAAATTGACTTTCTCTTAGGTACGTCAGCTCTGAACAGACTTGACAGGGTCCTAATAAACAAGAGATACCTTACTGATGTTGAAAAGCTTAGCCATCATTTCCAGACATCAACTGTGGAGTCATTCCACAGTGTCATCCAGCGGTTTGCTCCCAAAAATGTTGTTTTCCCCTTCATTGGAATGTTATGCAGGTATGTACACTCCCTATGAACTTCATCATACAACAAAACAAGTCTTTAGAAAGGCAAATGTGAATGGGGGACAAATTGCCTGCAGAAACTGGTTTTGTTCAGTGAATGTGTGAGACATGAGCAATGGACTAGAGACTTCAGGCCTAATTGCAAATCATTTCAGTTTTAGGCTGCTCTAACTGTAAGGCACTTGTAACAACATTGGTTAGAGTACAGTTTTGGCACAGTTGAGAAGTTTAGCAATTGATTTTGCTGTTTGTTAACTGAAGTATTTTGCTTGGTCTGTGAAAAAGTTAATAATACAATTATGTTACAAAATTTATGTTTTTTGTTTTACGTTGTACCTTGCAGCCATGCACTTCAGTGAGAATGCTGATTGCCAGAAGGCGGAAGGCAACCAAGGGGAAAATAAAAGAAAAAGTTACGCCGTCAAACATGAAAAGACAGAGCCAACAATTTTTAGATTAAGATTAAACATTTTTTATTACAAACAAAAATAAAAATAAATGTATAGGCGCTAAACATAACTTTTCACACACTACAAACAACAAATCCAAATGTACAACAGTATAGGTGCTAAAAATAACTTTGAACATCAGGCTATGTCTTAGACCTGATGCGACTGGTGTTCGACGAGGTCATCCACAACCCCCTTCCTTATCTGGAAGCAATCCGGCAGATTCCTGTGCCCCAGGACTTGTGTGCTCAGCTTGACAAGCCTTGAATGGACAATGCTGTTGCTGAACATGTGTCACGGTTCAGTCGAGGGGGGGTCTGAACCCAACATACTGCCCTGAAGCATCCAGGTACTCCTTCCGTATACACAGCACCACACAAGAGGGGATCACGACACAGACACTTCTTCCAAGAAAACCCCAGCACCAGCTCACAAAAGTCCTATAGGCCATGTGTCTGCATTGCCTGCAAAAAGAACAAGGGGTAGTGGAAAAGCACATTTTTTATCTCTAGAGTATAACACTGTATGACTAGGTTGAAAAAAACTAAAACTTTTAATTTGTTTTCTTGATAATACTGTGTGTTTTTGTAATATGTTTAAGCAATAACCAAAGGGTATTGTTATTAAAATTGTATTTATATACATTAACTGCTAACAGTGGTATCAAATTGGCCTCACCTTGCCATCCCCCTGATTCTCAACTGGCCGTGGTCAGTTTTTTTATTCATTGTTTTTTGCAAAGAATATATATTGAGGCACACCGGATGAAGGCCAGGATGGTCAATCATACAGGTTATCTCCTCAGGAACCTGGGTCATTCTTCACATGACCTGTAAAAGAAAACATAATGACCCTGCTGTCATTTCATAATTTTTGAATGTGCAGAAAGCAAAGTAGCTTGAGTTAATGTATCTCTAGTTTTAGTTAGCTGAGGTATTTTTAGGCAACATATAGTTTCTCTCTCCTGGGGCATGTGTGCACAGTTTCCACAAGTACGCCTGCCAAGGGAAGATGGATGTAGTTGTAATATCACATATTACTACATGGTAAGAAGGTAATAATCTCATAGTCAGATTACCTAATCAGCAGGATAGTAGTTACAAGATAACATTAGATTAACGGACACAGGCGAGAGTAGTAATACTTTAGACATAACATACAAACTGAACAGAAATAGTAGGCTCCTGCCCAGCTAAATGGATGTCCTGTTGTACTACATGGCAAAGAATGTACTTAACTCATAATCAGATAAACTATTCATTAGGAAAGTATACAATAACAATATTACAATAGTGACTAAGACAAGTTTACTTTTGTTGTGACCAGCTCTATGAACTGCCCACTACAAACAGGTTACCAACTTTTCAGCCAACTGGACATCTTGACAGAAATTGCGAGGGTACAAGTTGTAAAATATTTGTCCGCGTGCAAATTAATAACTGTTATGTTGCTTACAATGGTAAAAACAAACCTAATACAAAGTTATGTTTAGGCTACAAGTGTGAGTATTACACTAGTATAACAGCTAACGCCTAATGTAGGCTATGTGTTGCAAATGCAAGTAAATGCTAAATGACAAAATTTACCACTCTAAAGGAGTCATTTCCAATCTACTGACAGGTTGCTCCTCTATATCAGATCCTTCCTCTGATTCAGGTTCAAACAGAGCAAAGCACGTTGTACACCAAACAATCAGCGCGCAGCTTATTTAAATATTCATGAGCAGACCATATTGGGCAGAAAAGCTCTCGTTTCAGTCCAGGCCAATTTAACAGGGTAACAAAAGAACAGCAAACGCGACATTTTCAGCCCAACAAATGTTACATACCCTATTAGGAGACCTTAAGGAACAGTGTGAAATATGCACTATAACCATTCTATCACCCCTTTAAGGTGATTTTGTGATGTTGTCAAAATCATGATATTGTTTGTGTGGGCAATGTAATTGTTTTAACTGCCATGCAGAGTCACATTTCCTTCCAACACCATGATTTAACCCAAGGGTGATCATGGTTGTTTCTCGCAGAGAGAGAGAGAGAGAGAGAGAGAGAGAGAGAGAGAGAGAGAGAGAGAGAGAGAGAGAACTCTGCCCAAATTGCCTTGAAAAAAATGAAGAAAAAAAACAATTCAGATGAGTGATTGACACTGTGCCTAATTCATCACAATGAGAGATGGTGGAGAGTATCTGACAACCAAAAACACTGTTGAATGGTAAACATGGATACACTGCACTCACACACAGACATTGACATACTCGAATGCATAAATACACACACGGATACCCAAACATGAAAGTAGTCAATAGCTATTACAGTGCAGCTTTATAGAAATTTTGTATCAACTGATTGGTGGGCTCTGATACAAGCATAAAAGGAGTTGCAGCTGTTGTGTGTGCATGTGTGATTTGTGCGTGTGCGCATGCAGCAGGAACTTTGCTTGTCTCTTAGAATGGGCAAGTGCCAAACCCCCATCTCTCCTCCCCCTCTGTCGTTCATGTCCATAGCCATTAGTGAGTCGGCCGTTGAGGCTGCCTTGTTTTGACAGATGCTCACTCTGTCCAAATGCATCTCAGAGGATGTTATGGCGCTTGTCATACTCCCCCTCCCTCTTTCTGTTTCCTCCCTTCTCTTCTTTACTCTCACTCTTCCTATTCTTTCTTGGTCTATGCATGGCCTTCAAATGGTAAAAGGTATATTTATTCTAATGGTGCTGCTGCTGATAATATTATTCACAATGTCCTACTTGCATGCTGACACACTCTTTTGTTGTGCCTCATCTTCTAACTTCATGATATGATATTTCCTCCCATGATATATCCATAAAGCAAGTCAACATTACCAGGGTGGGTGCATCAAGCCGCACCCAGCGCCTCCAGGCCTAGATGCGTATGAAACTTAGTAAACCATGTAGCAGGTCAGCCTTTCATTGTTTTTCCCTGCAGAGTGCCTCAGGGGTGAGGTTTTGAACTTGGAAGGGGGTGGGTGGATACAATGTTTAGCAAGATAAAGTCTCCTGGTCATTCAAGAAGCCTACTGCCACAGTGTGGCAACAATGCTAACCTACCTGGACACAATGAGGCTACTGCTAATGTGGACATGGCTTACAGGACAGAACAGGACAAGTTGGGACTACTCTAGGATGAAATGCAATGCACTCCTGATGAAATTCACTAACCAATTCAATGGGATCATGGGTACACCTAATGAAGATATTGCCCGTTGAAACTACTGTAACAGGAGCGTTTGATTGCCGTCTTTTTGCATTCACCCTTATTACAGCAAATCCAGCTGATGTTGTGGTTAAGCACTGAATGTGAAGTTTAGTCTGAACTTTTATAGTTGAATGTTATTATAATAGTTTTTCTGCCTAATGGTTTTTTAGAAATAATTGAAAATAATTTATGACAGAATGTTGCAACACAACATTCATTTGCACTCCAAAAAAAAGATTGCTTCTGAGTGAGATTTCCAGTTCCACAGCACACATTTGTGGGACATCCCCAGAATCAAATCAAGCTTGTGGTTCATGCAATCATACAAACGCACAAATATCCAAGTCAAACTCCCAATGGCTTATAGATTCATGCTTATGACCCTCTCCATCATTCAGCACTCTCTCCCACTAAATCATGCATGCGAGTCTAAAAACATGCCAGTTGCCCATACCAACACATCAATTTATGTGTTGGCCCTGAAGGGAGTTAAATCTGTTTTGAGAGAAGTTTGTTAGAAGTCAGACTTAACCTGTATGCTCTTCAGTCCTTGTATCTCGTCTGCATGCTTTGAGCCAAGTGAAGGTGACCTTGCCCTGAGGATTGACAACCACAGAGCTTCCCCTCCGCACCTCTTCTCCCTGACACCCCTCCAGTGTGGCCTCACTGTGGTGAGAGGGAAGAGGATGTCTGTGACTTTCTCTTTGAGTGCCTCTCTGACTGTGTGTATGTGTGTGTGAGTCAGAGTTGGCCAGGTTTCAGGAGGGCTGAATCACACCGTCTGGGCTCTCCATTGGATGGACAGGGCTTGGCTTAGGGCTGAGAGGGTCCTTTACGCCTCAACACACACTTCCAGGTCTGTACACTCTCCTCAATCCTCCTCACAAATGGTGGCATGATGAAAGGAGACATGCCAATACAAGATTTCAACCACTGTTGCAGAGAAGAAGAGCGAGCAAGGGGGAAAGTAGGAGAAGAGACAGAGTAGATGAAAAATGTGTGTGAATGTGTGTGTGTGTGTGTGTGTGTGTGTGTGTGTGTGTGTGTGTGTGTGTGTGTGTGTGTGTGTGTGTGTGTGTGTGTGTGTGTGTGTGTGTGTGTAAGTATGTGTGCAAACAGACAAGAAGTGCAAACACTGTACTCCAGCCAGTAAGTGCAAGGGAACAATGAATCACCGTGAAGACAAGTGGGTGAAAATAAAGAGAAACAGAAGCTGAAGAGACTCCATGCACACAGTTAACGGTATATTTTCTTCCACCTTGCCATGGAAGTGGCTGCTCGGCTGAGCATGGAGCGGAGGGGCAGAAATGAAAAGGTTGGGGTCAACTTCATCTCTCTACTCATATTCTCCACGTTATCTCACCTCAATCTGGCCAATATAGACTCAGCCCTGGCCAGGAAAGTTTTCCCCATTTATATTCCAAAAAAACAATCTGGTGAACTCCATTTCTGTTCCCCACAGTTGAATGCAAATAGTGCGCACGGGCTGTTGAGTTCAATGTGTTGCATCAATACATTGTGTACAGTAGCTGTCTGAGAGGCTTTTTGTGGAGGACTGGCTTTTGAAGCACCATATTCCTCGTTTTCACCATCTGCTGTCAATATATTACTTGAAAGAAGAAACATTGTGTTGGTGAAACAAAGTTGATAAATGACATCCTCAAAGAGAAAGGATTATCATTATGGTTTACATTACAAGCAATAGAGGCAAAACACTTAATTTAAATTAATAGTTTGACATTTTAGAAAATAAGATTTTATTCTTAAAGATATTAGAAGATTCAAACCATTTTCATGTCTGTAGCTACCGCCAGCAGCCAAATATCTTGTCTTCGCTTAAAGCTTGGAAACAGGGGCAAACACTTAAGGCCCTATTTTAACAATATAAGCGCACAGCGTGACACGCAAGGCGAGGGTGCGTTCAGAGCGTGTACAATTTCACTTTTGCTAGTTTGCTAGAAAAAAGGGTCCGTGCGCCAGGCACATGGTTCAAAAGTCATCATTAATTCATAGGTGTGTTTTTGGCGTAACATGCAATAAACCAATCAGAGTGTCTTCTCCCATTCCCTTTAAGTGCCAGGCGTGTTTGTACATTGACGCATTGCTATTATGATGGCAGATTTGCGCCATGATGTATTTATTTTTAATGTTTTGCGTGTGTGTGTGTGTGTTGCGCTTCCTGACGTGCTGTGAACGAGCCTAGGTGAACGAGACTATATCTGAAATTACGTATTTGTGACTTGATTAGATTAGATTAGATTAGATTATACTTTATTTATCCCACAACGGGGAAATTTCCTTATTACAGCAGCAGCATTTTCTTCTATACAGCAAAAAACACACAAACAAGTAAACACACAAGAAATACAGGCAAAACAATAAACAATAATTATAAGGTAGACAGATTCCAACTATCTTTACTACTCTACTACGAACCAAGTTAGCACTAATATGTCAAAGTAACTAAAGTAATGGCGAATATTCCCACGAAATACTGAAAAGAAACACTCCAGCGGCTGTATTCATGCAAGTAATGCAAGGCCAAAACTTGCTTCACGTTTGGTCTGAACACACCTTAACACTCACTGATTAACAACTTACATCTTGATTGTTTAATCTGTAGCTAGCCTAAGTGTAAAAATGATTGGGAAGTTGCCAGGCAACCTGAAATGACTCATGAGAGTTGTTTCAATCGCCTCATCAGACTTGGGCCCTCTCAATGATTTTGTGCATCCTGTTGTAACTAACCTGGGGTAAAAATAGACAGTGACTTTAAACTTGACAAACAAATAAATGCAGTTGTGAAATCTAGTTTTTATCATCTTCGCCTTTTAGCCAAAGTTAAACTGTTTTTGTCTTTTAATAGTTTTGAACAAGCTACACATGCTTTTATTTCTTCTTGTTTAGACTGCTGTAATGCACTTCATATCGGTATAAATCACAAAGCACTTTCACGCTTACAGTTAGTCCAAAATTCTGCAGCACGTCTTATAACTGGAACCAAAAAGCGTGCTCATATAACTCCAATTCTTGCCTCATTGCAGTGGCTTCCTGTATGTTTTAGGATTGATTTTAAGATTTTATTGTTTGTTTTTAAAGCTGTGAATGGACTGGCCCCAAGATATATCTCGGACCTCATCCTAATTTATAGGCCAGCGCGGTCACTGAGGTCAGAGAGCCAGCTCCAGCTTGTGGTCCCCAAGACAAGACTTAAAACTCGGGGGGACAGGGCCTTTTCTGTGGTTGGACCTAAACTCTGGAACGCTCTGCCCCTCCATGTCCAAACAACCCCAACAGTTGAGTGTTTTATGTCTCGTCTAAAGACAATATTTTTATTCTTTGGCTTTTAACTCCATGTGAGTTGTGTGGTCCTCTGATGTCTCTTATTGTTTTATTGTATTTTATACTGTATTTATACTTGTATATTTTATTATTGTATTTTTTTCTTTTTTCCAATATTTTATATTAATTGTTTTGTATGTTTGTGTTTTCTGTGCAGCACTTTGGTAATTTTGTGTTTGTAAAATGTGCTATAGAAATAAAGTGGATTGGATTGGATCTAACTCTTGGCAAAAAGCAAATAAGCATATTTCCAAAAAATGTTAAATGTTTATTAAACCAGGTTGTACAATTGAGGTCAGACTGAGTAAAAAAATGTACGGACCAAAAAACACAAGTAAAGTACAGACACAGAACCTAGACGAACAGGACCAGAGAAAAAACAAAAATAGTAAAAAGTAAAAAGATAAAATCGAGTACATGCACTAACATAAAATGAAAAACATAGGCATATGTACTTTTGTCTCTCTACCTTCTGGCCTTTCACAGCATGCTTTGCCGTGATGGGTGACTTGATCCTCGTTCCAATCCCAGCACACAACTCTCGAAGGAGCGGCGATGTCACTGGAACATAGAGGAATAGAAATCAAATCTGTTTGAACTGAGAGTGAGCAAGGGAGAGTGTGCCAGAGGACAAGGCAGTGATAACGGATAAAAGAGCATGGGGAGTAAAAGAATGATATTTGAATTATGTAACTCAGCTCAGGGATGATTTGGACGATTCCACCGTTGACACCAACATCATTTCTCATTACCTGAGAGCTGTGTGTGCCCGGCGCTTTGCCTTGTCCCGTGAGTCATCTCACACTCAGCTATCAGAGAGAGAGAGAGAGAGAGAGAGAGAGTGGTGGAGAAAAGGAGCAAAATGAGGTGAGATGTTTGGGGAACGAGCGACAAAAAGGCTGCAAAAGCACACATTTGCACAAACTAGAAATATATGAAGTAGGATGCTCGCACGTTTAAATTACTGTGGAAGCCTGTGTTCACAGGTATTTTACATACTGTAGCCTGCCTCATATCCACATCAAGCAGCTGCAGATAAAAGGCATATTCTGTATGCATGTGTAACATCACTGAGGTGTGTCACTGCAGTATCGACAGGGTACTTTAAATGCATAATTTTCTTACCTGCTTTGTGTTCATTACAGATCACAGTACAGAGTGAAACATTTTACTCTTAACCACGTTTGCCTTGGCATCAAGACATTGTGTTGTTAAAATTATCTTAATGGGTTAAAAACAATAGCCAGTCAATAACTCCTGTGTATTTGACATGGGATAAATTGCACTGAATAACTTCAAGGGACTGGTGATGAATGTTTCCCAACTAGCATTCAGCAGAAGAAATAAAAGACTGGATAGCAAAATGGATGCTGCTTCTGATAAAACAAGGCTCACTGCGTGGAGGAGCCATTCTCACAAGTTCAACCACACAACAATACCTATGGTAAATCTCTTGATTTGATCTGTTGTCTTTGGAATTCTGATGCTAAGAACAATCTTTGCCGCGATGCGATTAGAAAAACCCCAAAATGCATCATTACTGTGTCTCAAGGTAAGGGACGGTTAGTTTTTTTAGGTGATACCAGAGGATTTTTGGGTCAAGTCTTTTGTAAAAATAGACTTGACCCTCCCTTTGCCAGCAATACGTTTTTCCATGACCCACCAAAATGATTGTGAAAAAGGCATGACTCTCCCCAACAATTTACTGAAAAGATTTGTTTTACAACCATAACAGACACAACTTAAGTTTAAGCTCAGCTTTCTCATCTTACACATCACACTCAACCAAGATGGTGGCCAAGATGGTGGCCATGGAAACTAAATGCACACTTCCTGCATTACTGCATTACTTCAAATACTAAGTTACTCCTCTAGTAAACTAGTATTCACATGAAATAAAACCCATTAAATATTGAGACAATTCAACAAAGTACTCTGGGTAATAACCCATACTGACAGCTTTTCTCGCTTTGGTCCCCCTACAGGTTGTCTCATTGGAACTACAACTGGAAATTTGATACATTGTTTGTCTGCTATTTCCATCCATCCATCTTCATCCGCTTATCCGGTATCGGGTCGCGGGGGCAGCAGCTCCAGTAGGGGACCCCAAACTTCCCTTTCCCGAGCCACATCAACCAGCTCCGACTGGGGGATCCCGAGGCGTTCCCAGGCCAGGTTGGAGATATAATCTCTCCACCTAGTCCTGGGTCTTCCCCGAGGCCTCCTCCCAGCTGGACGTGCCTGGAACACCTCCCTAGGGAGGCGCCCTGGAGGCATCCTTACCAGATGCCCGAACCACCTCAACTGGCTCCTTTCGACGCGAAGGAGCAGCGGCTCTACTCCGAGCTCCTCTCGGATGACTGAGCTTCTCACCCTATCTCTAAGGGAGACGCCAGCCACCCTCCTGAGGAAACCCATTTCGGCCGCTTGTACCCTGGACCTCGTTCTTTCGGTCATGACCCAGCCTTCATGACCATAGGTGAGGGTAGGAACGAAAATTGCCCGGTAGATCGAGAGCTTTGCCTTCTGGCTCAGCTCTCTTTTCGTTACAACGGTGCGATAAACTGAATGTAATACCGCACCAGCTGCTCCGATTCTCCGACCAATCTTGTGTGGTTCACAAACCCTAATGGAAGAACACGGAAGGGATAGAGAGACCCCGCCCGGAGGAAGCCCGGGGCCCCCGTCTGGAGCCAGGCCCAGATGGTGGGCTCGACAGCGAGCGCCTGGTGGCCGGGTTTGCCACGGAGCCCGGTCGGGCACAGCCCGAAGAAGTGACGTGGCACCTCTCCCTCCTGCCCATGGGCCCACCACCTGTGGGAGGAACCAAAGGGGTCGGGTGCGCTGTGACATGGGTGGCAGCGAAGGTCAGGGGCTTGTCTGCTATTTCATTTTTAAATTGACTTCTTAGACTTTTTATGCAATAAATCAATTATGTAGGGCTCAAATATGGGCCGTTTTACAAAAATTGATGGCTATTGCAAATTTAATTTGACTGTGTCGGAGTTCAGAAGCCGACGTGACAGCCAGACTGCCTGCCGGGGTCGCTGGCATGCCGGTCCGCCTGTCAACCTTCACAGACCCCGCTGAGAGCTGGCTGGAGCTCTCTCAGAAGACTCACGGACAAGAAGCGTTTATTTCCCAAATTGTTTGTTTAAATAACACATATCCATTAAGATTAACTGGAAACTGTGGTTTTTTCGAAGTTATAATGCTCCACAATTATTGCAGACGTAACAAGCGTGCTGACTGGCCACGGAGCAGAAAGAGGCCTTTTGACAGTCTTGTAAATAAATTGTAACATGTAGATCTGTCAGTCTTCCTTTATCATAGGCACCAATTTATGTTTTCCTCCGTGGGTAGTCGTGTTGCTGTCATGTTACGATTTTGGGTTTGACCTATCTGCTAGCGACGGGGGGCCAAGACTGAGCTCTACATGGAAAAGCATGCACCAAACAAGCCACTTTGAAATGTTGCTGTTTTCATGAATACAAAAGTTGGGTGACCCTCCCCCCTAGACTAAAAAAACCCTCCCCTCAGCAAAGAATAAAAAGACTTTATCCTCCCCTAAATTCCTCCGGTGGTCTATTTCATAAACATAGAATGGTCCCTAACCCTTATTTTAAGTTGGCAAAAGCAATCATAGAGTTTTCCTTTTATCTCGGAGTTCTGTAATTTATGTCATTTCTGTTTATAATCCATTATTCCAAATTTATAACCATTACCCTTGGGTTAGACATCATTAAATAAAAAATAAGAGGCACCATTAGTTGTTGCTTCTTAACTTTGTTGTGCTTGGTGGCATTTGAAGAATAGTACTGATATTTCAAAACCTCAGTATCTCTGCTTTTAAATGAAATCATGTTCAGTAAACATATTTCAAGCTGTGATAAAAGAACTGCTGCTATTGATAGACTGTTGAAGTTTTGTTTACTGTAAGGTTGCGTATTGTTAGAGTTATGGATAAGGGAGTATTCTCTTCTCACCACACTACACACATATTTAAACTCAACACACTTGAGTTGTGCCAGTCTTCTCATCTGCGTTGTACTGTGTGGGGGTGGTTGGTGCCTGGCACATTGCTTAAAATAGACATTTGCTCTCTTTGCAAGAAAAGGTTGACAAAGGAGTGAGAGGGAATAAAAGCACATGAGGGAGCAAGAGAGTGCGACAAAGAAAGACAAAGGGGGAGAAAGAAAGATAGAAAAAAGAGGGAAAAAAAAAATGACAGAAAGGCAGAAGAGGAAGACAAAATGCACCTCTGCACCAAGAAAGTACTCAAAGTAAACAAACACGCACATCCATAAGAGTTTGAAATAGAATCGGAAAAAGAAAATTAATATTGCAGGTGAATGCAGTGAGGCAGATTTCCAGGAGATGAAGCACAGATGACAGACACAAAGCTGCAAACTTTGATACTGTACTTTTTCATTTGATTAAAAAGTAACAAAATCAGTATCTTTAGATTAGAAAACGATCAGCATTGACAGGCTGAACATATAAGACAACCCTGCATTTCTGCAAATTCTTACAAAAAAACTAGCTTCAATCACATCTCAAGTCTAAGACATAATCAAACAGATATTTAATCTTTTCCACTGTGATCACTCTCACCTTGCTCACAAAGACCTTTGCAACAGATGCCACACAGTCTTTACCAAGTGTAAGGTAAAGCCTGCGCAAAGTTATTATTAATCACATTGGCAACATCAAAGGCTCTTTTTCAGATGAGTCTTAACTTGAGATGACTTTGAAACTGGACGGTGGCAAAAAAAAGTGAAAAGGAATCACACTTTACTCTGGATGGATGTTAGTACATTCCATCATTGTCAATCTCTACTCAGCAACGCCTAAAGTTGAGCAGTCAGCAGAATGAAGCTGGCTTGTGTGTCATCTCTCTCTCTTTCTGCACCCTCCCCCAGTGGCACACATCTTCCCACTGCTTAAGATAAGTGACAAGACATCAGAGCCAAAGAAGTGCTTTAATGCCAAGAGAAAACTCTGTGCCTGTACGTGGGTGGATGCCTCCATCTGTGTGTGTGTGTGTGTGTGTGTGTGTGTGTGTGTGTGTGTTGGTCTGCATTATTGAGTATGTGTGTGAGCTTACTTGAGTTACAAAAGGGTTGAATATGTGTGCTCATACACTCCATCACTTTATATTTGTGTGACTGTGCACCTGTTTGCCTGTACTGTAAATGTTTGTATATAAATGCCAGTGTGTGTGTTTGTGTGCCCCTCTCTTCTTGGTAAGGTTATCTATCACTCCAAGCATCAGATGACATCACCACTGACCCCCATCCTGCGACTCTTACCCAGCCACCCGCCCCACATTCTCCACTCTGATAGGTTGGATGGGTGCCACCAACCACCTTCCACCTTCTCCGCCTCCTCCTCCTCCTCCTCCACCTTTCCTCCTGTCCTGCATTTAAAGTGCTGAATCATCACCGCTGGCCACTGTATATACAAGGCTGACGTGGGTCAGGTATAGGTTTGATTGGAGTGTGCCTGTGCGTGTGCATGCCAATATGTGTACATGGGGAAGTGGATTTGTAATCAATACGGTGCCCCCTCCAAGCTTCAATACTCTGGTAAGGTCGTAGTGGTGTTAATGAACTATGATCCACAGGGGGTACATTATGACAGCCACTAACTTTATTATTAAGCCCAACTACTACAGCCCTGGGAGAGAATTGCGGCTTAAAGTGAACCCTAAATGGACATGTCGTTTTCTTTCATTCCCCTAGTAATGTGGACTTATGTTCTGGACAGTGGGTTTTAATTGCCAATCAATGTAAGGGAAGTGTTGTGAACACTAGGAAGCAGCAGTTTTTTTTAAATCCTGGACTGAGTTCAGCCTACCTCCAAGACTAAAACATTTTTGCTTTCCTTGACAAAACACTTTCAAATACAGTGTGAGCTGAGGGCAGTGATATGTCACTGGATATAGGCTTTAAAGCAAGTGAAACCTAAAAATTAAGCCCATTGTGTCACAATTACACTGCCATGATATGAAACACATTTCAGAGACAATGCTTCTTTAAACTTTTAGCCAAGGTACGTATAGGTATGGCTTCAGTATAATACCATTCTTAAAGATAAATCTTCTAGCAGCTTTATTAAACTACTCATTATCCTTACATTATCTTTTCTCTCAACATTTTTTAACTCAGTGTTTAGAAAGTGCTGAGTTAGACCTATCCCCTGTCCCTCATTTTCTCTAACAAATATTACTAAATATAAAACACTTTAATTAGAATTATATTATCTGTGACTAATTTTCCCTTTCTTGTGGAATATTAATAATGCATTTGTATTTCACCCTCCACAAATGGTGTTTGGGATTTTATAAATTCAAATAGAGTTGCATTTTTTATTTTGGCTTTTGCAAAGACCTTTTCATTATGGAGCAGATGTGATGATTTTCATGAACTGTATAATATTATGCATATCTGATGCTGAAGGCACCCTGTCTTCTTAAATACCCAAGCAAATAAATCCATAAATTAATGTATTTATCAAAGCAGTGAGGGTGGCTCTGTTTTGCTGTATTGCTTGAAATGAAAATGTGAAGTGGTAGAAAACAAACAGTAGAATATGACATTTCATTTGCATTCAGCAATGTAAATCAAAAAGTTTTTTGACCTAATATATAATGTTCTTTAAACTCATTCATATTGATTTCACAGTGTATTACTGTATGTTATCATGATATATATATATATATATATATATATATATATATATATATATATATATATATATATATATATATAGTGGTCCAGAGATTTTTCTTCCAACTCATTTGGTATTCAGCAGCATTGTTCATGTTGTTCAGGTTAAAAATTTTAATTTGATGAGTGGCGACAAGGTGCAAACACCTTGCTGAAATGGGCTGTCCAAACAAGGTTTAAAATATCAAGCAGCATACATGATTGCTTACTGATTCTCATGTGTCCCCAATTATACTAGGGTGGTTGCATTCCATATTATGTTTATAATTACAACTGTCACGGCACATTAACTTAGTCAATGTTGATGAAATTAACATCAGAAAATGAGTAAGGCTGTTTTAAAAATGTAATGTAGGGTCTGCATGTAGTTAAATGTAGAGCGTATTCCCGACGTTATGGTATTTTGTGAGTAAACAATTTCAGCGAAGGCCAAATTTGTTGTCAATACTTATTTGCAGAGTCTAAAATGATGGGTTAATGTAAACACGATATCACATCAGACACCCTTGCACAGTGTGTGATTATAGATCAACATATCAGATTTGCTTGAGCTGCATGAAGGATTAATCTATTGCCTACTAACAGGCAAGATTCATAACAACCTTATCCAACCCGTTCTCACTCCCAACATGTCAAATACGGCAGCTTGGTCTCATACCGACGCACCCTGTAGCGTCTATACATATACAATACATTGGTCTTTCAACTAGCTCCAACGTAAACCCAACTCCAGAAATATTTCAACCAGGACAGACAATAAATAAAGTAAAGATAATTGTTTATTACAACAGATGATATGTGATAATTAAGTCTTAACATGTCTTTGGCACTTAGACTTTAAAGGGAAATTCGTAATCGAGGGGCGTCTGCCCTGAGACAAATCCCCTCAATGGAGACCTGACTGATGGAGGCTGAGGATTCTGATGAGGCTATTGGAGCTCATGTATCTGCAAAGACTGGCATTGGCATTTGTGACAATTTGAGATGAAAATATTTACATAGTGTAAGAGCCATAAACGTACCATGTACATAACAGCAGCACGTGTGTACTAAAGGCAAAGAGAGAGTCATATTTAAACAAAGACAGCAGCAGGATGATAGGCTAACTATGTAGGTGTGTTGCTGTGCTTCTGGATAGATGAGACCAGCTCATGAGAATAGCAGATATGATTGACAGCCCCAGACAGGACAGCAAGGAAATAATAAGTGAGCAAGTGTTGGAGGAGTGAATGGCGGAATGTATGAGACATAAAACTACAGGCCTAAGCATGCAAAAGGAATGTCTTCCTGACTGAACGTATGCTATAGCTTTATTAGATGCTCATAACAGCTGCTCAACCGCAGCACTCTGAAATTACAGAGTATAAAGAGCAACAAATTCTGCGTTGGGAGGAGGTTTGGGTGGAAGGATGGGTGAAATAAAAAAAGGACCTTCATCAAGAAGACTACTGTTTGTATACGGAGTATAACCAAAAATCAACAATGACTTACACTTTATTGACTTACATATCATATATCATTACAACTAATGTCATGTCAGTTATGTAACAAACATATTTTACCCCACCCATAGTCTTTTCCTAAACCTAACCAAGTAGTTTTGTTTGAAATCACCTTAACGTCGTGTTGAAGTCTATTGGACTACCCTGCATGTTAAAAAATTATTCCAAGGGGTTTTGACCAAACATTTGTATATGACGAGTTGTGAGTGAGAATGTTCTTCGTTAGCCAACATTAACAAATGTAGAAAACAGCACTGAGAGGGAAGTTGACTTGCTGATAGAGGTGTTTGTCTTTCTAGCCCATTACAGAAGAACCTGTTTGGAGAAATCTACTAGAAGCAAAACAATTTGTGAAGAACCTCATTTCATAACTTAATGGGCCATATTATTACATTGATTCTTGATTTGCTCACACACTGAACTGTTCCTTCATGGTTCAGTTGACATGATTGCACACAACAAAGAGAAAAATGTGCAATGTGTAAATGGTCTGAACTTATCTTGTCTATCGAAATTTGTGGCTGTCTATTCTCCTCACAATTTGTATCTCCATGTGTAAACTTCATTCATCTGGTCATTCAGTTACATTCAGTACAGTGAATTAGAAAGGCCACTTGTAGTGTTCTCACACACATTTGTTTGATTTTCAGCTTGTACTTGTGTCCTGGCTTTGTGTTTGTGTGTATATGAGTGTGTGCATTAAGTACAGGAGAGTGTACATATGTATACACATGTGCAATGCGACCTTAGTTAGTGTCCAGCTGCCCCTGCAGCATGTTGCATGATGGGTGTGTGGAGCCGGCCTGGTCAGGAAAGCAGCAGCTGTTTGGCGGCCAGGTATGCTTCCTCAAAGGAAGGCATATGTGGTTCTGACTTGCCAAGCTGTTCAGGGGTCACACCAAAATGAACCCTTCATGAGGTCAGATGAAAACAGGAGTTACATTATCAAGGTGCAGAATGTATACCATGTCTTCAGAGAAAAAAGCTAATGAAAAACGTTTTGGGTACAGTAGATGAACAAATGGACAGTACTGATTTTTTAGCTTTTCTTTTACTTTGCTTGTTATTTTAAAATGCCTGGTAGAATGCTTCCCATGATTTAAAAAATGTATTTACATTATAAAGGAATCTCAAGAATACAAAGATTTACTATAATGTCGTGTACAACAAAAGAAAGAGAACTTTGTTCATTAAAAATGTATCTGTTGGTACTGAAAATGCCAAAATAATAAACAATGAAAAACAAAACATTGGTACTGCTAGGAAATAGGCGTTTGGCTAGTACTGTACTTAAGTATGAATATGAGGTACTTGAGTCTTTTCTTTTAATGGTAAATTATACTTCTACTTCACTACATTTCATTGGAAAATACTGTACTTTTTACTCCACTACAGTTATTACAGATGTATTTATGAATTAGTTAACCAGTTAAGATTTTAATATACAAAGCATACAAAGTATACAAAACATTTAAAGAGCTTATACAATATGTTTGGTAGAGCTGTCAATTGATTTTTCATCGCAATAAATCGTATGAGAGTCCTAGTTAACTTGCGATTAATCGCAAATGAATCATACATTTGTTTTGTAGTTTGTTTTAAATATTTAGAGTTTTTAATACTCAAATGGTATTTGAGACTGATTACTCCAGTGGTATCTCAGTTCACATTAATAGTCCATACATAACTTTGTAATAACAGCATTTCTCACTATTTTCAGATTTTACAAACCACAAAAAGATCCATTAATTAGCATATTAATACATAATTTCACATTAATGCAATTAATGCCAGTAATATTAATCTATTAATATAATATATAATAGTATAAAAGTCAAAGTGGAAACTTTTAATGCGTTACTTACATTTTCTTGAGTATACTGACATACTCAAGTAACATTTTCAATGCAGGACTTTTACTTGTAAAAAAGTATTTTACAGTGGTAGTAGTACCTTTATATGTATGTAAATGTTCTAAATACTTCTTCCACCACTGGAATTAGATAATTTGGTAGAAACTATTAAAAGTCACATAGCAGTGAATGATTTATTAGCAGAACTGTGTGTGACAGCTTTGCGTATCCTTAAAACGTCAGTGCTCCTATTGTGGTGCAGTATTAAAATGCACTTCATAAAAGCAGTCACGTTAAAAGACTGAGAAAGAGGCAGAAAGCTTTGGACTCTACATTCGGGCAATAAAATCATCTCCTGCCTCAAGTCATTTCATAAAATGGCAGCGATAAAGAAATCGACTGCTCTTTATTGTTTTTAGATTGCGGGCACTTTGCGAACTCTCCTAGCTTGTGTCTAGAATAATGTAAATATTTCACAGCTATGTGCCCGCTTATACATAAAACAGATATATAAGTCCAATAAAGCTGCATAACTGTTTGTGCCTGGCTTCCCCTGAGGGGCCAAACACTTTAGCAGGAGGGACTATTCCCCACTCAGCTGACAGAGGGGACACTGAGACTTCCCTGATAAATGGCGCACACCTGCTGGACTTCGGAGACCAACAGAGCCACACATAGCCTGTAGTACCATGACCGTCTTCATGAAAAGTAGCTCCTCATTGTGACCAAGTATGGAAGAACATTGGTTTAAAGCTAGTTTTCTGTGCAACCTACTCAGGTCCTGGCCATATGTTTAATAATTGGTGGATATGAATAGAAATGTACTTAACTCTTTTGAGAAAGTCTTTCTAGGTTCACGTAGGTGTAGCTTGAAAATATGCAGACTCATGTTTGTAAACAAAAAAAGGAAATTAGTTTATTGAACTCTTTATCGGTAAATGCTTTGTGGTGTTTATCACTGACACCAGCTCATAACCAATAAGGGACAGAACAGACAAGGAAATTGTTGCATTCTGTGGGCAGCATTGCAACTATGCAATCACCCAGGACAACAAAAAGCCCCTCTAAACAAATAGCAGCAATCAGAATGGATGCCTTCTCTTGGCATTAGTTTAAATGCCAGCAGCATACAAGATACTCATTAGGAAGATGATGATGGAGGGGAGTATTCAGATGGACTAGTGGTGGAAACACAACGGCAGACAAAACAATAGGCCTAAATTGAGAGGGACGATTAGCATCATTTTCAATGTCATTCATTTTGTTTTGTTTTTCAAAACATGACAGGGCCGATAAATTAAGAGTTTTCTGTACCGTTTTGAGAATCGTCAGGCATACATCAAAACACAGTTGAATGAAAGCAAAATATGTGACAGTCAGCTCAATTTGCATTGTTGACATATTTAGTTTTTTATAATTGGCTGTGAGTTACAGTTTGAGATGTGTCATCCTTGTGAATTTGTGTGAACTTGGCAAATTATCTTTAAACAATGAGTGAGTTTTGTCAGTATTTGTGACAGAAAACTACACAGATGTTACTTGAAGAAAACAGTATTTGTTGTGTAAAGATCTCAGTGAATTCTTCTTGCTACACTACATTGCACAGTACTCTAAATATAGATATGATGTATTAGTGGTTGCTTGAATTTTACAGCTGTTCCCTACATTCCATCAAAATGAGTTGGGGGTGAAAAAAAGTGAAATTGCACAAAATAGACCCACTGGTCGCCTAATCTTTAAATCTAAGTCCTTGCTTGCTGTCTTAAACGATTACAAAGAAATGAAAACACATGGGGATTTACAGGCATACGGCCTGACCTCTCATCCATTTTACCTACCGCTGGGACCCATTGTGACCCTAAAATTGCCAATATTGAAGCTCAGTGGGGTGAGTAAGATTCAAGGAGGGTAGGGGGCTAAAAGACAAGACAGTTACAGCTGGGCTCTGCTCTTGCCTCACAGAGACAGAAGAAATGGGGAAAAAATCATAATCTCACGCTGTCTGATGCAAGCTTAAATGCTCTATTGCTTTGCCGATCACGTTGCGCTCCCATCATCTTTTCTTGGCGTCTCCAAGACAAATCTGGGCTGCTGCCATGCACACACACGCAAACCACTATGCACGGCAACACCAGCAGCTGAGGCGTGATGAATGATGCTCTCGTCCCGACGTGTCCCTGTCGATGCATGTTCAAGTGGATGGGATTGAATTTAACCATAGAAATGACAGGCCATTCTTTTTTGGGGCACAGGGAAGGCAACATGAATGGTTTGTGGTGACGAGGGGCTTTGTGATTGATGCCCCATGAGGAACAGCCAGCGAATCTGTGGAGAAAGACGAGGGAAAACCACGTCTTTCTCCACATATATGTCATAAATGTGAGCGTCTGGAGAATCCACGGGTTGTAGTACTTTTCCTGAACCTAGCCACTCCTTATCCTCTTTACCACCTGATCCCTGTTTGAGGGAGCTCATACCTCTTCTCATCCAACTAAAATGGTCCTATTTATCACAGTATGACATTTTTGTCATCAGTGGCCAACGATGTTGGATGAAACACTCACGTAAAGCTCAAGATATTTGTGGAAGCTGCATCTTCATATTTCAGTCTGCTGAAATGAAATACAGTATGCACTTTAAATTACTTTTATGTTTTTTTCAATTGACCACTGGCAAAGCCCTACTCCCTTTAATGTATTGAAATCACCCAAGGAAAATAATGAACAAGACTTTGGCTTTTGAAAACTGTTCTCCCAAGTCCTGGCAATCGGGGAAAACAAAAATTAACACTGTAACTTACACACAAAAAAAAAGTTATTTAGATTTTTTCCCCAGAAACGTCCTGGGCTTTTAATCAAAATGTTAGTTTTGCCATGCAATTTGTTACATCGCGAGACCTGATATCATGCGACATGCCGGCCAAAAGTTGCAAGGATGGTTTGTCCGCTCACAGGCGCTAGGGGGAGCGAGACAACCACCATTCAACTTGAAAAAAAAGTCATATAACCATTCCAATGACTCCGAAGATGCATAGTTCCCCTTTAATGGAATTTCTTTAAACCAATCAGAATTGTCATATGCAGTGCTAAACTCCGCACAGAGCCGCTGCAAAATAATTGTGTGAGAGAAAACTCTGATTTGACAGATAGTGAAGCTAGCCGTCTCAAATTACCCTTCAAGAGATCCAACTTGGTTTCTAGCTGTAACTGTAACTGTTTTTGTAGCTAGCTAATTAAGCTAATGTTGTAAAGCTCCATGGTGGTCATAGGTGGTTATTGACTGAGGCATATGTCACAGACAACGTTAAGACTATGGTTACTGGAGTGTCAACTTCCCCAAATGTAATAAAACCGGGACAACATTAACCTACATTTTGAGCTGCATCCAGGATTAGCTTTAATGTAAACTGTAACTCCACAAAATAATTTTATATGAAATGCTGGGTTAGGTTAATACAGTAGTTAGCCAGATACGTTTGTATACATTAGAGAAGATAGAAAATAAAGACAGCAATCTGCTGCAGTATAAACATGTTTACAATGTATTTACTGTAAATGTATGTTAATCTTTCAAATCTGAGTTTAGCCAATAATTGCGTACCTTGGTTCAAGACTCCAACTGTTACTCAAACTGAAGAGCTCAACATTACAGAAACCTGTCATTTAACCCTCCTCATCACAACAAACAATAACAAGTGGACTTGGCGGCCCTGTGAAGGGACTCCAGCATTCACAAGGAAATGCTGAAGCCTCCAGAACAATGGAGGGGTTAAGAGGGTGAGACCCCGGGAAGGATTAGGAGCATGTTTTCCACTATCTTCACTTCTGCAGGCATCTCCGCAGACCTCTCTCGAGCCCCACAGCCCGCTCAAGCTTGGCTCTGTCTTCTTATCCACTGAAGTCCTGGAAGCAGCAAAAACATTTAGAATTCCAGTTTCCAAATCAGCTGGGGTAACAGACAAGCATGCCTGATGTCCCCAAGTGTAGCTCGCCCACATCTCTCCTCCCACCTCACTCATTCACACACACACACACACACACACACACACATACAGTATATACAAAGAGAGAAGGAGACTTGCTAATTCGCTAACATCATTGTAGTGAAGAAGAATGCAATTAAAACTGTTCTTGATAATTAACCCAGATCCATATCCAACCCCATCTCTGCTGATTATATAAACGGCCATTACCAGGGAGCTATGAATATTCATCAGTCGTGAGTGGTTTTACGTTGGTAGTCATTTTATCTTTTTGGGTGGGTGGAAATGGGGTATGGAATGGGGGAGGGCATTATTTGGCTGTGACTGATTACCACACAGTTGGGGAGAATGTAATCCATGACTGCAACTTTAAAGCAATTTTGCTGTTAATAAGCATTTTGTTGTTGTCTTATTTGTTGTTAAGTTGCACATTTTGTTTATCTACTTGTTTGTTTATTCAGTTTGAGGTGTGAAGTGTTTGCCGTACCACCAGTTAAGTATTAAATTCAATTACATTTATGTTAATTAGATTCATGCATATTTGCTGTTGCAAAACAATAGCACAATATTTTCACTCATACAGTGAAATACATTTATGTAGCAGCAAATTGTTATAGAAGCCTATTCAGAATTCCCTCTGACTGTATGTTTACATAAAGTATTAACTTTTAGCAAACAGGATTCTCTTGCAGAAATCTGTCAAGCTCAAAGTTTAGTTGAGGGAGTTGACAGAAATAGGTTTCAGCACATTATAAATGGAGGGAACATAATCAGTCTTGTGAATTGTGACCACATTGTGTCAATGCTGTGATCTTGCCATAAGACTTCAGCAGCAGCAAACAGAGCAGAACAGAGAGGAGAGAGAGAGAAAAAGAGAGTGGGAGCGAGGGAGCAAGAGAGGGAGAGGTGAAGAGAAACCTTTCATGATAAAAACTACCCGCTCACAGTGCGATAAATTGGGAGATGACACAAGTCACAGCACAACAAAAGGGGGGAACATTGGATGGGGACCCTTCAGTGAGAAATTGATGAGATCGAGCCTGAAAGAATTGTCTCTGTGAGCCAACACTGGGGCTTAGCTCCTAAAACACTCCAGGATTAAGACAACATCCCACTGGAGGTGGAGTTGGCATGAGCCCATTAGTCCCTCACAAATTCTCTGACAAGTTTCCCACTTCTTTAAAGCCACTAATACCTTGTCTTCTACTCATAGCTCTTCTTCTTGTACAGAGAAAATAAATACAATAACACAGATACAATTGCAGCTTCCAAAATAGTTCAAACATTTAATAATCAGGTAGTTTGTTTAAATGCAGGATTTGTGCAAATGTGATCATGCGATCATGCAAATTCAGCACTCCCCATCTGATAACTGACACTTTAAGACTTTATGCAGTGTGTACATGCATTTTCTTTTGATTTGATGTACACAGGGAATCAGAACTTTGAAATTAAATAGTGACATTGACTTTATCATTTGTTGTGCCCTATCATTCTAATGGCATGCTCATCCACCTGCCTGTGAGCTACTCACTAAACTGGGATGAAAGTGGCAAACATGACAAAAATGCAAACTGCATCACACTGCATCATTCAGTGCTCTCTGTTGTTATCAGAGTAGTTTCTTTGGTAATTTAAAGAACAAAAGACCTTTTAAAAAAAAATAGTAACACAACATTTAAAGTTATTACGTTTATAATAATATATCTACATAATGCCTATTATGGAGTCTTTATAATCTCACACACACACAAACACAGTTTTTACCAGTAAATTTTAGATTAACTAAACCAATGAATGACAGTTTAGTCTTGTCACCTTACATGTAGTATAAAGAAAAGACTCAAATAGTGTTAGACTGTCTGTCACCATGAATTTGAACCCTTTGGACTGATTGATGGCTGAACAAATTTAACACCTTGGCTATATAGGGTCTTAACCTACCATTGTAGACTTGATATTGAGCCCAATCAATTGTCTCATGTGCATGTACAAACAGGTTAAATGCTCACTGACCGATGGACAGAGTTTATTCATTAGGTGAACCTGACCCACTTAAGGAATAAATCACTCACATTTTTACTGTGTCTTGGCCAGAGAGCCATTTAAGTCTGTCTGATACAGTGAGTTACTAGACACCAACAACTTAACCTGCTGAACACACTAATCACTCATTTCTTTTGCTCTGTATAATAATGATACATTACAGTTCAAGGGTTTAAGATGTTGATTTAGCAACTGAGTAGTCTCGATTTGCCAGATCTTCATTGACAACGCTGCGGAGGAGGGCCTGGCTAATCCACACAGCATCTGGGATGGGAGCAAAACGTGTTCTGGTTTATTGGCATTTCTTTAACCCTTGTTTTGTCTTCACGTCAACCATGCAACTTTTTGATTTTCTGGGTCAAAATTTAAAATTAAACATTTTTTCAAAGTCTTGGTTGTCTTTTTCAGCGTGTTTTTGTCACTTTTCTGCAAGTCTTTTGTCACTTTTTGTTGATTTTTTCTG
This sequence comes from Percina caprodes, assembly GCA_013375575.1. Taxonomy (NCBI): domain Eukaryota; kingdom Metazoa; phylum Chordata; class Actinopteri; order Perciformes; family Percidae; genus Percina; species Percina caprodes. The sequence goes on along the minus strand of JABXJD010000005.1, from coordinate 9,721,733 downwards.
CATTTTTCAAATGTTTTTGTTGTTTTTTCCACACATTTTTTGTCACTTTTTTCAACATTGTTTGTCACTTTTTTCAACATTCTTTAATTAAAAAAAGTGAAAGTTGTGAACTGATATTGTGTATGTATGTATTGTACTTGTGAAGAGCATTGTATGCAATCATCCACAATATTTCTTTTGACAATTCGGTTGAAAGAAACCCAATTTAAGGGTTAAACCAATCACATTCATCTTGGGCGGTGCTAAGCACCGGCGGAATACACAGAATACACAGAATACTCGCTACAAAATAGCCTCGGGAAGGAACTCCTTTTTGGTGGAAAATGTGTACACTTAAAAGTTGTTTTAGTCGTGCAACAGAAAACTCAGATTGGACAGATAGTCTAGCTAGCTGTCTGGATTTAACCTGCAGAGATCTGAGGAACAGTTGTGGAACGCCGTGGATATAGATTAGCAACTGAGCTGCTAACTCTGAGGCTAAACCTGAAAGGCTAAATGAATTGACTGTTGTCCCCAAAACTCCCATGTTATGTATTGATGTGTTGACTTATGTTGACACTTTCAGGTCTCATACACACACTTCAATATTTAAACCTCTCGGACAGCCACATTGTTTTCTTCAAACAAGAGTTTTCATTGAACCACCTAAGGGATGGGTACCAATAGGGTTTTACTGATCGTTTGTCCAGGAGCCTATTGATACTTTGGTACCGGTTTTTCGATTCCTAACCACCAAAGAATCCAAGGATCTGGTTATGAAAACATTTTGAGAACCAATGCAACATTCAATTTACAGCAATCAATTGTGTAGAGAGAGGAGCTGTCAAGAGGTTGGTGTCTCCACCACATCATGTAGTCTCACACCACACACAATGCACCATCTGAAGTTAAACCAGGATGATCCTGGAAAATTTATTTATCTTCACTTTAAAAATCACTCTAATTATCATTATTGTAGAAAATGGGATTTTCCACACAAAAATCAATTATTGATTCACACATACATTTTTGACAATACATTTTAGCTTATGCCTCTCAACTTTACAATTCCAAATGCACATTGTGAATCTTTTCGGTCACCTAATATCCACAATATGAAAATAAACATGTGCAAATTTAAATGAACACAGAACTGAAGATCAGAGGTGACAGTAGAATAAGTGACCTGCTGTGATGTAGCACTGATTAAAGAAGGGTTTGTACCGTATACATTCTACAATGTTTTGTAGAAAGGCTTGAATCAGCATAAAACTCCAGGCCGCATTAATGTGTTGGCTGATTTATGATCCATCAGACAGTTAATTAATTTGATGAGACACAGCAGAGTGTCACTATCAAGGAGGGTCATTTGAAACAGTGGACTACATTTTTTTCCATGGATAAAATTGTCAAGTGGTTTTATGTAGGAATGTACTTGATTTGGTAAAGCATAAGCAAGACAAAAATGGACTACATGGACGACACCTTTAAAAAACACAATTAGATGTAAGGAATGGTCTGTATGTTTCTATTCTCTATTCTCATTCTCACAACACAGAGGACAATCGTAGTATGCAACATCACTAAGCTTTCTGACATGAGTGACAGTTTGAAAGAGGTGGACTAATTTTGTCAAAAATATGATGATGGTCTCTTGAAGCCGTTAGAATAGGAAATGAAGATGTCAGAGTCATTTGTTTTGCCAAATGGAGTGTCCATCATCTCAAGTTTCAATCTTTTTTTTTTCTCTAAACACATCTGTCATTTTCTTCTTTTGGCTAATAATAATAAAAAAAAAAGGTAAGTTGAGGGCTTCTCCTTTTAATTGAAATAATACACAAGCAATAAATGGAAAAATATGAAAAAAACTACCTGAAGCCGTCCACAGTCGGTTGCTCTACATACACCTCCATCTCTCACTCTATCTCTCCCTCTCCCTGTGTGATTTATCTATCAGTCAGTGGTAGGATTGACTCTCTGCTGTACAGCAGGCCATTAAAGCCTGGGGGAGATTCACCTTGCCAGGCAGCTGGCTCAAATGAAAAGCTAAAAGAGCACATTAACTCATCAATATGAGGGCATGGAGATGAAAACAGTTGTCAAAGGCCTGCCAGAAATAACTGATCACATAATGCCGCTCTATTGTATGTAAGTGAGGTCATGGGAGTCAAACACCAGCTAAAGACACCAGGAAGTGAGAACACAGAGCCCTGGTGTTCTTTGATAGGCACACTACACTAAAAATTCTCTGTAAAAATGTGGCTGAGTGTGTCATCTCCAAAACAAGCTATTAATATGTCATGCAGCAAGCTGAGATTAGAGCAGTGCTTTTACATAGTGTTGTCAATGCTTTTTAAAGCCATTAGGCAGCACTTTCATTATCTTTCAAGAGGTTTTAATTTGTGGTTAAAATATATTTTATTCACTTATATGTCTTGCTGCATGTTTGAAATCACACATTGTATTGTTGTCCACATTTGGATTGGTGGCTATTTCATGCAGCACAGATGGTATAAAGTGAAATCGCACAAACTATTTCCAACATGTTTTCTGTTTGTGTCTAGTGTGGTCTTGTGCACACACAAATACATTTTCTGAACGATGCTCGCTATGCAGCATGAAACACTGTGTGCAGAACACATTAGCTTTGGGTATCCTAGAGCGGGTGCATCACTCAATACTAGTCACAAACCATTTACCACATGGTGGGGGAAGCTGCTTCCACTGCAGAGTCCCTTACACCGTTTGAAGTATCATTGCATGCCTCGACACAAACCGCTAGAGAAGACACGTCTTCACCCATACGTTCTGTTTATTTAGCTCTCCTACATTTTCCTCTTGTTATCAGTTGTGCTAAAAGCTATCTCAGCATCAATCAATGTAGTTAATTGGCTTCAATTGGAAAGCTAATATCTGTAACATGTGATAATTTAATTTTATACCAGACTACATTAGGTTATGTCAGTTTTAGTTGCAGTTACGTGTGCGTCACTAGGCAACAAAATCTGAAAACCTGGAAAAACACCCACAGTCCTTTTCAGCATGTCAGCAGTTTATTTTTTCTCCAGTGCATGTGAAATCCTGAAGAATTAATCTCTCTTGCACACCACAATACCAATGTTTCAATGTTTTTTGCAAAGTTTTGGCACTTAAGCATGTTATAAATTATACAATCGTTCATCTTATAACTTGAATGCAGACAAAAAAGTATGATGCAATTAACTTACTATATGATATGTGGGTTTTTCTATCTCAACGTGCACAGGCAGATTGTGACAGATAGAGACTCTCAGTCTATTACTGTGTTTTCACATTCCTTAAGGTTATAGTTTTTTCTTCTTCATCTGAAGAAATTCCAAATTAATTATATTGTGCAACAACAAGGCTTATCTATCTATGCTTTGAGTGGAGGTCATTTCTGCACACAATTACGTCAGAAATGAAGTAGAGAGGGGAGAGAAATTTATTCTTAATGTAAATCACTCTCCCACTTCCAACTGAATGTATAATGGATTGTGTAACCTTAGTAATAATCATGTTAAACAATTTCGAAGAACTTGGGGACAAAGGAGTTCAGATAGGGTTGTTTCAGGTGTCTCTTCCTCCGGAAAATACCCTACAGGACTGAGGTGCGATGGGGGAATCATAATGACATGATGAATAAATAAGAAGCCTTGGAATTTAGCTAGTAAACGTGCTCAAAAAGACAGAGGGGGGGGGGGAGAAAAGGAGTGAAAGGTTGTGATGAAGGAAGAGAGAATTGGATGTAGAGGCAGAAGGAGGCCTGAGGCTAGGATTCGTCTTGTCAAAGTGAGACCTTTAACTGGGTCCTGAATCTTGTCAACACAATTCTTTCACAGTCTTACACCATTTCCATCTGGGTCCTGTTTCAGTGAGCAGGATAGCTTGGGGTTGGAGCATGGTGATGGGAGACCTGCAGTCTTCAGATGCTGACATTGACTTTGGCTGCAGCCCCAGGAACGTGAAGCAGCAGATGTGGGGAAATCATTTTATAGGCCTGGTATTTTGCTTATGCCAGAAAGGCAGACAGATAAAAGACAGTTGATAAAAGATGGGAAAAGTCTTGTGCACTTGGGGGCAGATTAACACATAAATGTATTTGTGGTTTAAACTCTTAGGAGATGTTACATAGCCCCAGGTAATTATATCAATGTCACACCTTCTACAGGGCAGAGGAGACATTTAATTTGAATTTCTAAATTAAGCATAACTATAAGATTATCTGTATGTGTTGTTTGTATGATGGACTGTAATTGTTGGAAGATAACTGTGTATCTGTTTGCTTAAAGTTGGTTGTTTGTGCATGGTGACTATTGTGTCAGTTGTGAGCTGAGGTTAATGCTCTCCTGTGATGTAATGTGCTGCAATGCACTACACTGGAGAATGTGATGCAAAGATTGTCTACATAGTGACAATATGCTGTTTTGGTGCTAGATGTTGTGGTTTGGTTTGGTAATGTTTTATTATTTTTATTATTTACTCCTATGTAATGTTAATGTATGATGTACTGTAATTGCCAAAAAAGACTCTAAATAAACTCCTCGGGTGTCTTGTGGCTGTTATGGCAAGAGGTTGCCATCTGAAATACCATGTGTATGTATGTTATGTGTCAGTATTACATGTTTTGGATAAGAATGGCAAACTACAGGAATATCAAAAATAATTCATATTTTAGCAAGCAACCAGCCTTGTGTTGCTTACAGTGGGCATTTATGTTGATGCACATGTGAGTTAACAATTCTTGTAAGTGTTAAAAGATAAAACTGGGATGATTCTATATGTTTTGTAATTGTCAACAACCCCCATAAACAATCCAAAATTAACAATACATCAGTCACCCAAAATCTTAAAAACAGATAACAAATATACAGTTTATTTTTTTCTAAGAATAGGTTCAGTCATTCCCTTGAACAGCTGGACATTGTAGTTTTTAACAAATGTACTCAAACAGGAGTAAATATTGTATTTGTTGGGGACTATTTTCAGATGCAGATTAATGCACATTTGGTGCTCTATACAGGACAGTGTATGTGGGATTGACTCAAACTACAGGAGGCTCAGGGTTTGGCTTTAGAGACAATAATGGCTAGCATTTGTTCATTCATTTTGATAAGTCTCTAAGCATACTTGACTGATATTTTTGAATGCCGTGATATGTCCAATCTTCCTCTGTAAAAAAAAAAAACCCTGAACCTGGAAATACAAAGGGTAATCTTTGTCTGTCCACCACTGCCCCGCTTTTGTCGTAGTTGTTTTTTTATTTTTTCTTTTCTCTTAGAGAAAATTGAGTCTATTTGGTATAATTTTGTTAGGTTTACTTTTAATCAGCACTTTACCACTGCAAGCACCCAATTTAAAAGGGGACATTTGTGGAGAAATACACACACACAAACACACACACACGTTTTGTGGATTCATTTTATAGAAAAACAGATGCAAAAACACAACATTTTAAAGCTTAAACAAATATATCGTGCACTCGATTCCCGGTGTCTGTTAAAGAAGGAGGGAAGGGAGAAGCCTGGCAAGGTCTGATAAGGCTCTGTAACAGTAATAATAATGTTTTCATAAAGCTCATTAATTGAGAGTCTAGAGGTAATTGCTACGTTTTCTGCAGGCTGACTATGTTGTTAATGCCGAAGACTGTCAAACTGACGAACAACAAGTTGTGGAATATGGATTTTCGTCCCTCTCAGCATGTGTTAATAACCTACCATCTGAGCATTGCCAAGGGAAACTGTCAAGATGGCATCAGTGATAAAATGTTAACATGTGACAAAATGCACCTGCCCGCGAGAAGAACAATTCAATTTGAAATTGAATTTGTACAACTATCACGAAAACCTTTCTTCTTAATCCTCACCTGGGGAAAAGTAATATTGATTAAGAAGAAAAGAACAGAAGGAAAGTTTTTTCTTGACTTGGTTTCTGTTGGTGAGCTGCCACACACTGTCAAACTGAGAAGACTGACATCCAAATCACTTTACAGTCCAATTCCCTCAGTGTGTGAATCTTTCTGATAGGATGACAGTACCCATGTGGTACAGCCTATGATGAAAATCATTGTTTTACAAATCATGTCTGCTCTGCATTTAGCTGCAAATGATTAATATAATAAAATCAAGTAATTTAGTGAAAATTATAAGTCTGTGTAGCAGCAGTTTCATTGTCAACACAGTTAGGAGCCTCTTGCGTGGAAGACAGTGGAAAGAACGAGACAAGAGTCAAGATTTTGAGATTCAATTTATTTTAAAAAAGAATATATATATATTTTTAGATTTATTATTTTTATTGTAATTCCAAAAAAACACTTGGAAGTGCACTGTAGAATGAAATTACGTTGCATTGGACCACTATAAAAACAGACATAGAAACCCATCAGCAGCTATAAAACATGCAATTATAAATAATGTAAAAATATGATATATAAATAATATAGTTAGCGTTTTAAAAATATGAGAAATGTAGAGATACACATATATATATACTCATGTCCTACACATACCCATACATATACATACATCATATGCACACATACTGTATATTCCATCTTGTCTCAGTTCCCAGTGTGGTTGCTGTTCAACAGTCTGATTGCAGTTGGAAAAAAACTCTCTCAAAACCGCACAGACCTACTCCTTAGGCTGCGATACCGCCTGCTACTGTAGGCGGTATCACAGCCTAAGCCAAGCTACTGTAAAGAATCATAATGGTAGCACAAGCACATTTTAATGACTGCATACTAGATAATCACAATCTGTGACAAAAGATAAGACAAGATCAGAAGTTGAAATTAATTTTAACATCGACATCAGTCTACTTATACTGTTTCTGCCTTTCGTTTCCTCACAGTCACTTCCTCTCTGTTGCACCATGGGATTGTACAGGTTGTGTTCTTGTTTAGCGGAGATTTGTCTTATCTATGTAAGTATTCTTTATAGACACAGTGTGAAAGGCTGCTGGGCTATGAATCAAATGTCCCATGGAGTAAACATGTGCTGTGAACCTGGCAGCCTTACAGACAACCTTTAAGCTGCCTTTCACAAAGAGAAACAATAAGTTTGCCAGGGTATTTACTGTAGCTTATTAGGTCATCTTAGAAATACTATAACAAATAGGAAAGAAGTCAAAAGTCCGGCTGACAAAGGAGGTAAGTTTGCAAACATTCAGAGGCACATTCCAAATGGTCAAAAAATGCATCTTATCGCTGTTTATTGATGGCAAATGATTGCTTATTCATATGTCTGCATAAGGCAACCATATAGAACTCCTCATTATTTTTACCTCTACTCCTCTATCACTCTTCTCTGGTTCGGTTTTGACAAACACTCTACTAATTAGGTCATCATCAGGGTCATCATTGCCATCCCAAACACAGTTCCCTTCATCTCTATCATCCTACAAGCACCGGCTGTCACCAGTGGATGCGGCGGGCATCAGGTGATGGAGGCGGCGCTGGTGCGTTCATGATGTCTGAAGTGTGTTGATGAGTGATGCCGTCTGACGGTTGATGTTGGGTGAAGTGTACAGTAATGGGGAGACAGAGGTCAGAGAAACCATTACCACCGTGGGGGAGGAGGGGAAGGGGAAGTAAAAATGGGAAGTACGCTGTTGTCTTCTCCAACTGTAAGGCGGGGCCGCTGTCCTTCTGTCATGACTGAATGTCTGCGTGCTGGCTCTGCATTCATTATGGCGGGAGACTGTCCCGACGCTCATCATAAATACATGACAGGGGTGGCATGGCATAAAATGTCGCAGTGTCTTTTTGGAGGCAGAGGAGAAGGGTACTTTGTTGTTTTATGGAGAGATGTTTGATTTGTCTCTTTGCCCTTCTTTCTTAGTAGGTATATGTTACCTAAGGTGAAGTGGTCAAGTTTGCCAGAAAACATGAGGCATGTCTGCATTATTTGATAGCAGATGAGTGCATTTAGCACGACACAAACACATAAATGTGTCAGATGAAACACAAACACTGCAAACCTTCCTCTACTTTGATGAAGATCTTCTTAAATAAATCTCTGAATGTGCATTAATTTCGCCACTGACTCAACTGAGACATTAGTTGACCCCAATCCTGTCATGCAAATAACTTTAGCATGGTAATAATAATAGCTCTTTAGATGAGGTGGCACGTAATTACTGTGCCTGACCTCTCTGAGCAGTTACTGACTGTCACAACATGCATGAAACCATTTAGTGTAATCCATCTATCAACATGTGTCACTTTGTTGTCCTCATGACAAGGTTACCATAGCATTACACCTCCATTCCTCTGCTAAGATGCCACGAATTGTTGCAAGGTTATAACTCAATGACAGTTGAAGCCAATGGATCCCTCTTATTATGATGAGTTGGAATACCTTGATATCCACTGCAACATTAGCGCACCATCTGGAAGGGTAATGTGACGTCCTCTGGAGTCGAGGTTTGGGCCCTTGCTGCGCACAGCCTTGTTGACTAATATTTCTTTGTGAAAAATAAAGAACTGAGGCGTAGAGATGTGAAGGACATGGAGAGCAAAGGAGATAATAAAGGGGAAGGAGACCCTTCGATCTGAAAATGGAGGACAAGGCAGGCAGCAGGTGGATTCATCACACAGCCGGGATGTCTTGTTCCGACACTAATTTTGGGTCCAAAGCTGTGGGTAATGAACATATCCTGTGACAAATGGAGGAATCGTAACAGTTGAAGCGTTGTTGGGGACACATTTGCATGCCAGCAGACTGCTGTGACACCACCTGGTGTCTAGAGACGTTGGAACGTGCGAGGGGAGAGAGCATGTCCCCAGAAGCGTGAATCACCGCCGTTCTTGCCAAACGAAGCTCGTTTGTGGTTTCACTCGTAGGCAACAAACCATACTGATGACAAATGCACTTGTGATTTATGAATAAGTTACCCTGAATGCTTAAATTTAAACTGAAATGATTAGGAGGCATTCAGACAAAATCAAACCTGGTTGTTACTTTCATCACTGTGGATCTCTCACACACAATATGACAAATACTATCCATCTTTTTGGATGGATATCACAGCTAAAGATATGAACGTGGGAGAAAGAGTGGGATAATATGCAGCGAAGGGCCGGGGAAGAATTGAAAGGACTGAGCCTTAGTGGGGCACACGTTAAACAAGGTGAGCTACCAGGGCTCCCTGAAAAATCCTATCCCACCCACGGCAAATTATTTTATTTTTCTTGATAGTGTGTTTTGTGAAAGACCTGTTCTTACTTAGCTGATTTGAGGCTTAGAGGTAATGACTTGTCCAGAAAATTATAAATGATGGAATAATCATTAACAATAACAATAAAGTCTTGCAGAGCAGGTAAGACATACTTAAGCCATTTAAACTGGCTACATCTAAAAAACATGTACATTGTCTCAAAGTCTGGTCACTGGAAGTTTGTCCTGATCCATTTGAGTACTATTTGGTATCATCACCAAGAATAAAAGAAGTGTTGTTCATGCTTAAGGAAAAAAAAACATCATGTGAAAAGAAGCCTTGACAATGGGTTTATATTTTATGATTAGCAACTCAAATATTATTCATCAGGTGCTGGCAGTGGTCAGATCATTGACTTTATGCCACAACTGGGACTTGGGTTATAGTCCAATTAGGGTACACAGTGCACCTCAGCAGGCCAGGTGCCCAGATTGTATCAACAACAATTAGGCTCTAACAGTATGCAGTCTATGACAGGTTTTCAAGTTAGGAAGTGGACTTAAAACCTTGTTAACAGTTTTTAAAACTACAAAATGTTGCAGCAAAATAAATTAATCTCAATTGGATTTCCGCCATCAGTGGATTAATTTTTACACCCATGCAACAACAAAAAACTGTGTCATGCTCAACTTATTGAAGTTTGACACAAACGTTTCACATTTCATTTGTGTCAAACTTCACTAAATTCATCAACTTGTGATGAATTTCATGATGTGATGGAGCCTTTAAACTGGAAAGGCTGCTACAAAATTAACATTTAAAAGCAATCTCAATTACACCTTTCTACGGTATAATTTCCTATAAATCCATCCACGCTAACGATGATGTCATGAACAAAGCAAGTTGTAGTTATAGTATTTGCAGTATGGTAAATGTGCAAAAAACCCTATGACTTTCTATGACATGATTATTAGTTTTGTGGGCCATTGAAATAGAGCCTATACAGATGTTGCTTCTCTCCACTCCTTCACATTGTGATTACATGGTTGCTGGTGGTCACATGTTGAGACTACCTCCATACACAGCACTCTCATTTCATTCTATTCAGACCAATGGCATGCTTGATCCAGGGGCTTTTCATTTACTCCCACATATCCGCTTTTCTCACCCATTCAACCTTGATGGCTCCTTTCACACCACTGTCTGCACCCTCCCCTGGTAGCACAATGAACACCAGTTTGCCGCCCTGTCTCCCAGACAGACTTTATCTGTCGAGAAGCCCCCAGCTCTTGGAAAGCCTTTTGTTACCTATCTTCAAGGTGGCTGAATGGCTCCGTCCTTTGATTCGTACCTTGCCATTTTTTCTTCACACTGGATATTTCTCTCTTACACTTTTCAGATGTGACAAAAGTAATCCTCTGTCTTGGCTATTGAATACCTTCCTTGTTTTTTAGGCATTGCCCAAGCCTTTCAGAGCTTCTTGTTGGGCATCTTTATGAAAGTCTCTAATGAATAAAATAAGTACGGATATATCAGTGACAATCATTATTGCACGGCATGTACAGACAATGTTAATTTTTATTAGAAAGTTTGTTATAGTAACTGGTTGGTGTAAAAGTATATTTTGTGACAATTCTATCGAATTTATGCTTAACTTGAACTACAAAAAGTGCAAGCCCATTTTTCGACAGTGAAAGAATAACACAATGAGTCTTAAACGCACCAGCAGGTTTGGAATAGCACTGGCCTGTCTTAAAGTACACCTCTGCAACCTTCATCCCTTATAAAACCCTCCTTTTTCTCACTCTACTGTTAACAGAAAGCCGACAACAATCTTCTCCCAGCAGAGTGAGTGGCGGTGTCGGACAGGAATCAGCCTTTATATAGATTGTAATTGTTTCTCCCTGCTCATGCGTCTCTCTTACCATCCATCTCTCTTTTTTCCCTGTTTCAGGCAGGTTTCAACCGCACAAGGTCATTGCTCTTAGGCAGCCACAACTCGGCTTTATTGTTCCAGCGGGTCAGCGGGTCCGACACACATCACAGCTATTATTCCTCAGGAACAAATGGCCGTCCCACGCTTTGATCTATGGCCTTCCATCTCAGACACTTCCATAATACCCTTGACAGGATTTCTTTTTTGTCCTGTTACCGTTTTTTGGTGATGATCCATCTCTTTTTACCACCTCATCCTCTTAAAGTGCCATATCATTGGTGTGGAGTGATTTATGAATGCAGATTTGATAGAGTAGGTGATGGTTGACATATTTTTGTGTTATAAATATAGGATATAAATTTAGACCATGCTCCAGTAGAATTCCTTTGTTTTTTAACTCTTGGATGTTGACGACAGTGGAGTGTAGATACATTGTTTCTAATAAAACTTTTTCCTTGAAAACAGGATGTAATATGTCTTACCTTTGTTAAACATACATGAAGTTGTTGCAATATTTGTGTCTATAATGTATTGCAGAGAAGTTCAGCCAGACATTCAACATGGGTAAATCTTCCCTGTATATGAGAGAAACAACATTTTAGACTTTTGAAGGCCTATTTAACCTGTGGCCAGGATTTCAGCCACATTTACCCACAACAGCAACGTCGGCTTGCCTCTGATTAATGAGGTTCATGCGGCATTTTGAGCCGCTCTCGTCAGAAGTCCAACAGTAGGATCATTTGGGCGACCTCCACTGCCCCTGTTTTACATATGAAAAAGAGCCTTATCATTTGTGGCATTGCAGACTGCGAATAGGCAGGGCGGGGGCAGCATGGCACTGCCCAGCAGAGTGATTTATTTTTTGTTCTTTTTTTACATCCTCCAATATTGATGCCAAGGTTGGAACCCTGCTTTAAAACACTGGGGGCCTCTGGTAACGAGCTTTGAGCTCATTGCTAAAAGCCCCCAAAAACATATCTACATCATGAATAATGGATGGCAGTTGGGGGTCTCTCATGCAACACTAGTGTGCATGTGGTTTAATTACGCAAAACTAGTCAGCCTCAGTAATGGATGCACTGACAGGTGGTCTTAGTGACTCAGGTTGAAAAAAAACACACACACACACACACACACACACACACACACACACACACATACTCACACTCACACCCACACTTCAGTTTCCTATAGAAGCTATAACATCAGTCAAGAATGACGTTTAATTAAGTGTGCCTTTAAAGCCATACCAGAGTACTGTGTATGTGAATTTACTCTTATCTTTTGCAATTTCCTCTAAATGTTATGGTTGAATTTATGTATAGATTTAAACAAAACAGTTTTTTTGATCCTTCATAAAAGCATGAAGATAGAACCGACTTACAGTGGTGTGAAAAAGTGTTTGCCCCCTTCCTCATTTCCTGTTCCTTTGCATGTTTGTCACACTTAAGTGTTTCGGAACATCAAACCAATTTAAACAATAGTCAAGGACAACACAAGTAAACACAAAATGCAATTTGTAAATGAAGGTGTTTATTATTAAAGGTGAAAAAAAATCCAAACCATCATGGCCCTGTGTGAAAAAGTGATTGCCCCCTAAACCTAATAACTGGTTTGGCCACCCTTAGCAGCAACAACTGCAACCAAGCGTTTGTGATAATGTGCAATGAGGCTTTTACAGCGTCCTGGAGGAATTTTGGCCAACTCATCTTTGCAGAATTGTCCTAATTCAGTTACATTAGAGGGTTTTCGAGCATGAACGGCCTTTTTAAGGTCATACCACAACATCTCAATAGGATTCAGGTCAGGACTTTGGCTAGGCCACTCCAAAGTCTTCATTTTGTTTTTCTTCAGCCATTCGGTGGTGGACTTGCTGGTGTGTTTAGGATCATTGTCCTGCTGCAGAACCCAAGTTCGTTTCAGCTTGAGTACACGAACAGATGGTCGGACATTCTCCTTCAGGATCTCTTGGTAGACAGCAGAATTCATAGTTCCTTTTATCACGGCAAGTCTTTCAGGTCCTGAAGCAGCAAAATAGCCCCAGACCATCACATTACCACCACCATATTTTACTGTTGGTATAATGTTCTTTTTATGAAATGCAGTGTTCCTTCTACGCCAGATATACTTGGACACACACCTTCCAAAGAGTTCCACTTTTGTCTCATCGGTCCACAGAATGTTGTCCCAAATGTCTTGGGGATCATCAAGATGTGTTGTGGAGAAATTGAGACGAGCTTTGATGTTCTTTTTGCTCAGCAGTGGTTTTCTCCTTGGAACTCTGCCATGCAGGCCATTTTTGCCCAGTCTTTTCCTGATGGTGGAGGCATGAACGCTGACCTTAACTGAGGCAAGTGAGGCCTGCAGTTCTTTGGACGTTGTTGTGGGGTCTTTTGTGACCTCTTGGATGAGTCGTCGCTGCGCTCTTGGGGTAATTTTGGGCAGCCGGCCACTGTTCCATGTCTTCGCCATTTGTGGATAATGGCTCTCACTGTGGTTCGCTGGATTCCCAAAGCTTTGGAAATGGCTTTATAACCCTTTCCAGACTGATAGATCTCAATTACTTTCTTTCTCAATTGTTCCTGAATTTCTTTGGGTCTCGGCATGATGTGTAGCTTTTAAGGATCTTCTGGTGGACCTTACTGTGTCAAGCAGCTCCTATTTAAGTGATGCCTTGATTGTGAACAGGTGTGGCAATAATCAGGCCTGGGTGTGGCTAGAGAAATTGAACTCAGGTGTGGACAACCACAGTTATAGTATGTTTTAACAAGGGGGGGCAATCACTTTTTCACACAGGGCCATGATGGTTTGGATTTTTTTTCACCTTTAATAATAAACACCTTCATTTACAAATTGCATTTTGTGTTTACTTGTGTTGTCCTTGACTATTGTTTAAATTGGTTTGATGTTCCGAAACACTTAAGTGTGAAAAACATGCAAAGGAACAGGAAATGAGGAAGGGGGCAAACACTTTTTCACACCACTGTAAGTATAAGCAACAGTGATATTAACAATTTAAAATATGTGAGGGCATGCATGCGTTTCTGTCACAGGGAAGCCTTGAATATTGAACACCAACACATCTATGTTCCCCTGTGCCATATGAGCCTTTGTGTTGTTGTAAGACATACAAACCCACTATTATAGCACAAGTATTATCTAGTTGCACCTGAATTCCCCGCAGCCCATCCACATGCATAATAAATCCTGGAAATGTCAGCTGTGAGGCCTGAGGGAGAACTGTGCCATTTGTTTAAGCTCTGGCTTGCAATACAGCCTAGTGCCATTGATGTTTGGATAGAAGTGAATGAATAAAGAGTGCCGGCACTTGCATGTCAATCAGGGGTTTACAGGACCCTGAACATGGTGAGCCTTAAGCCAGCATATGTTGGTAATACACAATAAGCCCCCAAAACAATAACACAGACGGATGCATTTTGATCAGTGCTGCTCCCATCATCTACACACAAGAACGCATGCATATTCATACATCTGCCAACGTGTTGCACCAGTAAATGATTAGCAATTTCATTAAAGATTCCATGGCATGAATATTTCACTTTATGAGTTTTATTAACATTAATATGAGTTCCCCCAGCCTGCCTATGGTCCCCCAGGCTAGAAATGGTAATGGCGAGTGAGTATCCTGCTCTGCCTTTGAGAAAATTAAAGCTCAGATGGGCCAATCTGGAATCTTGCCCCTTATGACCTCATAAGGGGCAAGATTCCAGATTGGCCCATCTGAGCTTTAATTTTCTTTTAAGTCTCCACAGATTCCACATCGGCCCATCTTTTTTTGCTTTGCCCGCTAAGAGAATTTGGCACACCCATGAAAGAGAGAGATCATGGCTTTCAAACGAGCAAAGTTAAGACCACACCCCCACCCTCCTCCACCTTGCCCCCTCAAAAGCTACAGACTCAGAAATGGCACGTCCTAAGGAAATTTCATTGTGGGACTGGCGGAATTTTGGGAAACAGACTTCAGATATGGTAATAGGGGACCACTATATAAAAGCATTCAAAGAGGACCATGTTATGGTAACAGGTGCAACAAAGCAGAAGACCACACTAACATAGCATTGCCAAGATGTCCCCTTAAAAACACAAGTCATTAAAATATATTTCAGCTGTGAAGTGTGTGTTGATTCTGGCTAGCATGTTAAAAACCACAACCACAGTTCTCTTGTTAATAGACTTTCTGTTTAGCATCTGACAGCATATTGAAAGAGAAGCTCGGAGCTTTTTCTCTCTGTCCGATTGACTGACTGTGGGTTTTTGGTTGCTGACTCCTGGAGGCCCAGAAGTTTCCACTGGCTTGTTTTTCATTCCCACAATCCCTTTCCCTGCTAGCCAAATCACTGAGCTATGACTATAGGCCTGGTTGGAAGTCCTTATCTGCTATCATTAAAGATGCATTTATTCCATTGCCTCAGGTGCTTGTGGGTGTTTGTGTGTGTATGTGTGTGCTTTGAAATGCCTTTTTCCTTGTTTGCATGTGTGTGTGCGGTTGATCCTTGTGTGAGAAAAAAAGAGAAGGAGCGAAACAGAGGAAGGGGGTATAAATGTTTGTGTGTGTATGTGTGGGTGGCTTCAGGGGGGGTCCTGTGTGTGGAAGTGGATATGGCTTTGTGTGTTTCTGTGCATCTGCTGTGTGTATTCTCCAAGGTTAACACACTCCTCCCACACTAGACTGATCTAAATAGAGACAGAGCCAGGGTAAATGGGGATCAGAAGTCAAGCGCTGGCAACCATGCTAAATTATCGGCGGAAATCAACGCTGTCCTCATTAATTACACAAAAGGCCGTTAGTCATTTCCACCCTCCCTCTCTAGCCCGCCCTCCCAACGCCTCTCAAACTAACTGATGCTTTGCCAGTGAATTCTCTCACTTTTACATACACATACAGCATACTCACATATTTTATACTCTCACACATACGCACACACGAGAAAACAGAACAAGGGCATAGATGAAAGGAGAATCTGTCTTTGCCGCTGACATTGGAACAGAGCAACCAAAAGATAATGTAGTCTGTGAGTCACGCTCACCTTGAGTCCTCTCCCCCTTTCATTACAGCTTTCGTCTTCGACTAAAGGTAGCCGTGTTGTTGCTATCTTTCCAACAATCACTTCAATAATTTATGGCAATGAAACTAAGAGAGGTGTGCTCTGCATATTGTTGTTGATAAGAGGCAAAGCGTCTTTGTTCACCACAATGAAAAGCTGTGACAACCTTTTAAAGTGGCTGTTCTTTTACTTTTTAGATACAAGAGTTGCAGTGTTTGTGCTAAATAAACAAAGCTACTGTAAGTAGTTGGTCAACATGGCTCGTGTGGATTTCATAGTTTCAGAGAGGAACATCAGAAGTAGAGTTTGATGCTCTGATTCTAGATTAATAAAAGTGTCCTATAGAAGCATCTGTTTTCTTATTTTTTTCTGGCATGTTCTGCAGATGCTGTCAACTGGAAGTTGTTGCAGATTAGCACAAAACACAACCTGTTTTTATGTTGTTATAGGATGTCCTTCACATTTTAGAAATGTTCTTATTTGCTTTCTTGCAAGTAGTTGGGAAGATTAATTTAACACTCATGTCTGTGGGCTAAGTGTATAGCATATCTTAAGTATTACAGTCTCAGGTGGTTAACAAACAGAAATGTAAAAATTAAAAGCTGTGATTTTAATTGGAGCTATTTGTTGTCAAACAATAGTGACAATGTGTTCTTGGTCACCGAGCAATTGTTATAGCATGCAACATGTTCTTAAAGGTGCTCATGGTTTTCAACTGAAATATTTTTGAATTGGACAGAACCAGACTACATTATCTGTTCCCACCTGCTATGTGCCTTTATGTTAAGCAAAGCTGAGCTTATTGCCTTGTGGCTCTAGCGCCATACTAGACATGTTAGTGGTGTTGATCTTCTCGCCTAACTAGCCGCGAGAAAGCAAACAACTGAATTTCCCTAAGTGTTGAATTGTTCTTTTAGGCTACATCAAAGCATGAGGCAGAAAAATGAAGAAAAAATACATTCTGAATAATTTAAATATTGCTGTTACCTAATAAAACACATACTATAATGTATATATATATATTTTTAAGTTGGCAAATATAAGAAATTCATGTTTAAAGGAGGATGGTTTAAAAGAAGGACTGTTTTAGACTCCATTTGATATCCAAGGTAAAGCTCTGTCCTGTCACCTCTCACTTTCTGTTATTTTGTGTATGAATGTAGCTGATCACACAACAACACATCAAACACTATTCTGTAATTATAAAATCACCTAACAGCAGGCATATTAAATATCTTAAATAATGGTATTAATTGAAAATCTGGTACTTGTATACAAAACACTTTGGTTGTAAACCTTTAAAGCCTTTTAAGCATATCTATTTAAGCAATTTCATATCCATGAAAAAATGTCCTGGAATTGGAGTCTAAAATAAGTAATGATCTTGACTTTAGACATTGTTGTGAGAGCTTAACAATTACAGGTCAACATTTTGAAATAACCTTAATTCATAAACTAACCTAAATTTTTTCTCTGACATTTCTTTGTGGAAACCAGCTTCCTACTGTCTGTGATGTGTGGGCCAGAGTGGCTACGATGGTGGTAGGTAGGCAGACTCAGACATTGTACGTTTCCAAAGATAATTATTTATTTCCAATGGTCTGCAGTACCTGGATAATTAAATACTCAAAATTTACAAACAATTACACATTCCACTAGTAGCAGCCCAGCCTCACCTCCTTCCCCCGGGAGGACAAATCCTACTCTTTATATAGGGTTGTCAATTCACACCCTACTGCTTCAGTCCACCCCATCCTAAAGCAGGTTGATCAAATCCATAACATTAATACCCAACAATCTCTTAACCTATGTAACTTTGTTACCAGTTCCCTCCTATCCTACTGACTTCAAACAGATCACGGTTATTCATACCTTGTCTTATATAAAAACCAAAAACCAAAATAAACATTCCTGTACACAAGAAACCCCTCTACTTGGTTTGGCCCGGTGATGTCATCCCTGTAGCCCTTTTCCTATAAAACAGGAAATGCTTAGGCCGGCCCCTCCCCAAACAATTGTCCTGCATGGTGGAACTAAACAAAGGAACAAATTGTAAGTATTAACACAGGGAAACCTTTAAACCATAATTAAACTTACAACCTAATAAAATGGAACTGAAACTAACATGACTGTGTGTTTACTTTACTAATGACCTGTACCGGACAAGTGGTGAGCAAACCCACTTCGTCACACTGTCATATACTGTACTTTATATGTAATCTGGAAATGTTAAACTTAAAACCACAAAATAAAAACTAAGTCACAGAAACAGGAGGTTGTGCCTAAAAATAATATATCTGCATGCTGATTTCTCAGTTGCTAGGAGTTCGTTGGGGTCTTAAAGAAAGCCATTCATTATTTCCCAACTGAGGTGGATTACTCGTTGACGGGTGCTGTTTGACATTTACCGTATGCATTTCATTATTGGAACTGACCTGGAAATTAACGGCAGCTTCTCAGTGCCTCGGCTCCAACCCTCCCCCGGCCCCCCATGTGCAACTCGCCAAAGCATTGACCCTTTCCTCGTCTCCCACCTGACCTTTCAGTACTGCATTATTTAACGCACACAAATCCCACACAGACCGCCTCTGAATGCTAGAGAAAGGTATTGACAGAGACATATGGCTGCTGGTGGATAACATGCATAATTGAGGGGTAGGAAAACAGGTTATATCTCTGGCTGAGTTGTGTGAGTTGAAGACACCAACCTTGGTCCTCTGTGCCCACTTCTGTGGCAGTAGACTTCTGTTTGAACACCTAACGCTAATTATTCAATCATGTTGAACTACACACTATAAAAACCCTTTACCATGGCCATATTTTATCTTTGAGAAATTCAACAAGAGTGCTGTAGCATATCATACAAAGACTCATATGTTTCATTTTCTGCAAGTGTATGAAAAATATGCCTTGGGACTCTTTCTAATACAAAGAATCATAAATTACATTAAAGTACGAAGCTACTTCTAATAAATGAATGCAAAATGCTTGATGCCAGAAAGCGGTGATGATTTGCAAAATCATCAGGTTACTATGAATGTGTTAAACTTTCATTCCTATGAAATTGCTCTTTATACTTTTCTACATTCAAAATGCCATTATTCATTTATGTTAAACATGCCTGATATTTTCTGCAGATTGGCTTATGACAGATAAATAAGACATTCATAGAATTCCTTGTACAAGTTACAAATAAAAAAAAGGAAAGCATT
The DNA here is from genome assembly GCA_013375575.1 of Percina caprodes. Lineage (NCBI taxonomy): Eukaryota > Metazoa > Chordata > Actinopteri > Perciformes > Percidae > Percina > Percina caprodes. The sequence continues at coordinate 9,702,363 of JABXJD010000005.1, read as the reverse complement.
AGTCCATTTTCTCCAAATCCTCAAAGACCAACAAATAAATGTCCCTGATATGGTCGGTCTGTGATACACTATCCCAGACCAGTGGCAGTACTTTGATGACTATCTGAAAAGTGTCACAAGAGGTTCAAAAAAAGTAATTTAATAATTAACAAGAGTTTACAAGAAAACCAAAGAAAATAAATGATAGCGTGGTGGAGGAGGACAATGAGTCGACATTAACAATCAGGTCTGCCAGTGAATAACGAGCTCGCCCCCAACATTTTAATTAGCAGCCCGCCGGACGGCAGAGTGATTAATGAACACTATTTGATTTTAGCGTTGCTCTGAATTAATAACAAATTGACATTTAATGAAAATTACTTACTGAAATGGAATTAAAGCCGCTTTTTGCCCCTTTATGCACTACAGAATAATAATAAATACAAATGTTGTTATCCCCAATTGATCATAAACATGTGTTAAAAGAGATATCAAAGGTGATGGGATTGAATTATGGGAGAATTTTTTCAAACAACATTAACAGCACCAATTGTCTTTTCAAAGCCTCGGCTCTTGGCAATGGGAGGGCAAATTTCACTCAGCTGTTTATGTATGTCTTCCATCATGGCGTGTCTCGAAAGGAAACACTGCTCAGGGGCGACAATGGGAAACCAAAGGTTTAAACCCTCAGTATGCTTTAGACCAAGTGCTTGTCCGATATGTCTGCTACTCCCTTTTCATTGGAGGGTTGAGTGGTGGCTTTAGACAATTTTTTGTAACTTTCCACAACAGACACCCACTATACGCAGCAAGTGGCCAGTGTGAAAATGTAAGAGTTGGCATTGTTAACTCTTTCCTCTCAAGCTCATCTACAGTGCTGTTACATCACCATGAAAGTAGTAGTAGAATCTTCAAAAGTTTGCAAGTTCATCTCCATTTGTACCAAGTTACAGAATTCCTAGATGGCAATTGGGGGGAAGTGGTTTTAAACATGGTCAAGGCCTTGATTGGTCCAAACTTTGGACTACCTTACTTTTGACATTTACTACGTAGTACAAAAACTATCACAAAAAGTGTTTGTTATTGTATCAGCTAGTGAGCAGACTTCACTTATTATATAAACTGTATACTTGCAATACTGAATTTGTGTTTGCTCTGAGCCTCTGAATTCTCCCCAGCCTCTTACTAGAGATCAAACACTTCATTTGTCTTGGTGGGGGTTGTGGCGCAGCATCCACCGGGTGAGTACCCTGAAGCATGGTGGCCACCTGTTGGCGCTTCAGCCCATGATGCCTAGACACAGACACACTAGCCTGAGGTTCTTTTTTTGCCTCAGCTGCCTCCCTCACCAGCCCACCCTGCTGCACTTTTATTTCTGAATGCAGAATCTGACAGACCACATAGAGAGCCAATCAATATTTTTGCTCTTCTGAAGATCAAAAAGGGCTTTGTTAATGTGTATTTTGGTGAGCCCAGTTCTCCATTTGAGAAACCCCTCTGTGATTACGGCTCCATGCAGAATCCACCCATGTTCATTTGTCCGTATGAATGTCTGCTCTCCACTTTATTACTATACTCTCATGTTGGCCTTTGCACTTTTTGACTGAGAAGACAGATGATTAGTTTCTGATGTTAGTGCAAAATTAATTTGCACATGCTTCTTTGCAGTCCAGTATGAATTATGTGCTGCTTGCATCCTTTTTAAATAAAGAAACAGTCTCATTTCACCTTTCCGTTGTATTTCAACGAGTCGTGCTGTTAGTACATTCCAATCAGAATGCCTCTCAGCCCCTTAATGGCAACATCAAACAGCCAGGGTTTGTTTGACTTTATCAATGTTTGATAAATGCTCTGAGCTCCACACCAGAGGAGACTGTGTTTCAGTTTTGCTCAAGTATCCCATTTCTTTCAATCCTTTTACTTTGTTTGCCTGGCAAATATTTCTGCCCCAGATGATTTATGGGCAATATTGCTATCTTGGATTTAGTTAAGCTTGGGTTTTGTGTTACCTGTCTGATTATAATTACAAAAGTTGTTGACTGAGATTGTATAATGATGACACATTTACCAATAATGTTTCTATCCAAAGCAGCAATATCTAGCTCAATGGCAGTGTTGGGACAACCCAGCTATTTAATATTTGGATGTGCATCTTGCTTCTTTTCAAATTAGTAGGATTTGCTCATTTATTTTTTATTGGAACATAATATATTGCAATGTATAAGTTTACAATCAAGTTGATAATGTCTTAAATATAATATATAATATAATCTGGTGGTGATCTCCTTTCATATATGATGCAAAAGGATGGGGCCTAATAGCTGCACAACTATGCTTTTATACAGTCACAATCACTGACCGATGATGTCTTTCCAGTTTCTGTGTTCTCCTAAATAACATTTCTTGAAGTGAAGATAATGGGTAGATGCCCAGTCTAGGTGCTAGTTCTGGGTTTATCACCAGGTTCACTCAGGTGTGTCAGGCAGAACACCACTTTTTCCAGAGTATGAAATGAAGAGTTGAGAGATAGTTCTTATTCTGGTTATTTCTTCCTCTTTTTGTGTGAGTGAGTGTGAGGGTAATTCTGAGTGTGGTTTTCTTCTCATTTACGCACACTCTGAAGGAAGGTGCTGCTCACAACTTCAATACAACTGACCAACTAACTCTATCATAGTGCTTATTAACTGTGTAATGTCACTTATAATATACAAACCAGCACACACTTTGGCTACCCTGTTACAAGCACTGAATAAACGCGAGTAAATGTGAAACATAAAGCACTATATGGTCAACTATACTAAATAAGAGCAACACTAATAGAACTTTGGGCCTTTTCTAAATTTTTTGAACATCACATCTATCCAATTGCATGCCTAACAATATTGCCTCCATTGTATATCACCACATAGTCATTTACGCTCACATTCTGTGTTGTTACAGTTTCATAAATGATAAAGAACAATCCATGAGTCAAAGAGTGATGAAGGGAATCATCTTACTGTTGCAGCATTGAGATGAAAAACAACACCACGCACTACATTTCCAAAATAATGCCCAAGACATTTATAGAGGTGTTTAACTGCCAACTGGTGATGGCTAACGCTTCAAATCGCCCCAGGGAAAGAGACGTTTAGAGCAATAACAAATCAGACATTGAAATAAGACAACTCAATAGCACAGCAGACAAATTGCAGGAGCTGGCCAATGCACATTAATTCTAAGTATGGGCTCCTCAGATGCATTGATCATATCTTACATTTAGTCCAGTAAAGGGCGAAAGAATATGAAGATGGCATTGATGTGCCCTTTCTGGCTAACCCCAGGTCACCACTGAATATTATTAAACAAAGTATACTGTATGTATGTGATTTTTACCACATCATCTGAGCACAAATATCTACCATTGCCACATGCCAGAATGGTGTGAAATGTGTTGTTCTCTTTCACATCCTTTCTAATTGAGTTGGAGAGGTGTAAACAATAAGGGTGCAGCCTTGGAGATGCTATGCCCAAACATGTCCACTATCATCAGATCTGAGAAGAGAATAATGAATGCAGGCTAAGGGCTAATAATAATAGAACACAGCACATTCAGCCTTCACAAACTTGAAGAAAGTTATGAGTGTATCAAGATATGGCTCCTGCTTGTGCCCAACAAGGGAAAAGTCAATGATTGTCCAGTGCTGATGACAGCAATCAGAAAGCAAGCTCTCCCTGGCTGCAGTGGGGTTTGTGTAATGGTAGTGGAGTACATCTAAGTACCAAAGGGAACAAGAGACCTGGAAAGGTTTAAAAACTGACACTCCATAATTGGGCTCTATAGAAAACAAAGTTCTGACCCCAAACCTTATGTGCCTAAAGAGAAGCTGTTTGAAAAAAAATAACTCAATCATGGAGTAGCTGCCACCATGACACCCTCACATTTACAGAAGCAACATAGTCTCACCATAAAAGCGTTTATACAGTTCAATCTAATGCACACCAAACCAATAGCAAAATGTTATAGTATGCCCAAAACAGGGCTGGGAAGTAACACTAATTTGAGTAGTGTGAGGTTTTACAATAATTACATTATAGTTGCTAATTACAGTCACTATGATCAATTTGTATTTAGTCTATTTTGTTGTTTTACTGGAAGTTTGATGGGTTGTTGATATCATTTTGGTTTCTTGGTGTTCAATGAATAGACTGATCCAAGATATGTTAGGTTGACGCTGGAACTCCAAAGTTGTCCTGTTTTTGTTTTTTTTCGTTATAAACTGGCATGCTAACGGAGGACTGGACTGCGCTGCATGCGCTCACTGGGGCACCATTAGTTAGGCTAACCTCAGGGTTTGTTTAAAACGTCTGAAATTTTGTGTTTTGCCTAGTCTTGCTTATTTAAAAAAAAGTCACTACATTTTCATTTTGATGAAAATAAGACCCAATTTGCATAAATAGGAATTATCCTTTAATAAGACAATTCTGTTCTAATATTGATCTTTATCAATGTAACAAAATCACATGAAAAATAATCACATTTATGTTGAATCCAATAAACGTTCCACTGTTTTGAATCACAGACACAATACAACTAAACTTGAAATGTGTAAAACTAAATTAATTTAATAACTTCTTTTGTTAGGTTTGTTGTAGAATGCTTGCTCATTTCTTTCGGCATGCATGCGCCATATTTACTCTACAGGAAGTCTGTATGAGGCGCTATACACACACACAGCTGGAACATTTAGGCATGTGCAGTGCAGATGTGCACATGGCCACAGCAAGACAAAGAAGACTCCCAGGTTGCTTTGCTGACCCTTACTGGAGATGTAGAAACCAGACAGAAAACGAGAGAGAACAAAGATAGATAGAGAGAGTGAGTGAGGAAAGACAGGTCAGAATAGAGAAAATAAGATGGACCTGAGAGAGAGGACCACCTTTCAGGGATACATGCTAACCTGCTTGCATTTATCCAATCCAATCCATTTTATTTCTATAGCACATTTTACAAACACAAAGTTACCAAAGTGTTGCACAGAATACTCAAACATACAAAACAATTAATATAAAATATGGGAAAAACAAAATAAGAGCATCGGGTTTAAAAAAAAAAATAAATAAAATGAATAAATACTAAAATACAGTAAAACAATAAGAGACATCAGAGGACCACACAACTTACATGGAGTTAAAAGCCAAAGAATAAAAATGTGTCTTTAGACGAGACTTAAAACACTCAACTGTTGGGGCTGTTCGGACATGGAGGGGCAGAGCGTTCCAGAGTTTTGGTCCAACCACAGAAAAGGCCCTGTCCCCCCAAATTTTAAGTCTTGTCTTGGGGACCACAAGCTAGAGCTGGATCTCTGACCTCAGTGACCGCGCTGGCCTATAAATTAGGATGAGGTCTGAGATTTACAGAGATAATGATCCAAGTTAGACACACAGTGATATTGTAATACAAAGTACTTCAACCCAGTAAACAGCACCATCTGCAAAGTTTTAACATCATGAAACATGTGTAACCCACATCTAATATATATATATATATATATATATATATATATATATATATATATATCCCCTAATCACAGCTTTTAATTTAGCATACTCTGCTCACGTGATATAGCATGGCATCACAAGCTCTATTGTACACATTTTCAATAATGGATTGAAGGAGATTCTTTGTTTAAACCCACGTTCCTGCTACATATCCAAGAATTGGCCATTAATCAGGTTTTTAAATATTTAAATAAGTCTGGTAAGACATTTCTTCAGTTCAAGATTTTCAATTCCATCCTCATAATTAGAAAAGCTTATATATTCAGCGCATCAGCCATTATCCAAGAATTATTCATTGATGATAACATTGAGCATTATAGGTATTAAATGCATTCTTTTGCATGCTTGATAGCTGTGGAGTAGATACAGTAGGGTACATTACTGTGGGTGAAGGAGCAAGAGTGTACGTTGGGTCATAAGAGATGTTTGAGTTAGATCTCTGCTGAAGATATTATTTCTTCCCTATTGGTTTCAGGTTTGGCTCAGAATTTCTCTCTAAAAACTATCACACAAATCACCAAATCTCTGTATTGCTGTCTGTCCTCTTAACTGTAGATTCTGCATTTTTGGTAAGATAATGAGACTGAGCACGGTAATGGGTTATTACTTTAGCATTTGCCCAATTCTGCGTAAACTCTAAATGCAACACAGCAATGCATAGAGAATGATAATTACTTTAGTAATTATCAGCTTCAAGTAAATCAAGCCATTCACTGCTCATTAGGTGTGAACGTCAACTACATATTTGTCCATTATGACAAACAATAATTAGTGGTGTGGAATGGGTGGTAAGCATTAGTGATTGCAGAAGTGCCACAATTTGTTGAATTTCTAACTATACAATTGTCACATTATGGGAAAAGGTTTGTGTGTGCGTCTTTTCAATCCCCAAGGCGCAATCAGTTGTAGTTGGAGGTTAGCTGCACACAGCCGTTTTAATTTAGGAATGCAAATAATGCTAACAAGCAGCGGCTGTGAGGCTCTACGTTGCCAGAATAATCTTCTCCCGTCAGACTGAACACGGTCCTATCCTCTATCCATGGTCCTGACATACTCAGGCATTGAGAGAAAGAGGGCAGGAAATTGGTTAGTAAGTGCTCCAATAAACCTCACGATGGCTAGAAAGTAAATAACTATCAGCGGTCCAGATAACTTCTTAAAGAGGGGGTTTTACGGAAAACAACAAGTGTCTGCTCAAGGTGGCTTTTGCTGTTACAGAAGTTATTTAAGTGCTGTTAAAGTGTAAAGGTGGAACTCTCTTCTTTCTTTTTTTAGGATAAGAGGGTGCACCATATTTTCTATTTATGAAACATCTTTTTGTATTATTCTTTTTCTGTTTGGTAAAATAAATGTGTGGGCTTTGTCTTTATTCTCTTCATAAAAGACCAACAGAGAGGCATAAACACATAAATGAATTTAGGTTATCACTTTAAATATGGTGAACAGCTTGGTTTGAATCTCCCAGATAACTTTTTAAGCACATCATACCATTGTTTCAAACATATCACCTATACAGCTCTGAATTTAGAACTCCAGAATGAAGGGTCTTGAAGCAGCTGGTCACATACTGACGCTTGTGTGTCTGTATCAAAAACTGAGGGCCACTGACCAAGCTGCCATATTTGACGAGTTGGGAGTGAGAACGGGTTGCTCATACATACATTTGTGTAATTTTCACTGCAACACTCGGGTCAAGACAAGAACTTTAATCAAGATAACCACATTGTTGAGAGGGAAATAACTGTGTAGCACACACCGCACATCTTTAAAATTAGACACTGCCAACACTATTCCTTCTGCTGATTAAATGATATATATAGAGATTGAATTACCTGAACTGGAAAGTACTCATATGTTAGAGAAGAAGTTCAGCTTGACACTTACTGTCAAAGAGTTATACTCTTTATTCCATTATATATAGTTACACTTGAGGAAAAGAGTCTGCTCTCGAGGTAGGTCCTTTAAGGATCCAAGCAGCATGTGAGGGATTCTGCTGGGAGCACTAAATTCCCCAGGGCAAAGTGAACATATACAGCATACAGATAAATGAAATCGTAGGATAAGTCAGAACTTTTTATACAATAACACCAGCCAGGAGGACCTTCTTTTAGTCATTTTCTAGTTATCCTAAAGCAAATAAGCTGATATGTTATTAACCAATCAGCTGTAGAAGTATGAATGAGCTGTTGATCAATAATTTCTGACTTCATTGTTCTTTCTGAACTAAACTGATGCGCCATTTGTGTATGACATCATTCGTATATATTGCCCATTAATTTAACCCGGCACACACTCCGCCTTAATCACTGCAAAGATTTCAATTTAATGAGCATTTAAATGTGTGGCAGATGAAAAATTCATCGCAGACTACAGGAGAGTAAACTCAGCACAAGTGAAAGGAGCGGATGTGATTTAGAAAAGAGGTTTGTGTTTGCGATTCCAGCAACTAAAGCCACAACAATTGCTGCTTGTGTTGGTGTTTATGATTTCCTGGCAGAAATGTAGGCACAGTTTTATGCTCAAATAAGGAACTGTACCACACCTAAATGCCATTAACACACAAATGTATAATGGCATGCACAGTTTGTTATAATGAAAAATGAAATACTAACCAAAATAAGAAATTACAATACAAGCCTAGAAATCGTGGGTGTTTAGTTGAGCAGAAAACATAGAGTATTTATGTCTAATGAGCTCATAAGGTGAAGAGGAAAACAGTCAGAAACAACAAAACAGTAATATAATACAATAGTCTTAAGACCTTTCCCCCGTACAGTGTTTTCTCTTTGGGAAATCCAATCTCTAACCTAACCAAGTTGAGTTTTCTGCTTCACTGGTATGAACAGGCCTGGCCACTCACCTGCAGTGTAATTAAAGCTAAACAAACTCCATCAATCAGCTGCCATTACCGCAAAGGGAAAGGAAGAAGCGAGGGAAGGGAAGAGGGGATGATGGTGAAAGGGAGGAAAGAAAGGTGGGAAGAATGCAGAGCAAGGGGTCGAAAGAAGGGATGGAGAGAAAGAGGACAAAAAGAAGAAGAAGAAAAGATGGGTTGGAGGGAGAGAGGAAAGATTGGGGGGTAGAAAAGAAAACGAAACAATCTGGCCAAATCAGGTTTGGAGTGTAGGGTAGTGAGCAGAGTGATTACAGCAACTAGACTGACTCACCCGGAGAGAGGGCCCTGGGGAGCTGACTAGGTGCACACACACACACACACACACACACACACACACACACACACACACACACACACACACACACACACACACACACAGAACAGTGCTGTATGTAACTTACACACCCTGGTCACATACTCTCTCTGTAAAATTCAGAAAACGCTCTATTATTGTCAAAAGCATGTCACATTTGTGAACAGCAGTGATATAGTGCCGCAGGCTTTGTATCAGGCCTTACAAACACATGCATACTGTACACACACACACACACACACACACACACACACACACACAAGAACCAACAGTTATTGTTCAGTTTAGTGTGTTTGATATTTTCTGATCTCCCCTTGGTGAATCTGCTGCTGATGTGACGGGGGACACGTCACTTACTCTGTCAGCTGTCGTCGGTTCTTTTCCTCTTAAGTGTCAAGCATCATCTGTGCTCAGGTGCTCCACAGTTTATCTTCTACCTCTCCTCAGCACCCTGCTGATAGATGCTATCTGCGCTGTTATTACCCTTCTAGTAATAAAACCACACTTCCCTCTTCTTGTTTTGGGCTGTCAGGCATTACTTCCCTGCAGTGTTTATTTCCCCTTTTCCGATCAACAGCCGACAATGACTAAAACCAGAAAAAAACAGATAACGTGGGAATGAGTTGTGAACGCAAAGAGATTTGGGTGGCATATGTTGGCTTAGCTTCTAAATTTTCCAGAGTCCCGCTGCTGTATACAGTTTGTAAACATAATAAGTATTGCAAAATCAACCCTGTATTCTTCTTTGAATATATTTATTTATTTTGTTTTCTTTCTGATCTTATTAAAGCTGAATTCCAGTCTCCCGGACCCCAAACAGAACATTAGTGTTAAAATGCAACTCATAGTAAGACCAACATATAAAAATATAACGTCATATCAGAAATAAATCATTTAAAAGTTGATTCAATAATTACAAATCAACAATTACAAAAGAATACATTTTTGCATTTACCTCTTGTGCTATGTAGATAAAATAATTTCTGCCTCAAGCACAAAGTATTTAAGAAAAAGCCGCTATGGAAATTGTTGACAGTGTGTGGGATTGTGTGTTATCCAGCAGATTAATCATAGAAAGAGATATTTCTGTTGATTTTTTTAAATGTCATTTTTTAAATGCTGTTGGTATAGCAAACATATAACATTGACCTCTATTGTATTGAGGTGGATGCAAAAATCCAATGGTCAGATAACTAAAAACCTGGAGAAACTATCTGGGTGGCAAGGTATCAAGCGAGGTTATTGAGAATACATGTTTTTGTAATTGGCTTTTTTTAGTTTTTCAGGTTGGAAATAAAATAACCCTGGAAACCTGAACACCTTCTGCCTCAATAGATCACATGGTCTGTGCTCTTCCTGGCTTTTCACTGCTCCCGTTTACTATGTAAATAAGTTGACTTCTCTCAGACTGGTGCTTGCTGTGTCAGAGGAGTGGGTGTAAAGACGGATGCTATGTTTGGACTGGGAACAAGCCTAGCTCGTCAGTACATGTGGACAGTGACGCTAGCATCTTGGGCCATGTGACAGTAACCCATGACAGTTTGTTGTAATGACCTGAGCTCCTGCTCTCTCGGCAGAGTGAAGCTTTTGGGGGTGGGAGAGAGCGAGAGTGGGGTGAAGGGTGGTGGCTGTGGGTGAGGCATACAAGAGGGACAGATGCCAGCTGAAACTGTGGGAGGGGAACGAGTTTCTCTCCAGCCCTGAGGCAACTAACACTCCAACTACATTACTGTCATAAAGGAGTCTATTCTGGCCAAACATTGGCCAGTCACCCACTTTGACTCCCTGCTGTCTGTTCAGTCAGCCAATAACAGCAGTTAAACAGCTTCTACTTGAGGCATTTTTCCAGATTTTAATGTGGCAACTTCTGAAACGTATACTTCCACACAAAGCCCCAATATGTATTTGGGTGGGTTGCACAATTCCTGACCACCAGTGGCGGCTGCTAGTCTTTCAAAGAGAGGAAGCTCATTTTTGGCCTACATCATAAAAACTGTCCATTTATTTATAAAAAATAATAATACTAATAATACTAATAATACTAATAATAATAATAATAATAATAATATATAATTTATAAGATCCATGTGATGGTTTCATCAAGAGGCATAGCCAGCAGTAGATTTTCTTTGTCATAGCACTTCCAGTCCTTTGTCATAGGAGAGCTGAAAAGACATGTTACTTTGCCCTATATTTTGCAATATATCAATTGCAGGTGTTAATAAATCATTCTTAAGTGTTGATCTGCCCTGCTGTTTAATTTCAAGTTTCTCCTCATAAGGAAGACTTTCAAATGGCTTTGCCAATATCAGGTCGACAATATTAGCATTGTCTGCCATTGTGTGCAGTTTGCTAGCTGGCTAGTTCACCCGTACAACACTAGACTAGCCTTCTGTATGAATGAGTGAATGAACAAACGATCTAACCAAACAATATTAAACTCAAAGGAGGAAATGTGTGAATTAGCTTAAACTGTAACAAGGAATGTGGTGTATAAATGTATGAAATGTATGATGAAAATTGGCTAGCAATTTCACCAAGCAAATACCAAGAAATAGGTTGCAGGAGTTTGTCCTTTACCAACACGCAAAATCCGCAATTAAACTGAAAATCGCTGTCAATCAAACGGAGATGCAGCTTTCCACAGACTCTCCGTTCATCACACAGAAGCCCATAGTCCAGGCCAGCACCATTGACCCCCAGATACACTGAGCATCCATTGGCGGGACATCATCTTAGCATCCTTCCAATGACCGTCTAGTTTTGAAGCATGTCAAAAAACTGTTCAAAGCAGCCCCTTTGAAGTCCATTGACACTAGGCTTCAACAGGGAAATGCATGAGAAGGAAATCGAGTCAGCTGATTCTGAACTGACTCGTCTTCGAAAATGAACGTATTCTAACGCATTTTTTGTCAATAAAATACAATAGTACATATTTGACCATTCATTTTTTTGAAATTTTAGGGGAAGCTGAGCTTCCCTTGCCCTGTCTTTAAGAAATTGCCTCTGCTGACCACCCTTAAAAAATTATGTTGACATATTTTTATTGATCGAAAACAAAGAAAGAAAGATGAGCGGCGTTTTCATAAAACAATACATTAGGATGATGCATCTCTGCTTCAAGCACATAACATTAGAAACAAAGTGAGAGGAGCAGAGAAGAATAGAAAGGAACAAAAAAGAAGGACAGAAACCAAGGAAGCAGTAGAGGAAACCGTGAGAAAAAAAGAAAGGGGAACAATGGCAGAGTGCCTGATAGATGCTGTCTACGGGGTCATTATCGGCCATTGTGTGTCTTTGGCATGGGATAGCAGAAAATGTGACAGATAATTAGGAGCTGGTGATTTAAAAGGAGAAAAGCAAGCCTTGGCTACAGGCAACACAGTCAATGGACAGAACAAATAAGTCAATAGAATAAACAAAGCCAGCGTGCTCTGTGTACATATGCACCACTAACTCAACAGCCCAGCATGGCCAGTGTCAAATCACAGTGGGCTTCACGGCCTTGTGAGTCACCCCTGCATATGCATGCACAGCTTATGAGCTATTGGGATTGCACATTATGAACCATTCCACCTGTCTGTGTAAATGCTTTGCATTTATAAAAAGCTTTTCAATGTTTTAGATATTCACAACTGTGTAAGATTTTATTTGTTGGCTTTTTTAATGGTGATAAATATGTCATTGTATGGTGCTATTGACTATTCACCTGATATGTTTATGAGTGCTTCTTCTTGGCCTTGGAACAAACATTTTTCAATATTGAGAATATACATATATAGTGGTCCACATTTGTAAACCAAAACAGAGTGCAAATATTGTTGAGGCAGGAATGGTTGACTGCCTGTCATTTCAGATCAACCTCTTCCATATCTGGCCCAGTTCAGGTTTGGGATGTTTGTCTGTCTATCTGCTTATCTGTCTGTGTGACTGGGTGTCTGTTTGCCTCTGTGTCTGTCTGTCTGTCCGTCTGGGTTCTTCAGGCCAGACGGACTTGGCACATTGCCTGCCCTCTGCTACATGATTAGCCTGGAAGTGGCTGGGGTGAAATTGATTTGAAGTGGCCTCAAAGCATATAAAAGATTGATGCTTCGCATCAACTGCAGCCACTTGAATAGTACTTTCCCACCCCTAAATGTCCCTCTTGTCCCTGTTCTGCTTTAAAGGTCCTGATTTTAACCAATGAAAAACAAAAAATGTTTACATACCATATATATATATATATATATATATATATATATATATATATACACTGTATACACAGTGTATACAGCTTTTACCTTTCAAGATTCTTTCTTGCTATTGATTATCGCTATATACCAGCAAGTACGGTGTTTCATCTCTATTCTTTAAGTAGTATGCATTGTCAGAGTGCAGTTATGCACGTCTGTTTCTCCAGTAATTTTGCTTAAAACTTGAAAAATCAACACCAGGCTTAAACATCTTTGAACATTAACCTCATGATGTTCAAATAGATCCATTAACAGAGCCAATTATAAACCAAGACAATTAAAACTTCTCTTTGGTCTTTACGTCTGTGCCACAGCTATGTGCTTTGTCCTCTTTCCAAAGTGTCTGCCAAATCATAACTCATATTATAACTGTGTTAGTTACAGTACATTCCCTTCTATTCAATCCTTCTTCAATTACAATGCTGATGCCCATGTAAATACAAACGAGATGCTACAGCTGAAAAGAGTTCAATTTTTATGATGATGACATTGCTATGATGATGAAGACAGAAAAGTCTTCACACATACAGTACATACACATGGACATACTGTACCACAAATGGAAGCATAGCAGAAAAAGAGTGTTCAGGGGCTGCCGGCCAGTCCCCACCATGGCACTACACATAGACAGATGCTCCCATTCATTTCTTTCACTCCTGGCTTAATGTCTGACTGCAAATAAATAAGAACATTTAGCTATGTCTCAGTCAATCTGGGCTTTCACAGTAACGTATTGCCAACCCCCAGATGGGCTATGGAGCTGTTGAGTTGAAAGATGAGAGTGGGGGAAGGGGATAGGTGTAATTTATCACTCTGTTCAGCTAATGAATGATAGCATCATGTCAGCTGGTGTGTCCCTAATTCCGAAGTATCAGTTTAAGTGTTTGGGACGGCTTTGCTGTCAGGTTGCCACTACTGACGCCACTTTTTCCATCCCATAAAGTTGTAGATTACTCTTCCATTTGAATTAGATGTTAAAGTTGATTTTAGGATTATTAACCTCAGTTGTCTTTGTATAGTTTGTATACAACAAGCATGTCAATTCAATACTCCACATTCACTTTGGCAAACTATCTATTTCCTACACACACAAAAATATTGGCATGCAGGAAATTTTGTCAGAAACTTCCTGCTAATCGCAGTGAATTATTGCATTAGGAAAAATCACAGATTCCTGATTTATCACAATGCAATCAAGCCTACTCAGAAATGACATTTCGGTCCAGGCCCCAATCTTTGCCTCAATCATCTCACCCTGAATATACCAATCAGCATGCCGTGTTTCAGTGCCAACTAATGGGCCTCAGTCAAATTATCGCCAAGGGAATTTGACTTGTAAATGGAAAAGAAAACAAAACAAATAACTACAAGTGTTGGTTATTTTTGACGAGGACACTGATTGTGCCAATTTGCAAAATCCAACAACGCCTGTCAAAGCTCAGATAAGAGCCAGCAAAAAGGAGCAACTAGTCAGTTTTGTTGGAGCAGTTGAGGAGCACTTTGCTGTGACACTTTGCACTGTCTCCCCATTAGCCAAAGAAATGCCCTTCACTGGAACTTTGAAGATAATTAAACACATAATGGATATCACTGTCACTCTCTGACTTGTTTGCTCATTTGTCTGAGTGTGGCTGCTGCAATTGAGACCCTATTAAAAGGGAATAAATCGCCTGGTTACTAAGTCATTTCACCATCTAGGAAATAGTGTGTATGTGTGTGTGTCTGACTATCGCGTAATAAGTGGCTCTCTGTATCATGAATAATTGATTCCTTTCCTCCTTCAACAGTCATTGTTTGGACAACTTGCTAAAATGCCCATTTGATTTGACAAGACAAAACAACGGGTTGCAAGCCTCTATCACTCATTCTCTTAAAATCCTCTGTATAAAAAAAACACCATTTCAATTTTGCTCTCTTCCCATTTCTCTGTTCTCTGTCCATTAGGATTTACAATTCTCCACCATCCCATGCCCCATCATGGCCTCATATGCTTTAGTTTACAGTCCTTTCCTTCCTTCCTGTTTTTTTTTTCATTTGTGTGGTTTGGCAATCAGTCACTCTCATTTTATGCACCTCTCTGTGTCTTTGTTCCGCATCTATAGAATGCCAATGACTGTCAAGACTGTGGAATGTGGGAGCTTATTTACTGTATGTGCTGCCCACACTGTTTGCATTCCCATATTGTTTCACAGATGTTTGCTCCTCTGGGAAAGGGCCAGCAGAGTTAGGCTATCTAGCTCCTGCTTTCACAGATAAACATCACAGTCATTTTTATTATATAAGTTCATTTCTCTAAGGCTAATGGTAGAAATAAATCTTCAGTTCATCCTGTAACAATACTGTATTTGTTGTGTCTGTATCACAGAGTTAAATAGCAGTGTGCAAAATGCATTTGCTTTTGTATATTTTACAAGGGCAATCTTTATGACTGCTGTGCTCATTTGTTTAACATGTAACTGACAAGCAGAGGCCTTCTGCACAATGTAATGATCTCCGAGCCAACCTGTTAAACTTTACTACTACCATTAAGTGCACTTAAACCAGGGAAGGGGCTGTAGCTTATAGCTTTACAGAAGGCAGTTTATTCCAGTTAGGAAAATGCAGAGTGTGTTCTTCATTGGCTTTAAGACACAGAGCCATAGCCATACTATTTCAAAGTTATTCCCTACTCAACTGCTTGGTAGATAGTAGATGGCGCCAAGTACGATGTTACATTTAAGTTTAAAAATATTAATAATTATTATGTGATTGCCCAAACATCCTGGCACTGTGTTGCTCTTTTTCAAAATTATTTTGCTTTGAGCAACTTAGGGGCTTTTTCACATTGTGCACTAGCCCTAGGCTAAGGGAGCTGTTACCCTGGGCGTAAGAAAGCTTTCCAACTGGGACAATCCTGGGACATTCCAAAGTTGGCTAACACTGACTTTAGCCTAGGGCTTGCTGCTCAGGAGCAAGGTTAGCCTCAAATTTGCTGGATTATCCCCTGAAAATTGACTTAACACGGCGCTAGTAGAAGTGCCATGTGAATTTTGTAGCCCTGGGTTTAGGTTAACCCTGAGTGTGTGTGAAAAGGGGCTAAGTTATACCAGGGTTAACTCTTAGCCCTGGGCTAAGGATATGCAGTGTGAAAAGGGCTTATGAGGACAGGAAAAAAGTTGAAACGCATTTGCTAAAAATTCATTTTTCTGGATAACCACACATTCCACTGTTTTAGGGTTGTATTAAAACATTTGATCAGACATTTCTGTTTCTCTGTCTCTGTTTTCTGTCAGATGGCTGTCCACGTAAACCTCCCAGAGGTTGTTTTTTTGCTAGAAAGCAAATAAGAACATAGACCAAAATGTCAAAAAAATAAAACTCACTTAATTAAGATAGTTCTTGATAAAAAAATAATAGTGTGTCACATTTGCGTTTGAAAAACACATAACATGAAACCTGTATGTGCATGTAGACACCATTTTCATATCCAGTTTTCTTTTCTGTCCACTATATTACTCCATCTTTGCTCTATATCTTGCAGCCACTCATGTTGATGCAGTTACGGCCTTGGAATTCTTTATCAAGCATTTCTCTCTCCTCCTCTTCATCACTTACCTCTCACCTTGTTCCTCAGTTCCCAACCCCCACCACTGTCAACCCCTCTCTGGTCATAGCCTTCCACGCTTGGAGGAACAGTGTGAGGCGGCATGGCCTCCGTGCGGCTGACTGATTATTGTAATTCATACACTTTAATTAGCTGCACAAACCATTAGCCACAATTAGACTATTACAGAACGTTTTGTGGCAGGAGCCAGCCCCAAGATTGGCTTTATTTGCTTGAGAGGGAGAGGGGAAAAAAAGAGGGAGAGGCAGAGACAGACAGTGAGAGGGGCAGGAGGGTAACATCAGTGTGTTTGTGTACCTAAACTACAGAAAGCTAATTCAGAATATTTTAAGAATTGTGTCATAAGGAGAGAAATTTGAATCACAGGCAGTTCTGAACAACAACTAAGGTAGTATATTTATTATCGTATTTCTGTCCAAACGCTAAAGGAATCATCAATTTTAGATTTGTGTCTGTTAAACAAAGGTTTTGCATAGACACATTCTAAATCTTCTATCTTTCTTGATATACTGTATTGAAATCTTTGTTTGATTGACGCAGTCCCGTGACAACACGTGCACCCCCACATTTCCTCTGTCACGCTATGAATCACTAGATCATTTGTGTCACATTTGTGCCTGAAATGGCAGGTCGTGTTGGCATTATTAGACCTTTCAAACCATTACAGTACGCTTGACATATCAACTTGATCCCTCTGTCAAGATTGCAAAGTATATACATTACACACATGATAGTTGAAATTACGTGGTTGAGTAGATTGAAGTCTGTACAACAAAAATATACACTGTACCACTGATTTGTATGTATAGTGATGTACATGTAAACCATCCTGATGGAAAGATGTTGCACAGTAAGGTTGGAATATGGAACATTTGAAATCCTTTTCATTGTACCTACCCATGCTTTCCTTGTACATTGACTTTTTTATGTTATTGTTTGGCCACATTGTGATTGTTGTAAGTGAAGGCACAAAGGTTGTACTGATGGCTATTAGACCTAATGCCACCAATAAGCTCTACCATGCGAGAGGAAGCAACCCTTCAGTGCTGACAGCATGGCTCAGTGCCTCCATATTGGATCTATATGTCTGAAAATGGCAAAAACCCTCAGGGAGAAAATAACATTGTCAATCTGTTTTACAGTAAAGCTTTACATCATTAAAAAAACTCTATAAGACATTGGATATATATGAAGTGTGACTGAATTGAATGCTGTTTTTCTATTTTACTCCAAAATAAAGGGCTGTTTATTTTGGAGATGGACAAGATAAAAATAACTTTTTGGATTTGTTTCATATCCACTATATGATCCAACTTTTAGGAAAAACTACTGCCTTTGTTTTATATAAAACTAAACCACACTAACATCTAAATGGTAATTTTCACGTTAAGTATTTTAATAACCCATAATGAGTGTTTCGATATCTTTCTATGTCCTGCTAAGAGATGTTAAGTCTATGTGTGACAAATGCTGTGATTTGTGAAGCCCCACGGTGCTGGTAAGATGGTCATAACCATTTAGCAGTCAGCTCATCTATCATTCACGGTCATTAGTGTTTACATACACATTCCCACCAACACCCACGCATATAGTACACACACATATGCCACAAGATGTTTTGAGGTTTAATTGAAGTTTAGCAATTACATAGCAAACACATGGGAACCTTTATAGAGACTTTGCTAATGTTTGTCCAGTCTTTGGAATAGTCTTTCTGTATCAAAATTGTTGGGTTTTCTATGAGTTGTCAGAAAAAGTGACTCCATCTTGCCCTGTTCTCACATGGCTACATCGCAATTGTCTGCTCCAGTGAAGCCTATTGCCGTGTGGGAAAGGTCTTCTCTTTCATAGACACACACACACACACATGCACATATACACACACCCTTTTGCATCTGGCTTATTCACTTTGCTGAAGCCCACAGTCCCCCGACTGCATGATTTATCTAAGCCAGCGAGTCGCGCCATTCAGGGTGTTGCAAACTCACTCCAGCTCCCCCAGCACTCCAGTCTAAAATCGTTTACGCTCAGTGCTAAGGCATTAACAGTACAGTTTTTTGTTTAGGATTTCTCTTTTTAATTCCACCGTTTTTCAAAATTGTTACCATTTACATGTTACACATTTAGCTGATGTTCTTATCAAGAATGACAATCAATCAACATACCAAATCAATAATAACCTAGTGAAGTAAAGATCTCTGTGTGAGGCTGCCGGTGCAAATGCAAGACTTGGTCAGAAAGTAGCTAAATGTGACAGGATGAGGTTTTCACCTTCCTCTTACCTGTGCACTTGAGTGCGTACCAGCACATCTGGGGCTCATCCCCTTTTATTGGGAGCAGGTGGGGGCTCTATTTAAGACTGTAGCCGTTTCTCAATGTCAAGGATCCTTCCTTGGTAGGAAAACTGAGAGTTCGTGTTTGTAGTTGTCACTAACTGGCAAGCAGAATTGCATTAATTAATCTTAATTACATTAATCTTACAGTAGCAGTTAAAAATAGCTTGTAAATTATTGCAAACATGTAACATTAGCTTATTGTTCAGTTCAACAAATGCAAAATATGACCAACAAATATAACAAGGTAAACGCTTCCAGCTAATGAACTACCACAGGCAGTATGACATGCAGTAAACTGCAAGTGAGAAAGATTAAATAGTACGATAGACACACAAGCATCAATCAACATATGAAAAGTCATAATAACAAAACCATTTATAAACACCCGCTACAGTAAAGGTAGGTGTAGTGTGTTAGGCTGGTCTTATGTGTACGTGTTATTCTTTTGTTTTGTTTTTGTGATGCATTGTATTTATGAGAGTTGTTAATGCTTCCTTTTGTTGTGAAGCACTTTGTGATCTTCATCTGAGAAAAGTGCTATACAAATAAATTTTACTTACTTACTTACTTACTTAATGATCAACAATTGTCAGTTACGTTCATGATGAAGAAACTACACAGTGGACTTCAACTGTATGCTTAAATATACTTGTGATACAACTGTAATCTTACCAGGACAGGTTGGATGACTAACCTAAAGCTTTCTCCTTCTGTCTGCAGTCTGGAAGCAACCCCATCATCGGCAGCTGAGTCTGATCGCCCTTCATGTTGAATATACTTATGTGTACAGTACATAGTAATGTTTGATTAAATGTTGTAGAAAAGATACATGTTTTGTTAAAGTCTTTTTTAAAACATATATAACTTACGAGTTATTAAAACAGATAACATCTGAATATAATTATTCAAGTTTCTTCTGTCCAGGTCACAATTTGATGGAAAAATAGACATTGAAAACAGTTTATATTATATACACACAGCCAAGAATTTAATGACACAGACAAACCAATTAATTTAAAGCATTTATTGTTAGAATACCAATCTCTAATATAGCAAATAATCTATTCAACATCTCTCTTTGGCCTCTGTCTCCTTGCTGGTCTTTGGCTTTGCCATCCTTAGTGACCGCCTCCATTTGTCCCTGTTAGAAGACAAAAAAATGTTTACCGTTATGAATGCTATAACATAACTTTATTACATGGGAAACTACTCATACATGTTGCCTTCATTGAACGTTGCTAGTGAAGTTAACACGGTGCAGTGTTACCTCCCGTCTACAGATAGAACTAGTGATAAACATAACAATTTTCTAAACCTCTGCTAACGTTACGCATATACAGTAACGGCATATAAAGAGATGAAAATGCCACTGGACATTAAACTTTATAAAGACAGCAACCTAGCTTGCTAGCAGCCAAATGTTAATTGATAGGTTCAGCTAGCAAGCGTTAGCTCGGTGTGTATCTACCTAATTATTATAGAAATTTGTACCAGCATTAAAGCGTTAAGCTTTACAATAACAAATGAACGGCACACACTAAAGATACTTACATTTAACTGATTATTTCACCATCAGTGATGCCGACGAACTCCCACTTAGGTGCGCTATTTAATTTTTTTTTAACGAGATGGCAAAGGCCCGCGTGTAGGATTGTGGGTGATTTGGGACCGCAAAGGATACACATATGCATCCTTCTCTGTCTATGGGAAATTTTCTGAACAAAGGACTCAGTCCTTGGAGGAATTTGGAGGATCCTCGACATTGGAAAGGTCCTTCGACAGACGTTGATGACGTAGCATCCTCCAAATTCTGGCTTTGGAGGATCCTTCCTTGACATTGGGAAACGGCTTGTGTGTAGACTTGTTCTTTTTCTGTCTTCTCCTGTTGGGTGTGGAGACGTGTCTAGGTTGGCGTGCTGCTCGCTTTTTGCTGCTGCCGGAGGTGGTCAGTCTGCTGCAGAGTGGTAAGGATGCTTTTTCATCTATCGTCCTTTCATTGTTTGTCTTGACGTGCGAGTGGCATTAACAAGCATTCTCTCATAGAGCCGACTTTGTTGTGGCCGAGACGTCCCCGTGTGGATAGATGAACACCTGGGCTGCTGGCGTTGGGCGACTGGGTGAGCTGCATGCCTCCCTGTTTCGACCCATTTGGTGTTTATCAGGATCTGACATTGTCTTGTTATAGTTGGGTGCTGTGTGGTTGCGAGGATTGTGTGCCCCCCTGTTGGGGTCTGAGGGCGGCGTGTCCTGTAAAGCGGTAAGTTTGCTTACAATGTATTGCAATCCTGTTTTAATGGGATGTTTCCACATCACAGCTGCACCGAGCTACAGCCTTGTGCATGCTGCTGCGGAGGCAGCCGGGTGCCACCGCTATATAAGGGGCCAATGCTCCTTGATGCGTTTTTCCTCCCACACTGTTCTGGACACACAGACCCGATTTAGATTGGAACGGCTAAGTGTTTGAACACCCAAAAATTGGCTATATAAATATTGTTATTAACTGAGTATAATGCATGTGGGTTTGTTTTTGTTCTTTTCCTTTTGCTTGATTTTGCTTCTCTAATTATGCATGCTGGTTTGTTGATTTGAATTGTGCAGTAATTTCCTAATATTCATTTTGTGATTTCTAATATGTCCTACTATTTTAAAAGGTAACATTTGAAACAAAGAAAAATACATTTTATATTTTTATAAATCCATTGTCTCTGATTCCTAATTTTGGATAAACGGATCTGTGTGCTTTTAAAGGTCTTGGGCCTATCCCAAGTGGCGGCAAATTTTTGATTCTCGAGTGTCATAAGCTGCTCGCACTGCCATGTAAGTGTGATTCACCTTTGCAGATGATTGATGAAAGTTTGATACATAACATGAATGCTGAGTTTCACGTCCTGTTGGCTCTTTATTACAGCAAAAGGAACACAAAATTTACTACGATGATGAAAGAAGCCTAGGTTCCAACGAGGCTAAACACAAGGAAAAAGCTTTGCACAGACTGCTAAGGTTTGTGGGTTTGTATCAGTAAAAAGATTGATGGAATAATCTTTTTAAAAATTGAATCATGAAACTGTATTAAATTGGAAATCAAGAGGTCAAAAGTTCACTACTTTTCTTGCAGTACTTAGGATTGCAATCTATTATTAAATTACCTCCACTAGGGAGGTTATGTTTTCAGTGGACTAGGTGGAAGGGTGTAGCATGGGGTCACTCTAACAAGTGAAACACCACCACTGCGCTAACATGGCTGACTGGATCTCCAAGGCAAACAAAGTTCTTTGATTGGACTGTTGCTTACTGTGGAGAATCAACTCAAATTGGCCTACAGAGAAGAATACCTCTGACTATCATACACTGCTGTATGGTTGTTAGAATCACAAAGGCCACAGTATTTGCAGGTATGATTAAACTCCAATAATGTATAGATTGTATAGACAAACCTTTGTCTCACCTTGAAGTCTTCATCATCAGATTATTGGGAACATTGCAGCAGCTTACCATACATTAAGCTTGAGTTTCCAACCCAATGGTGGGCTCGCCACACATTAGCTTTGCGGTCACGCAAAGGGCAGATGCTACTGAAGGGGAAATAATTGGTGGCGAGCTGTCTGAAATGTATAATTAGACAAGACAAGACACTCCCCTTATTTTCTCTCTTCCCCTGCCGCTCTGCCTTTTCACTGGGTGATCTGAGCACCTTAGCATGAGCTTTGATCTGGGCTAAGGTTTTCTGAGCCCTTTCAGATGGGATCAATTTGCTTCAACACGCATCACTCTTTTTCTTTTCTTGTCTGGCACATCACTGCTGGTTGCAACACGCTCAATAGCATGCAAAACTGCAGGTGTTCTTCCACTTCCTTTTTTCATCCAGCTTTCCTTGCTCATGACTCTTCCAAAGGGACTGTGTCTTTGTAGTCTCTGAACTACATTATGAATGAGTATCCCTTTACATCATTATTATTCCTGAGCACACCATGGAACATCAACTCAGACACAGACAGAGCGCTTGGACTCCTCAGTTTTGCATTATGGCTTCATTATATCCACAGTTTCATGCCTTGAAATGTGCAGAGAAACACAGAACTTCATCCATTACACTAGAGAGCTCTGATGTTAAACAGTTCATTTACCGAAGGTTTTATTGGTAACTGAAAAATGGTGTGTGTTGGTGATTGCTTTTCAGTTTCACATATGTAAATGGGTTTCAAATATGCAAATGGTTTTCTGTTTATGATTTCTGGCTGGAAGGGGCTCACAAGGGTTTGATCTGAGAGTTTAATGTCATCAGTTGTGCCCCTCATACCATGGCACATTGCCACCTCAGCCTCTCCCCAGTCCAATAACCAGCAGCTTGAGTGGAATGAAGAAGAGTTAGGAGAACTAGAGGTCATTTGGCCCATTACTGGTGGTCTCAACAAGACAGAAGGGACTGGTATTACAAGGGTAAGGAAGAGGGGTAAATATTAAGAATAAGAACTCAGACTTTTAGCAGTACACTCATGTGGAAAGTTGAAGAAATAGTTTGAAATTTGGGAAATATGCTTATTTACTTAGTCTTACCTAGAGTTAGATGAGAATGTTGATACCACTCTCATTTCTGTAGAGTAAATAATTAGCTAAGCTTAGTTTAGCACAAAAACAAAAAATAGAGAGAAAGCTAGTCTGGCTGTGTCTAGCTAAGCTTACTGTGGTAGCTTCATAATAAAAGCAATGGCATGAAAGTGGTATCAATCTTTTCAACTCACAGCAAGAAAATGTATTTCCCACAATGTCGAACTGTTGAACTTTTTATTAAAGTGTGAAACACAAATGTGCACGCCAAATGGACTCTCTTACCTCATTCTCTGTCAGTCTCAACACTCTTGCATGAATGCCACCACACTAAACTTTTAAAGCTGCTCTAAACTTCATGGCTGTGTTGGGTGTACAGTAAACCAACTGTATACACCCACACCTAATGCTTGTGCCAAGCTCTGAACAGGGAGCTATTTCTCTCCCTCTCCTCCTTTGCTCTCGTCTCTCCATCTGTTCCTAGGCTGAGGCAGGGTAAGGAGCCAGGGAGGGCTACGAGCTGGAACAAGTCTATCTGCAGAAGCAGGCCTGGCCTCAGCAGCCACAGAGGGGCTCAAACTCAATGCTAGAGCCCTCTCCTCCTCCATCCAGATGCAGATGACTTCGCTTTTTCTCCGCTTCTCTGCTGCACAATAATACTCTTTTGTAGCACAAGGGCAGACTCCCAGCTTTGTCCAGTCAACCTTAATTTATGGCACACATATTCTGGACGCACATATTGTTGCACAAGCTACAAAGGCATAAGCTTTCAAAGAGGCAGGAAGGAAGTGCTGGCAAGAGGATTCTAGCACTTTCTTTGTTTGAGAAATGGTATAAATCATTCACCAGAACATGGCATTCACAACTCCACCAACGCATTGATTTTCAGAACTTCAAAGAGGTGTAGGGAGTCAGAGGTGATTTTTTTTCCTTATCGTCTTATTACATTTCTACAAGCTTCTTTTTCACTAGTGACTGACTGAAAGTTTCAATGTTCAAAAAAGGTAAACATCATTTTTAAGTATAATATTGTTCTTGCTCAAAATCAGATTTTTTTCTCTTTATTTCAACCTTTTTTAGCATGTATTCAAGAATCTACTCACTTTAATTGAAAAGACATTTGCCTGTGGCACTTGTGCAGTCGGTTCTTTCCCCTAGCTCACCTTTCTTTAACAGGGTCCAGCTTAGAGATGTGCGATGAAAAAGAACTGCATTCTTCTGTCTCTTCTGTAGAGACAGTTTTATTCTCCTTGACCTGCCATCCATACTCTAATCTAAAGTGACTGACTGCCCCCTGATGCAGAGAGCACCAAGCTAGACCTTTCAGATTTCTGCTTTTACCGTCAACACGGGGAGAGAAACAAAAGGGTCCAAGGGAGAAAGCAAAACTCACCGATCAACTGATTGACATCCCTTGTGATATGTGAGCCCAAATTGTGTCGGCATACGACTTTGAAAAAAAAAAGTTCACCTTATTGATCATCACCCAACACGTTTACCAGAATTCTATACCTAGTAGGTCTTAGACAGTGCATGGCCTTGGAAAACAGGTTTAACACTAAGAGTGCCAGGATTCCATAACTACTAGAACTGCTTTGACCACCAGATTCCAAACTCTATAATCTCTCATGATAAATACCTAATTGCAATATTAATACATGTGTTAGAATATCTTTAGTAAAAGTAAATAACACCAAAATGTACAATTTCACAAGGTTAATTATACACTTGAGTAGCGCAGGTGTTTCAATAATTCATATCATGGCATAGTAAAACGTAATTATTTCTTAGGCTACATTCACATCTGAAAAATATGGTATGGAAATGAATTCAACATAACTCATAACAGGCAAATAACACCTAAAAGTATCTTATATGAACATTGATAACCTAATATAACCTAACCTGGCGTGTTGGCGTCTGCTGTGGCGCTCCTCGGACCGTGCTCCGCTCACTTTTTTCCTCTCTAAACTCGGCTCTCAGCTCCTCTGCATTGCTGCTTGAACTTCCTCCGGACAATTTTACTGCTGGTGCACTCCTTGGAGAGGATGTGTGCAATGATTCCAGCCTGTTCAAGGATGTATAAAGTTGTATGAACACGTAGACAGCCATCTAGCTACGTGTACCGGGCCTTTCACAGAGCGAGCGCCTGGCGCTGCCTTCTGATTCAGAACAGAGTCCATTCACGACGTATTCATTGGGGTAGCCTGCATTACCGACTCTGGCTTTGCCTTTGGCCCATCGCTGATGCCCACACTTGTTACTCGAGACCGCTTATGACGTTTCTCTGATAGAGACGCTGATAGTTACTAAGCAACCAATATGCACCTTCAACCGCGCGAAAGATTAAAAACAATACCTCGAAAATCCGAGCGGTCAATTTGACCGTGTATGGCCGAAATAGGTAAAAGTGATTTTATTTTCTTTGCCTGGTGTGTAATGTATATAAAAACAATTTTAAATGAAAATATAGACACCTTTAGGAAAAGGCAAGTACCAGCAGGATTGTATTTTTTTATCCAGCAAAGTTATTACACATAGAAATTTCAAAACGGTCAAAATGACCGTCATGGCGGTTCTAGTTTTAAAGGTTTCAAAGGTTTAACACGCCCAGATTATGCTCATTTTTAGGTTCATAATTGTATTTTGAGGTTGTACCAGAATAGATTTACATGATTTAATTTTCAAAAAACACGATATTTTTGTTGTACGGCACATTGCTGCAGATCCTGTTTTCACCCTGTGTGCATAGGTCTCTGTTTTAGCTACAGAGTGAGACATCTCACTTCTTTACCATCTTTGTTGGGAATCGCACATGCGCAGTAGCTTGGTAAGATCACATCAGCTAGATAACTCTTTCTCCAACTTTGGTCAGTACAAGGCAGGATTAGCTGGGAGACTTCTTCTAAATGAGGGTGCACATGTAAATAGTTATTTTGTAGATTAGTGTGAACCAGTGTGTGTTGTAGCAGTGTTTTGGCATTGAGAAACAGCTAGCATGCTAGTGCTAGCATGTGCTGTGAGTCAGCCACCTCGCCTTGGCCCTCTTGGCTAGTTACGTAGAAAGCCATGCAGATTTTTAACAGCTCACCCGGAGACTGAAGGCAGAGGTCAGTCAGAAACCTGTATCTCACTCAAAAGCATGTATAGTTTTTTTTTTACAATTTGTAGGCAGAGACACAAAATAACACCCCAAAAATATAATATGGGTACTTTAAGAATAGAGGCAAAGGTCTGGAAACTAAAATACATGTCCTACATGTAGGCCAAGTGTTCCACATTTAAAAAAAAACTTCCTTATAAAGCATTTTAATTCAACGTCATTCAAAGATTTTTACTAAGAAAGCAGAATGTCATATGTGTTGTCTTTTTAAAGGGCAAAGATGACCAGGGAGGCTAACTGGGGGAATATTCTCTGACAGCAGGTGCATAGAGACAGTATTCAACATTAAACACAACCACAAGAGCCACACATTAAGTGCATGAATCGTGTATCCTGATGCAGCTTGACAGTACTCACCAAGTTTAATTTTCAATCACATTTTGGCCTTTTGCGGGGCACTTGAAATCAATGTAAGCCTTCAAACCAAAAGTGCATACATTAAATGATTCGTGTTAGATCAAGTAGCTTTGTGGGAGAGCCGCAAAAATGTGCTTTTAGCTCAGCAAATGCATATTGAATTACTACAGCATGGGGAGCCTTATTCTGATGCACATCTGAGGAACATTATATTTATTTGGCAGACAGCTTCATCAAGTTGACCTTCTGCCGCAGAGACTAACACATACTCTGCTATACTCCATGTAATCATTTTTGACCAAATATAAATCAGCAAACACACTCTGTGAATTCGTAGTAACTTGTCACGATCTTTACAGCTCTCTGTGAGACCTCTATTAAAAAGACTTAATTAACAAAGATGTGACTGAAGCCCTTACCTAATTGTGCCAAATCATTCAGTTGAAAAGAGAGCTGGAAGAAAAAACAAGCTCCAGATTGAAATTTGAAGAGACAAATAGCATGTGAATGATGCCATGCATTATTATGTCATCTCCATAGTCATCTAATGGCTATCTGGCATTAATAAAGGGAGGGAATTATACTGGAGCAGATGGTGAGAGTAGATCGTTGGCTCAGGAGCTATTTATTAAATGTATTATTAATTATTTTCAACATGATGAGCTCGGCTGGCTTCCTTCTGGATCAAATGAGAGTTTTCTAACCCCTGGTGTCATTAGATCGGTCCTACACACTATCACCAACCTGCCGTCAAGTTAACAAGAAATACGCAAGGTTATGTGCTGTGCTCATAGATTTCTATTAGTCTCATATCTTAATGGTTTTGCTGCAGGGTAATAGTTCCACATACATGTATTAAAAAGTTGTCATAAAGTGTGGGTTGGATTGTCTGGCTGCCTAAACCCTGCGGCATGTAACCGGGCAAAGCAAGCATGCTTGCACACAAACACACCATTCATACAGTAAACATTCAGATGCAACCCCACACGATAATGCCCAAGGTGCAAGCTGAAAGTAACAGTTTCCTCACCTGCCAAAGGGAGCCTGCCACCTGCCACGCTGCTCCCCACCCCCCAAACAACAGGCACACAAACAGAAGCCCCTATCGACACACACACACACACACACACACACACACACACAGGTGGTCGAGGACAGGGGTGTCACGACTCCACATCTCTTGCAAACCCAAGTTCACGCTCTGCTGCTTCCACTAGCCAACTATCATCTCCAAACACCTTGCATAGTATCTCTGCTCCCTGTGAGTGATTTATAGACCACACCGAATTTCGCCAGAGGATTGTTTTGTTTTTGTTTAGACAGTTGGATAGGAAATGAATGCTGTTTGATTCACAAGCACGGAAATAGGCACAGGGAGGCAGCTTGACTTGATTTTTTTTTTTTAATCTCCCAAGACAACACCAATACATTGTTATGTCCCAAGTCATGTCATTCTTGCCACATCATTTCACTGTTGATCCTAAAAGCATACTAAAAATGACCTATGATTTCTCTGAAATAGACAACTTGCCTTTAGTAAAGCTGAATAATGCTATGTTATAATTAATTGTGTTAGCTTAAGGTACACACACGCAAACTGCTTATAGGCCAAATTGCCAGTGCTATAATAAATAAAGAGGTGGTGATATTGACAAGTTGAGCTCTTACTTTTTTAGCATAGCAATTTTTAAATGCAATTATTCTTGTTAAATAAAACTCACAATTGGCTCTAAACATAACTCAGTAGCTTCAAACTTTGAATCACAGCATCAGTGCTGACAGATTATTTTTCCTGTAATCATGTTTAGAAAACAACTATTACATAGCAAAGGCAAGAATGACAAATGATCAAGAAGGGGGATGAATACTGTACATATATTCTCTTCTTCTCTCTCGTTCTCTCACCCAGTCATGGCCTGAACTGTAGTTGAACTGAGTCTCTTGGGATCCCATAGTCGGCCAGATCGTTAGCTGGCTGACCCACCAGGAAAGAGGTAAGGAGCGAAGAGTTAGAGGAGAGAATGCTGGAGGTAGAAGGGAGGGCAGAGGTGCACTACATCCATGCCGAGAGCTCAGAACAACAAGGTTACTTCAGAGCATGATGCACCGTGCTCTCAGTTCTGCACCTTACCTGGCGTACTGGATGCAGATTCACTTATCCAGACACAGAGAAACCTGTGCCGCCCTGATGCATCCAGACAGGGGCGTAATTCAATTCTCTCAACTGGCTCAGTGCTTCACCTCATTCCCTCCTGCTCTGCACTTCTTCCTTCTCATAAATAAACAGCTGAATGTCACCAATACCCAAACAGCCTCGATGAATATTACTGCTTTTCTACTCTAGTGGTGTGATCAAGCTCAGCTTCCACAAGCAGAAAATTCACCATGAATTATGAACTTGCCCAGCAAGTGAATGAATGCTATTGAAATGATACATCTTCTACAAAGGCAACGTGTCATCAATCCTAAACATGATAATGTTGACACTTTCAGACAACCTCTGAAGGAAAGAATTTTATGAGAGTTTATATATGGGGATATTGATATATTTGTTTTGACGTATATTGTGCTTACTTTACTGTAAAATCTCTTTAAGTAATGTGCAATGAAACTACTTAAATTGTATATGGTCTTATGGGATAATTTTTAAGTTTTTAGAATTAGAAATCCATTGTGCTTCTCAGCAAACCTAATACTGAAACAGTTTTTATCATATGTCACTTCTCTGGTGATGTCACATATTCAACAAGAGTTATTTAATATGATGTGTAATCAATTATTGCTGTGATTCCAGTCTTTCTTCATACCTTTGGGCTTGACCATGTTTTACACTGTGCTCTGTTTACTAACACTCTTTGTTTTCACTGTGTGGGAAAATGACAATACACATTTTGTTAGGTACTGTCAAATTAACAATTTAAAAATGGAAAATACAATGCATTCTTCTTCACCTTTGTTGTACTCACTAATACCTCCACTTGAACCTAAATGTCTAACATTTCTATCAATATTCCTTTGCTGTGTAATGCTCTAGTACTGTTCACAATTCACACTGAAATCACAATAACTTTAACAAAACAAATTGGCCTCTGACTAGTTATCCTGTTACTTTATTCCTGCAGGCCATGCTCACTTTGATCAGTCACAGAGATATTCTTGACTAAGAATGTTTTGCAGCAACCAGTCATCATTTTTGCACATAAAATTTAGCATCTGTTTATGGATTTTTCCTCTTTGTTCGGTTCTTTATGGCTGCACTCATGCTTTTCCAAACCTGCTCCCTCTCATTAGCCAAGAGTTTCATGCGAGAAGCCTTGCAGGGACTTGCAGTCATTTTCTTTCTGTGTAAAATTCTACATCTGTTCATGGATTTGTCATGTAATTCTCCAATATGAGGCTGAAAGCCCTTTTTTGCTTTTGACTTCACCCTTATTGGTGTGTGGGTTCTATTCAGTCATTTTTCAAATTTCCTGATTTGAAAATGTGTAAGATAACATTAATGTTTCCCGATCCCCTACCACTCGCCTCTGTCATTTGAAGGGACAGATCTGGGGAAAGAACCAGCCAGCAGGGTGTCATGGTGAATTTTCCAGTACTGGGCTTGAGGCCAAGCTCTGCCTCTGATATGACAGTTCTGGGCTTCAGTGTAGAAGAGCCTGCTGTTGCCATTCTCGCCGTATTACCTGGACAGTCACGATGCCACCGCAGCATGAAGAAGTGAAAGCCAGGCTTTTGGAAGCATTTGTGCACTCTTAGCAAGTGCTTGGAGTAGGAAAACAGGCAATACAATGATTAACACACATAGAAAACATAAATATGCATTTCTGACAATGCTTCTATTTTGTCTTTGTCTTTTGTCTGTCTGTGAACTTGTATTAGTTGGTATACCAGCATAGACATTGACTACGTTTACAGGCACCAAAATTCCACTATTATTCCGAATATTAGTTTACCTGAATATTCCCAGGATTCCCTGAAACTAATATTCAGAATAAGTATGTACATGTAAACATACTCACTGTTTATCAAATACCTATAGAAGCTATAGCACTTGGGTTACACCATGTTACCTCTAGTTGAATCAAACACCGTCTCTTGGGACATCTCTCGGTTGACTTTGCTTAATGGCGTACCAACTGTGTATAGTTTCTTCTTGCCACAGTTCATCTAGCTATTAACCAGCAATATCCCACTGGGCATTCACTGCGCCACAGGGCAGCAACAATCTGTAGACTGTCTGCTGAATGGGCTGACTTAGTTCTCCGTATGGGCTGACTTAGTTCTCCTGGGGGTCTAAGGAAGGAGAAGAAATCAAATGGACTGGAAGATAGAAAAAGGAGACCAGGGACAAATTAGACCATAGTAGAAGCGGTAAAGGGCAAACACAAACGTGGGGCAACAAAAACAAACCAGTAAACAAATAAACACGTGATGTTTTTCAGATGACAGGATGAGGAAGACTAAACAGGACAGAAGAGAGGACAAGTTGTGAAAAGGTGCAAAGAGAATTAAGTCAGGTGAAATAGAGGAAGATGGACAAACCATGTCCAATATGGATGCGCTCAAGGAGGAAAGTGTAGGTGAGAAAGTGAGAAGAGGAGGAGAGAGGTATCAATTAGGTTACCGAGTGAAGATGTTGGAAGAATTTAAAAGTAACCACCATCCTGCTTGCTTTCTCTCAGCCTCCCCTTGCTCTCTTTACTGTATCTCTCTCTTCCTCTTCTCTCATTTCCCACTGCTATTGTTTCCCCCTCCCTCTCTCTTCTCCCCCCTGTCTCTGGCAGAGTGCTCAGGGAACACGGTGCTCCTCTGTCAGGCCCCCACACCCCGTATTCTGCTTCACAGGTAATTAAATGGATTTCCTGTCTTGTAGTTGCGAAAGAACATGACCCTGCACTCTGCCAGAGCGTGTCCAAAGGCACTCCAGGGCCGGCTCCCTGCACCATCTGCATCTCAGTGTCCGAGCAGCGCAGTGGCCCTAAACAAACACACTCCACCCGGGGGACTGTCAGGCCACACGCTCCCCAGCTAAACACACTCCACAGATACAGTGAGCAGTAATGAACTGGGGAAATAGAGCTGTAAATACCAAAGAGCTAAACTAGAATAACACACAGTGCTGCATTGATGTTAACAATGTCTGAGATGCAGTTTTGATCCAAGTCGGGCCAGTTAATGCTACAGAATGCATGATTACAGAGTACAGAATTACAGTCAGTAACAGTAAATAGTAAGCACATTTTTAGAGTAGTCTCTTAAATTTGAATTAAATTTCTAGTATATCATTCTATGAATTATGTACATGTATATAACAGGATTAATAAGCAAATATAAAAATGATAGTCTTAAATGGCTGTCACTTTTTATTAAAAATGTAAACTATGATTTGAACATTGGGGAAAATGCATTGGTAGAGAACAATAAGACAGCTAAAAGAGAGTGAATATTGGACTTATATTTGCCAGATGGCCAGAAACACGTGTAAATAAGAACCTGTTCAACATAAAAAGTGACAATGTGTCAATGTTGTGTTCACAAATTGTTAAGTGGATTGCGTTTGAATTAAATACTGGTTTTAATTTGTGCAAACCTGGCCAGATGTATCATTACATACGACATAGCCTACTTTATGGACACTAATTATGTCCTGTTTAATAAGACTTGTGTGTCTGTTTTTCCTTCATGTTAATCTAACAAAAGAAACCAGAGGATGTAGGAAATAAATGTGCGCTGCAGTCAACTGTATGAAAGCAAGCTGCTCCCAAGGGCAGCAACCTACTGTCCTACCCCCCACAGTTAGGAACTTATACCATCAGCAGGGTTTCAGTGCACTAAAAATGGAGGCCCAAAGATGATCGGCATGGGAGTAAATCTCTCTCAACCACTCCACTTGAATTATCTTGACATAAGACTTCATAGTTCTGTCACGAAAAAAAGAATTACACCTCACAGTTTGCATACGGGCATGGGATAATGTGTGTGCGCGTGTGCAAAAACAATGCCGTCAAGGCATAGACCTCAAAACATCTACTTGTAAGCTTTACTGACAATCAAAGTAGTATCGGAAAGTCAGTGCTGATGAACAGGTAGCAGGTTTTGATATCTCTATTTTCTGTTTATGCTGCAAATGATAACCCATTCAGACAATTATCATTACCCTCAACTTTAAGATGTACACTGCACTAAAATATTGTGTTCGGTGTATGTGTTTTGTTTTGCATCCAATAAATAAGATTTTTCTTTTAAAGTTAGTTCTACAAGGACTGCAGTTATATAAGGGGTTCCCTATCTGGGCTAATAATCTCTGTTTTTATATAAACAATTTATAAAATATGTAATGTGAAACAAGGTTACATTTGGTGACTAACAGAGAATTATCCATACTCTGCAGTCCCTTTCAACTTGAACAGTGTTTTCTGTTTCAGTTCACAACAGTCTCATGAGGAGTCCAGCTGCTGTGCAAGGTAAGGTATTTAGTGCTTGTTTTCAGCCACTGAAAACAAGCACTAAATACTTTACCTTCCACAGCAGCTGGATTCTCACGCTATCACGAGATTGGTGATTGTTCGTTTTAAAACAACTCAGCTCCTAAAGAGGTTAGCGTAGATGCTGCAATAGCATCAGTTATATCAGAACTGTTGAATATTTAGAGTAAAGAAAGGCACTGAAAGCTTTTTATCATTAGAAAAGATGTTTTTCTCACACTTCTCCGACTGGCTTTGGCAAGAGTTTGACAGGTGACAGGTGGTTCATCCTATCACCTGCCAGGTTTTTATTTTTTTTAAAGTGCTGGGCCATTTCCAAACAGTTTCTAATCAGTTTTTTAGATGGTTCTGTGTTAACAAACATTCTTACACGTTATAAAAACCCTCTATTTGCTACCTAGCCAGCACCAATTGGCAGGCAGACAATGTACAGTACAGTACAACTGTTCGCTGACGCATTCACTACAACAATTTTAAAATGTTAATGTTGGCCAAAACAATCCAAAAATGCAGGTTTAAGTTAAGTGAAGTATTAATGCAACAATGTAAAAATACTTAAGTGAATCCTTCATTGAATATGTTACTTTAGTAAACGTACGTACCGCTGTGAGTGACTGTTATAGTAGTATATATTTTATTATTAGATAATATCTGCTGATGCATTTATGTGTAAGGAGTATTTTTTTGGTTGCAAGAAAGTTGACTTATTTATATACAGTTGGGTTGTTTAATCTGTAAAAATGTGTCACGATCAACAAATCGTTGTTATTTGTGCATGAGCATAAATTTGTGTATCTGTGGTGCAGGTTTTCCAGGAGAGAGGTAGCCATCACAGCTCAAAGCGCTGTCTAACTGCAGTAACCACCCCTGGAGACTGGAGGTGGACTTTGCTATATCCCTGGCCTAACGACCCTGCCACTAGCAGGCAATTGAGATGAACCAATAGAAATCACAGCTCTTGCTCAGAATTCATTAACTGAAATAGTGTGACGAGGCACAAGAAGCACATTGAGGCAGAGCAGGGCAGCACGGCTCAACTTTTTTTTCCTCACCATGACCGCTGAACATAAATCAGACAACGAGACACCGTCATCGAGACAGAGCACCCCTAGAGTCTCTCTACTAGTTAGGAAGGAGTATGCAAATAGGGACCTTGACCCAAATCAAATTCCAGAGCCCGTTCGTTAATTGCAAATTACAGACCCTGGCACCCCAATCAACGGCCTTTTAAGGGAATGATTTCAGTCTCATTTTTGCAATCCTCAGAAAAATATGAAAGGGCAAGAAGAAGATGCAAATGTCTGAATTTGTGATGCACACAGCAGCGTGAATTGAGTGGGATCCTCAGCTGAAGTGTTGGCGGTCAATCCAGTTTGCCAGTGGACAAAGCAAATGTTATTACCAAGGACAGTGGAAGTGGTCATGCTGTAAATTAGAAGATTATAAAGATGTAAAGATGTCTTTCCCGCCAGCCAGAATGCTCAGAACTGTCTTTTCGTCCTCCTCCTCAGTTAACCAGCAAATGAAAGCATTGCATTGTGGAGCCACTTGTCTTATTACCACATTAGAATGGGCCAGAATGTGGCAATCTTTCTCCAGCATTAATATAATATGACAGGCCAGGAGACATCAGTTTGTTAAATGCAAATCTCCCCAGTGTTCCTTCATGTCTCCATCATTGTTTTGCCAAGTACCCTGCAGGCCCAAAGACATGAAATGAGTCCCAATTCATTTTTTGTTTTTCCAGTTTTTCACACTTCAGCTGTTTTTTTAACAGACTGCAAATGTGGGAATACAATATGCACAATTTGCATATTCCCCATGATTGGGGAAAGGTGCATTTTGTTTCTTTGCATTTGGGATGTGTGCCTTGCTACTACGTAAGTGGTTGTGACAGCTATTTTGCTTTCGTTATTTGTATCTGTTAAATCAGCGAAAACAGTCTACCTCATTATGCAGCTAGTACGAGGAAGAATTATAATCACGTCACAATGCCTATGGCAACTGAACCTCTATGTTATCCTGAGCAGAGAACTGCCTAGGCCACACACAAACAAACACGTGCATGCCGACACACCAACCCACAAACCCATGCAACCACTTCCCCACAAAAGAATGCTCTTACTCTTCTCTGAACAAACTCACAAACACACACTCAGACAAATACATTGCTGAAAATCAGGCTGTTGGGAGCTGTGAATGAAGCAATATTGTAACCTCAACCTATATGGCACTTTCCCACTGTGGGTTCAGCCAATGAATTATCCCCTCCAATAAATCCTGTTTGGAGGATAATCCTTTTCCCATCTTCTGGACAGACACTTTCTGTAATGAAATGGCCCCAGGTCCTTCCCTGTAACCCAGTCCCATCCCAGCCCTCTAACTCTGCCTGTCTCAGGGGAAAGAAGGGCTTACAGTGTGTCTTCAACCCCACTCAACCGTTGCTCAGCCTTGGTGGCTTTGTCACCTCCCACCTGCCCCCACACCTAACCCATCTTCACTTTACTTCTTCCTCTCCTTGCTGCAGGTGCAACTTCATTTCCTACAGTATCTCTGCTGAGGATTTCTCTCAGCTCCGTTGTCTGAACTCACTCATCCCTGCTTCATTCCTTTCTCTGTTTTTCCTCCTCTATTTCTCTCCATTCCTTTTCCTCCTCCAGTTCCGCAGGAATAAAAAAAGATGGAATCGGGCTCAAGCAATATCATTCCTCATCTGATGATCTAAGTCTGGGCAAACACCAGCGGAAAAGCTTCTACTGCTGTAATGAGATGTCTTGCTGCGTCATATTCGCTGTCTCCATTTTCTAAGAACCCAGTTTTGCTTGTGTCCTGGGTTCCTGGTCAGCAGGGGAGCTGTAGCTGCCGTTATATAGCAGTGGGAAGGCAACCTAAGCCAGGGTGGAGCGGGAGGTGTAAATGACATTGGGGGAGAGCCGAGAGGAAGCTCTCTGGGGCCTGAGATGGATGCAGCATGCAGTGCAGAACTCTGGGAAGACTAAGCCAGGGTTTTACCCAGTAATTGGGTTGCTTGGAGCAGCTGGCAAGCTGGGCAAGAAAAGCTTTGTAAACAATGCCTCACGTTGGAACACTGGAGCACTGGTAAAAATGTTATGTAGCAAGGAAAAAGTGTTTCACTCATTTAAAGTATAAAAATCAAAAACAGTATGATCCGTCTGCCATCTATCTGCAGCACCATTAATGCATTTTAACACTAACATTTTGAGGACTTCACTTGCATTACATTGCATTTCATTCTATTCTGGGCTTGACATTAACTCTTTTGCTCAACAGGTGCAATTGTGTATGGTTCATTGAACAAACATGGTAAAATACAGTGTCCTGAAAAAGGGGTGCTTCTTTTTTTTTGCTGAGTATATGTATGTGTGTTCGAAAACATCTGATGAGGCATTTAGATAATATTTTATAAAATGATAGCTTTCACAGGCCAAACAGAAGCTGTTCAACTGGATCCAGTAGCAGCCTATACGCCTGCTCATCTTTCTGTTAGTGTTGTCTCTATCTCCCACACCCGCTGACAGTCCCCCTCCCGCCCTCGCCTCACCCTTTCCATATCTCGTCCATGGACACCTGGCTGATACGGAGGCTAGGAGGCTGGAAGCATCCCCTACTATCATCATCTCTGTCTGCCAGGCATGTGCCACACCGCCTGCCTGCCAAGTCTGGGAGCAAGCCTGCCCCCCCCTATCTCTCGCGCTCTCTTTCTCTCTTGCTCTCTCTCTCTCGATTTCTCTTTCTATCTCTCCCTCTTGCTCTCTCACTCTGACGGTGTGTGTGTACATTGGGAATAGGCGTGGGTCTGCATATAATTAGAGCTAATGTCTTGGAATGTTTTGGAGACTTAAAACTCAGCTCCAGAAAGGACAGAAAACTCTGAAAAATATTTTAAAGAAACATGACAAATCCCAAGAGATTGCAGCCCCAAGTAGTTAGCAAAACAAGACACACACACACACATGCAATAACACACACACCATACTAGTTGTGATTTGTCAAAAAACCCAGCGTAGAAGTTTAGCATTTTTCATTATTTCTCACAAAAAAATTTGGGAATGTTAAATGTAAACTGATCACAGTTCTTAACTTCCTGTGCTATCTGTCTTAAACTCATGTGGGGACATTCACAATACCTTCCAAGCCATCTGATCTCTGTGGATCACATTACCAAGACCTCTGGTTCCCTTCTGTGTTTAACCTATGTTTCTCTGCTAATCACTGGGAGCCAAACTGTATCATTGAACTTTGTTTAGGCTTTGATATCCCAACCCCCCTTTCCTTACGTGGCTGGGGAATGTTAATCTTTGAGATGCACTAATGTTTTCAATTAAGTGGCATCATTAGTGAAATAGTCAACCCACGGAGCAGAGAGACATGATAAATGGGCAGGTGGAAGGGAACACAAGAGAACCCTTGTTGTCTGGCAGGTGGATGTGTGTGTGTTTCAAAACATGTGCGGTATCATTATCCCGTGTTTACCAAAGCCTACACTGTCATGTGTTAGACATCCACAGCGCAGGCTGTACATACTTGAAAAGATATGTCAAACTCTGACATAGGTTGAGGATGTTAATGTTTCTACCATTAGGCTGTCGAGTTTACTCCTGCAAAGATCACTGACTAAATACAATAGAATGGTTGCGTGCGTGCGTGCGCGTGCGTGCGCGCGTGCGTGCGTGCGTGCGTGCGCGCGTGCGTGCGTGCGTGCATGGGTGGCCAAAAAAAGGTGAATTTTTTTAATTATTCATTAAAA
Source organism: Percina caprodes (assembly GCA_013375575.1). Lineage (NCBI taxonomy): Eukaryota > Metazoa > Chordata > Actinopteri > Perciformes > Percidae > Percina > Percina caprodes. The sequence goes on along the minus strand of JABXJD010000005.1, from coordinate 9,664,144 downwards.
ATGTAAAAACATTAACTTTCAACAAATATTACTTCTTTTCACCAGTAAATGACTGTTACTAATCTACGGCTAACTGAGACCTTCTTCAGTTGAAAAATTATCTTTTAAATTGACGAACATTATTTGTAATCCATGGCTCAATTCAAACAAAATCAAAAAAATAATCTCCCATTCATATTTTTTCGAAACATAGGTCCCATGGACTGGAAGAACTTTGGCTCTCTATAGTGACCAAGTGCTAGTTTGTGTCTTTTAGCTCTTAGCTTTTGCAGCAGACTGTTGTATGTCCTGCTGTTGGAATCCTCTACAGCGAAATTCAGACAGTTAAGCATTTTAAACCGTGCTTAATCCACCTACTAGCTAACGGTACACTAACATGGCAAGTGTAACGTTAGTGTTTACTAGCATGACATGCAGCGATGCTTCTATTCCCTGTAATGTTGGTTTTGGAGCATCAGAGAGCTGTGCAGACATTTAAGTGCCACCAAAATCTGCATTGCTATTCTGTCCAGTAGATTCTGCTCGTTAAGGCACCGGTGCCATATAAGCACCAAATTTTACTTCATTTTACTTGTTCACGTGAAGATAAGATTTCATTGTCTTTTCACGGCAACCCTTCATAATGATTTATCAACTTACTTTAAGTAACAGAGACAGTACATGTATTTCCCACACACTGTTATTATGGTTAAACTTTGCAATTGAGCCGCGTTCCGAACTGTGAGTGTTTATCCGTACGGACAACGGAGCAACTAAGGTCCCTTAGACCTCTAGTTGTACTGGACCTCATTTTATTCCTTTTACCAAATCATCATGGATTATTTGAGAAGAGAACATTCTCTCTCCTATGTGATGCATCTTAATGCTTATTTATCTGCACTCCTCCTGTCAATATTGCACATTCTCTCTCACAGTCTCTCTACGTTCATTCATAAGTGCCATGTATGGAGCGGTCTTTCTCAGTGTCATCACAGCCCTTGGGCTACGACTGAGCCTTCTATCAGAGGGAAGGAGGCAGGAGAACAATTATGTAATTTAGTACGGAAGAGCTCTGTGTCAAAAGTCTATTTTTGGAAGGTATGTGAGGCCCTTTGGAAGCTTACATGTATACGCATGCATACATGCATGTGTAGCCTATTTAACCGTATTAAAGTCTGTGTGTTGAGGTGTTGAACAGGACAGTAACACATGACAGGTTGTCTCATTTGTACTCTTGTCATTGCCCATGGTGCTTCTGCTGGGGCAGGGGTGAATGGTAGTCAAGGGGAGGAGAAAAGGATATTAGCACTGCTCCTTTAAGAGGGGCATTTGAAGAAGCTGCCAAGTCAATAAGCAGGGGATTTAGTAAGGAGTTGGGAGCTAGCATTTTAAAAGGTCAACGGAGTAGTCTTTAATGATTCCCCTATTAGCAATTTTTAGGGGAGAGGACGGCTCATTGGGTCTACGTCTAAGCTTATCTGCGTAAAATAATATGACACAAAAGTTAGTCAACCGCACTGTGACATTGAAAGCTGAGTTTTCAGGAACAGCAAAATAAAATTTTAACTATGAAACATTGGTTGCCTTGAGCAACTTGAAGTGATTCACTCTCACTCTTGCATTAATTTCCTTTTCCATTGGCATATTTTTCACACCAAATGATGGTAATTATTTCAAATGCTAATTTGGCAAGAAATAAATCAGCAAACCATATATACAGTAAATATTGTAATTATATATATACTGTATGTTTATCAGAAGATAAGTAATACTGTATACAGGTGTGAAGTAATGAAGCATTAAAACTGCACAAACATGTAAAAATGCAGAGTAATTAGTAGCAAATGAGAAATGAGATCAGAATGCAGATTCGAGTGGTATAGCTTCCCTGTTGATTTTCCTCCACATCAATGATTTAACTAATTAATTTTATCTATTAATATTTATGCATGGAGGAAAATTATTCATTTATGAAACGTCAGAATTGAATAGATATCTATTCTCTGTTTCATCTTGACGTGAGGGTGTTTTGACAGCCCTCCTCCCATCTGGAGATCTTATAAAAGCAAGAACAGACTGCTTATGAATATTGACATTTCTTCAATCTGGAAAACGGTCAATTTGTGTTGAATTATTTTGGCTTGTCTGTGTAGTTCTGAATTGAATCAACAAACTTTAAAGGTTCTCTAAGCGATGTTGAGTGATATCACTTCTTGTTGTCGTTCGAAGTAATGTCAAACAAAATGGAGACTAGAAAACGGAGACTAGACCCCCACCCCCAAATCCTTCTTGTCGGTTATTGGCTGGAACACTGTTTATGTTTCATGGTGCAGGTTGGCGCAGGTTGGTTTTTGATGCCGTTTGTGGAGCCTGGGCGTTTTTTTTACAATGTGTTCTGGGGACAGGCAGCTAGTGGATAGTGAGGAGATGTTTGCTGTATGTGACAAAAAATGTTGTTGCCTAAAAAACGTGTGACATCGCTTAGAGCACCTTTAAAGATTGATTATCTTCCACTTCCGAGCGCATATATTTTGGCTTACAACACTTTTCCTCCCTTCTTTTTATGTTAGCACCACTTCAGTGAACTGTGTAGTGAAGGCCTGCTGGTTATTGTTGGACAGATGGTTCTCCTCATCAAATTCTGTCTACAGGTTTTTTTTGTTGCTTATGCGGCTCCAAATTAAAACCCACCATGGTATTATTTTCATAAATCTCCTATTATTTAAGCATTTCATACCCTGCACCTCCGACTTAACTGGGATCTACCAATACCCTTCAGTAGCCTCACCAAACATTGTTTTGATCCACTTTTGTCTCTCATCACAGTGCGTGATGAGGGCATATTGTAATTAATCTCTTCTCCTATCTGACTGTTAGATCTTTTCCTGCTAATGTTGTCCTGCTGGACTGATGTGGGGAACATTAGTTGTTTTGTTTTGAAATGTGTCAAGCATGAAGGAACCATTAACAACTAAGCCCCTCTGGCTGCCCTCTGGCACACTGTTGCACATTGTTGCCATATCTATGTGATCTTTTCTCTTTGTGTTTTTAATATAGTCTTCCCAAGGATAGGTTCCTTTTGATATGCACTTCCAAGATCAGTGGAGAATCCTTTGTGGGGACTTCAGGTAATACAGTGGCCTTTGAAATTATTTAAAAGTAATTGACAGTGCCAGGACTCTGCACTGCAGGATCCCAGTAAGTATTCTAGTGAAATATTGTTAGTTACACAGAAATCCATTTCTCTCCCTTTTCAAAGTAATCACATTTGCTTTCAACACAAGCTTGTACAAACAAACCACAGAAATTAGGTTATTACTAAATAATTGTAAGGTTAATGATGCTGGAATGTTTTTATTAAACATGTAATCAGAGATTATAGGCACAACAATAATACCCTGCTTTCTTCTAAGATTTATGTGCCTGTGTGTGTGTGTGTGTGTGTGTGTGTGTGTGTGTTTGTGCATGCGTGTGTGTGTGTTTTCTTTGTTTTCCGCACTACTAATGAGTTGACCTCAGTCCCACACAGCCAGGAAAAAATAACTTTAAAGCGCTAAGCACTGCTTATTATTTAAGTGTCACCACCAGTGTCCAGGGTATCAGGGGGTTACGTTTGTGAATTTTTTATTCATCTTTCTGCCGCCCCAGTGCTGAGTCTGCAGGCCATTAGTTCTGTTGAAGCACAGAGGGACAGACCGTGGAGTCGGTAAGCTAAAGTTGGACTTAGATAGCTCAGTATCTCACTTTCTAAAGAATATTACTTTACAGAAGCTGAAAGAAGAGCTCATAATGAGAGAATAACCATTCATGGAGGAGGAAGCCATACTGCTGTGTGAGGATTATTTTCATAGCATAAAGCAAAGGAAAAGGATAACCTGGTATTTCACTGGTTATAACCATTTCAGAGAGTCAAGAGTGGTAAAGAACAAAAGCTCCAGGCCAAGGTCATCATTTCTGTCCATGTGGCACCCACAAAGAATATCTGTCTCAGCTGGCAACCGGTGTGTGTCTGTGTACTGGGTACAGGGTGTATATGTGCGAGAGAGACAAAACAAAGCCACTGTACAAGCAAGAGAGCAGCCGAGGAAGAAGAGAGATTGTTGAAGTCATTTATAATGTTGCAGCCATGCTCTTTCCATCTCCCAGGGTGTGTGGCTCCTCGGCGGTGTGTGTAGCCTTGAGGGAAACACCAGACAAGGACAGAGCTGGGGTTGCTGCTTACGCTTTGGCAGAGGAGATACATCTTGTAACACAGCATGCTAAATGACAAAATGATATCTCATCAGAGGGCCACCCTGTGCTTGTTTGTTTGTTTGTGTGTGTGTGTGTGTGTGTGTGTGTGTGTGTGTGTGTGTGTGTGTGTGTGTGTGTGTGTGTGTGTGTGTGTGTGCGCGTGCGTGCGTACGTGCGTGCGTGCGTGGGTGCGTGCGTGTGCACATCTCAGAGGGAAAGTCCCTGGCCACCTCAATGTGTATATGCTTTCATGGAGCAGCGCTGTAGCGTGCTGTTTGTAAAGCTTTTTGAAACAGGGTGCCAGTCTGCTACTGTTGTACTCCGTTGGCAGAGTGGAAACACTGTAGGGTGTCTGCACTGCAGTGACTAAGTCTCACATATCACAACATCTGGATAAGTGGTGTAAAAACACTTTAGAAATATCTGCAGTGTATATACAGTATATACCATTCATCTGAGCTTTCGCCCAGCTTGCACATGAAATGTTTATTAGCCTACATCAAAGTAATCCCCAGAATATGAACAAAGGAAAGTATACCATACACTGCACATGAAGCCAAACAAACTGCTAGCTTGAATTTTTACCCACTCTTGAGATTCAAAACTCACTACAGTAATGCAGCATAAGCCGCCAATGGTCATGCCGCCTTCCCACCCCTGAAAGGTCGAAGCAGCCATCATGGTGGTACCAGAACGATTCACAGAGCAACCAGGGCAAAGGTACTCGAGGGGCGGACAAAGCCCAAATAAAGCTTTTAATGCGCTAGCTATTGATCCCTTCACTGAAATAAACTCAGGAGTATTGGCAAGCCCAGAATCCCACTTTGAAGGGACTCCATAATGAAGCTGGTCAATGCTAAGCTGTCCGCAATCAATCCCCCACATAACAGTTAATTACAAGTGAGGCTGCCATCAAGCAAAGAGGAGAAAGAGGCAGGCTGAAGGCAGAAAGAGGGAGAGGTGGAATGGTGTAGGGTGAGCTTTGTTAAGGCAAGGGGGTGGAGGAAGAATATTGAGCGGTTCAGGGCAGGAGATATGAAAATAAAATGCAGCAAGTTGAGTATGTGTGGGAGTGTGTGTGTGCGTGTTTGCTTGTGTGCGCGTGTGCAATTGTTTTTCTAGTATGTTTCCCATATAGATTGTATACCAAGCATCTCTTGTTAGGCGTTTCTGTTCCAAGCGTGTCAGTTTCTCCTTGCTAATAGCACTAAAATCTGCACAGCAAACTTGCAAACATGTTTGCCTGCTCCTTGCACCACCCTGTCACACATCCATTAATGAATTGAGACTACAGCTTTTGTCTGGACAGCACACATAGCATTTTATTTTATTTAGGAATCTTAAAGGCTTACTGAGTTTATGTATGTTGCAGAAATCTGTTATGGTGCTGCAGTAAACGATACCTATCTGATGTATTCCTGAGGGATCAGTGGACTGGAGCCTATTGTAAACGTTGTTTAAATTCCAGCTGTTGACCTTTGTCGAATCAGGTCCTTTCTTTTATTATTCCATTTCTTACACTCTCCTCTGTGTTGTACCTTATGAAAACGCTAAATGAAAATGTGTGTGCCATGAATGCCTAATGTGACTGTAAACATCTCCATGACACCTCTTTATGCTCTGTTCAGAAAATGTAAACAACTGGTGTCACTGACAGTACGGCTGAAAACTATCTGTGAAAACACGGTCCAAACACTGAGATCTCCTAATGGCTGACTTCTCCTGCCCCTGTCTGTATGCACATGCACGTGTGTTGTGTGTGTGTCTCGCAGGCTAATGGATTTACTGGAGATGGCGTTGGGTATTTATTACCATGTGTAATTGAATGCAATGATTATCGTTGTTGTGTAATGTGATTTTAATGTGGCAGCAATGGTTATGTATAAGGCCTAATGACTTTGCCTCCAAGGGGGTATGGCTCCCAATTAAAAAAAATAAAAAATAAAAATGGGGGGAAATGTATCAGAGTATGATTTTAATTTGTCTCTCTTCCTCCTTTTCTTCTCACAACAAATTTAATAATTTAATCAATGTGCTACTCATTTAATCAAAGTGTCTCCTCAATAACAACCTTGCCCTTTTGGAGCTTTTGTATACATGCATGGTCATTAAGTCAAAGGTCTGTGCAAATCTCTATCTGTGTTTGTATTCCAAAGGTACATTCACATCAAGTCAAAGCAAATGATTCTAATTGTTAACATATTTAGCATGAACTGGATTAGCATCTGATTTTTAATCTTGACAGTTAAGTGCATGATTAATGTCAACTGTATGTGCCTGAAGAGAGGCAGCAATAACCGTAAACTGAATTATCATAATCTCCCCTAGTTCTACACATACTGTACAATTCATGATAGTTGTGAGTTTGATTTTATGTTTCTTTTTGTCAAAATCCACAAGCTAACAAACATAATAAAACCTAATAGACACGTGACAACCCGCCCGCTATTATTACACTCCTGCTTATTGACCTCTCAGTTTAGTTTGCACCATACTGCAGGAAAATTCAAGCATATCAAAGTAAAATACTCTTATATGCAGATGCTGAAAGAAGTTCCTGCAAAAATTGAACTCACAAATATACGTGTCAGTGTGTACGAACTCATACACTATAAAACACCTTCACTTCTCTGCTGCACACATCCTGCTCACTCTCACTTTATTCTTAATCGTTTGTACTGCCTGCACACACCCTGCTGTGCACATGAGTAAACATACACACACACACACTCACATTAGACAAAGCTGGCGCTTTGCTTGACATTATTAGTTTTGCATTTGGGCGCTCTGCCCAGAGTAACAGTATGGATTTTTGCCTTGGCTACCTATAATTGGATGAGTTAAATTTCTCCATTCATTACATGTCCATCTGACCTCTGGACCCCGGCAGCTCCCGTGTTTTATTAGCACTCTCATCCCCTGATAATAGGGAACCCTTTCCCCACCAACACTCTTCCTCTTCCTCTCTCACACATATTGTCTCCTCCTTAACAAATCAACCCTTTGTGCTTTGAGTGTCCGAAAGATAAAGCACACACAGAGAGCAAAAATTGTAACCAATACAAGCCTTTAAATTCTAATTTCAAGGACCTATTTGTAAACAAAATGAGATACCTAGCAAGTTTTCATAAAGAGATCAGAAGAGAATATATAATACCTAAGTTGTATTTCATTTTGGTATTCTTTGGATGCGTGTGAATTTGTCCTCAGACAATTCCTACAAATAGTGACCGTAAAAGCTCAGAAAAAGCATTGAACTAAACTGCATTTTTTTTCTCAACAAGAAGCGAGTTTGTATTAGTATGACAAATATATTTTTACTGTGTATTGTCCATGTAGACATTTATGTGTCATGTATCATCAGCCATGATACTGCTGCCTGAAAATGGGTGAAAAAGAAGAATACAGTCACAGATATTATCATTGTGGTAGGAGACATGTGAATTCCAGGTTGGGGGTTTCTAATCAGTCCTGGTACAGCCATGGGCTTTGTATGCATACCACAGTCATGTATATTTCATAGAAGCATGTATATTTAACGTGTGTACCATATGTGGGCATGATGTATGGTTACTGACAACAGTCCTTGACATTATATGCACAATTACTCTTTGGCCCGGCAGTAAATCCTCAAGTTGAGCGTGGTAAACAAAATAGCATGGAACATGTCATGAATAGGGGAAGAGGGGGGTGGGAAGGAGAAGGGTTTGAGCGTGACACAAGGTCAAAGCTATTGTGGACTTCATCTGTGGCTTTATACTAATAACACGAATTGAGAATCCATTTGTCACTGAATATTTCACACAGATAATATATGCAGCAGCAAATGTCCACATCCAGCAGCAGTGGCACAGAAAGCAAGAGAAGAAAAGCTTTCGTGGGTCCAGACGTTCAGGCAGTCACATTCGGATCTCACACCTCCCTAAACGACCAGGTGACACCTTATTGATCACAACCATCTTTCAAGGCCAAGAACTTAAAGCCTTATGTGGCACATTCAATGACCTGCTGTAGATGTAATGTTGTTGGGTATGGCTCTCTGAGGGCCTGATGCACAAGTATCTGCCTGACTGCTGGCTTTTGGATAAGAGTCTCTGACAGCTGCAGAACAATGCTTATGGCTGCTCTCTTGTAGCAGCCAAAGTGTAATCAGCTCAGCACTCTGCTGTTAAAACTTTACAACAGTAATGTATGCAAACATGAATTCCATTTATTCCCCACCAGGTCCCAACAGGCAGGCCTTAAAGTTGCAAACTGTCTTACATCACAAATTACTCTGCTGGCACTTAATGCATTTTATATCACTCATAATCCTGGTGTTCCTCACTAATTAGTTGGAGTTGCCAGCATGCATATTTCTTCTCATTATTTGGTAGCATCAAACTCTTTTTCTACCCGTTTCCAGCACTCTTTGGGAGAATGCAGTTTTCATGGGTCTTTTTTATAGCATTTTTTCTTTCTTTTGGGAGAAGAATCTGCCACCGGTGGCAGATATCTCTCATAGCAGACCCTAAGTGTGTGGTAAGGTTTTGATGAAAGGGCTGTTTTAAGTTTTTTTTTAAAGTAATTAAACTTCATAATAACTGAGCTAGGTAGATTATTAGAACAACGGTACTGTAACTTTTCCACTGAAGTTCTTTTTAAATAATGCAAATAGCAACAAGTAAATCTCCACCTTAAAACCAAATTTATGTTGTAAATCCGTCAATATCTACAAACACTGATGTTAAGCTGGACCTTGGAGTATCAGGATATACTGTAAATTCATAATTTCATCATTCACAGAAATAAGTTAGAGTTTTGTTTGAGAGGATATTTCAAAATGAGTTTAAAAAGGTATAGGCCATCATAAATTGTTTCCTGTAAAATCATCTTGGGTGCTGCCATACTGTCTCAGCACTTTTCCCACTAGTGACTGTCTGTGGACACAAACCAGGATTTGTCTCTAGACACATCATCACATCATCACTGCATCACTGATCTGCTGGATAGTTCAAGGAGAGATGTGCTTATTTACTGAACACCACAATATTATAGAGATAACATTACGTCTAATAAAGTCTGCTTTAGTGTGGATTTTACCTTTTATCTCTTTTTCCATAGCTTGGTTATATGAGTATTTACCATTCAACACATTGCATTCATCAATTTACATTGCTTTCTGTTTACTGCTGCAATAAAATCCCTTCCCTTTGTCTTCTAAATTATCATCTCATGCAGTTTTAGAGTCTTCTGCACTGAGTCTACACTTGGAGATGTGAAGTATTTACAATGGAAGTTGCTGATATTAATAATCAATGTGCACTTTACTATTAATTTATTGTTGTTGTTTTTTTCATGAATTTGCCCACTGGCTACAAGCCCAAAAACTATATTTCTTTTAGAATCAAGCACCTCCTGTAGACTTGAAATGGTAAGTGTAAAATGTTTGTTCTTTTAAGTCCAAAGGCAGTACTTAATTTAAAATTATTTTGGTTATAATGGATTACAATTAAGACTTTGCAGAAAAAAAACATTCCCAACATTTAGTGTTTTAGCCATTACTTCTGTCTCAACTATATGAACAACTCTTTTGTTCCGAACTGCTGCCTATGAAATTGTACATTTTCAGGTGGTATGAAGGCATTCATAGGCATGTTCATATGAAAAGTGATGTAAATAGTTGTGTAGCAGACAAAAAGAGAGCTATAGAGAGAGGTTCAAACCTTGACAAATTTCTCACCTCCAAACATGTGGCCAATCATGTGAAGTAGAGTGGGTGCGAACATCGGCTGCAATTTGAGAAGCGGATTACTATTTTATTATTATTATGCTGAGGAGTGGTTCTGATGTGAAAACTTTGTTTGACATTATTGCAATCCATAATAACTGTTATTTCAAGCTATGTTACTACAGACTTGCAGGTGATGAGTGTATTATCCTCAAAACATTATAGGGACAGTATGATTTGAAAAGACCTGACTATAGTAACGGTACGTTAGTGTGAGATCATTTGATTCAATTGTGACTTGTTTGAGTGACAGAAACAAACAGTTGCTAATTCAGATGCTGCAGATGTCAGGATGTCTCACACATTCTCATTGACATTCAACTTATACCGCCAACAGCACACTCATTATATGTGATCAGAATGGAAAAATACACAATATCAATATCTGAAATATTCCTGTTTGTATGTGTTTGTGTGTGTGTTTATGTCCATTTATTGGATGGTGTTTGAATTAATAGTCACGCATGCTACACTGCAGTAAATTCTAAAATAGTTGGAATGTTTTTTTCAGTAAAGCAGCTACACTCCTAGAATAAACAATCCAAACAGGCTGAAAACAAACATTTACTGAAAGGCTTCTTAAATATTTTTCATACATGGAAGTATTGAAAAATATACAGTATGCCTTAAAGAAAGAGACATTTCTCTATGCAATTATACAGTTCCAAGGACTAAGCAAACCTTCAGCAGCCTGACAACTCTTCCTAACATGAAGCGAATGAGAAAACTGCCTTACGGAGCGCAAAAAAAGATATTGTCCAGATATCCTCCGAGCAATGACACCACGTGAGGGGGGAATGAAATGGGTTTTTGTGGCACTGTGTGATTTCTTCCTCTGCAAATAAGTGTTTTTATTAGTTATTTATTCAAAACCAATGTAATTTTTTCACATATTGTTTTAGTTTTAATCATTTACTCAGTTAAAATGATACATTTTTGTGATTTGTAGACTGTGAGAACCACGTGTGGGTATGAGTCTCTTATGTTGACTGCTGACTGGAGGAAAATGGAATTGTCAAGGATGTCAGCACGTCAGTGTTTACTTTGACCAATACAAATTGAACCACACAAATAGATAGTATACAGTATACATATGAAAGATCCCTTGATTACTTTGGTTGACAATGTAATAAATGTGGGTGAAACTGCTGTAAGAACACCTCATGCATGTAGTCCAAATCAGACAATGGAAGAGGCATATAGTAGCTGGTTCCATTGAAAAAAGTTGTTTGACATTTCTTGAAGTATCTCTCAGCGCTGAAGCCAGTCTATTGGACAATGTGACAAATAAGTGAAGGGCATATCTTTCTGGCCCAGGTTGGGGACCTGATTTTGGCAACAACTTACATCTGATAGTAGCAATCTACGTTCTTTGACACTTCTGAATTTACTGCATGACTTATGTGACTCAGCAACAGACCAGAATTGGAATCCAAATGTCGTGACATTTAATTGCCACCTGTAGGTCGTCGACTTAGCAATCCAAAACCCAGCGGTAGATCAGCTCATCAGAGTGCTGACAGATTCCCAGCCGCTCTTGCGCTCCAGGTTCTCTCTCTCTCCTGTCACCTGATGGCAAAGTGTGAGGTGCCACTCAGGCCGTCATGACCTGGTCAATAATCAGTAATAAAGATGGTGTGCTGAGCATGATTGTGGAATGATTGGTCTGTCGATAGTGTATTGAGCAGACACACCGAAGGCCAGACAAATGCATATTTTGGAAGCAACTGAAAGGCAGCACAACATGGTTTGAAATATGGCTGTGGTTATATTATATAATACAAATGTACATAAAAACATTAAAACACTGTGGGATGGAGGCTATATACTAATGTAGTGTACAATTTGTATTGTAATTACGAGGCTGTGTTATTGCTGTTATGTGAATTTGTTTAGATATACTGTAGCAGCTGTTGGCTTGAGATATTTTACTTTTTTTGCTGGACTCTGTTATATAAGTAAAATTGTCTGTTAAGAAGATTGTATCATCAGTGCCATTCTCAAATTGAACCACTCAGTTCAAATGAGTTTCTCTTTTCAGACAGAACTCAGGATCTGAAGGATGTGGACATTGTCATTAATGCTACTTAGATGAGCCACAGGGTTGCAAATATTCCCCACTGCACTCCATATTCCCCAGAGGAAATTGAACATTGTCATGGATGGATTAGCTCTGTAATGGTGAGACACATAGCTTGAGCAGAGGAGACTGGCTAAAAACGTTGGGCAAATGAGGGAGAGGAAAAAGGTATGAAATTCATTTCATACCTCTTCAGGCACACTCACTTGAGGAGTGCTTTTCTGCAAAGCTAAGCCAACACATAAGCAACTTTTGACCAGTTCTCAGATTATATATTCCTCCCTTTAGAAGTTAGAATGCACTGCCGTCATTCTCTAGTTACACAAATGCCTTATTCCACTCACATAACCTATAAAATAAAAGATCAGTAAGTACTGTATATGATTATTATCACATAAATAAGTGTAACGCAGATACTGCAATTTCAAACAAACGTCAAAACGTGGAGTACATTTTCCTTTAATTCATGTTATTTTGTGGTTAGTCTTAGAGAATTGTAAACTTATAAAATGTATTCAAGTCTTATATAACACAATATGAATTGGACTGTGACAGGCTTGCCTTTTGGCAGCTGACCTTTTTCAAATGCAAAATATGTAAGATAATATTAAACATTACTTTATATTAAGTCTCTGTTGGAGCATGACCAGTATGCTGTTGTTTCTGTCACACAGTTTCTACATTCTATTGAAAAAAACAATAACAATATGTCAACCATTCAACCAACCAAATTCTTTAAACAGGGCACTTTCAAAGATGCAGGTGTGGTGCAGAAACTGGAGAGCACAAAAATTACATTAATGATTAATAATTTGATGTAGGCTGTAAAGATTAACCAACACAAATATCCGAGATTCAGCTATATTATACACACACAGATCCTACCTACATACAGTAAACTCTACACCATAAAAGAGTGCCATAGGTCACCTATGCAAGCAGCTTATTACGACCCATATTTATGTTAATTGTTAGACCTCCAGTGGAGCAAAAAAGGGAAGTCAGGTGACATAGTACAAAGATAGACAGTCTGCATAAGGATGAGGTCTGAATGGATAGATGGGTCAAACAAACACAGGATCCATGTTCCTTGTGAAACAAAAGTCATTGTTGAATTACTACTAACTTATGTTACGTAGCCTATGTAAATCATGTAAAATACACTTTACAAACTTACTTATTGTAAGAGAGAGTGTATGACATGTAGTAAAGGGCCCCCAGTCGGAATCGAACCCACGGCCAGCGGTAAGGACTAAACTTTTGTACATGGGGGGTCATGCTCAACCAGGTGATCTACCCAGGCACACCTTGAACTCTCTTATTTTAACCCAAACCATGATCTTTACCAAAACCTAACCAAGTAGTTGTGATCCACAACGTTACACACGTTTAAAAATGCAACCGTTTCACAGAACGGTCATATATGTCGTTTTAGGAGTCATTGGCAAACGACCTACTGTGTTGTTAAGGTATGAGGACGTTTTGTAAAAATACTAAAGTCAGGAGGATAATCATTCATTAACTTTAGTACCACTTGTAATATTAAAAATTAAAACTAATTAACACCCAATTAAAACTTGTATTGTATATTTGAATCTCGGTGTATTGTATCGTGACAGATGTATTTGTCATGTTTGTATTGTATCATGGACTGTTTATCTAGATAGAATTATCTGAGAGGGAGGGACTCACCCCTCATGGTATGCCTTACAAAATTGTCAGCAGTAATGCTAAGTGTGCATGACTAGGTTAAGGCATAAAAAACAGGTTTTCTTCTGTTTTTATGACTTCCATACAAGCAGAATAACAGTTTCAGGAATGAACTTTGTTTACTTGCTTGGTCAGGCTGATGGTTCATAGTAAGATACAAACATAATGAAAATGACAGTAGGTGCCAAAAGTTATACTTTTTCTGTCTTGCCTTTATCTAATTCATTTACTGCAGAGTCTGTTTTTCTGGCAGGGTGGTCATAGATAATGTTAATCTTGGTCAGCAGCATAGGGAAACCATGCAGTTCCACACAACACAACAGATTGGAGAGATAACACAAATGTAGTAAGAGGCAGACACAGGGGACTTATCTCCATGCTGAAAAGTTTGTAAGTGCCCATGTGTGACAGTACAATTCTTGAGCTACTCTGTTATAAGACAAATGTTATACTCCTGGTTGATCTTTATTGCATATAATTAAAATGACTTCATAATATCAATGGCAGACAAACACAGGTAGGAATGAGTAAGAGGATTCTCAACCACTGAGTCAAAGGGAGCAGTAGAATCAATAACCTTCTTTTCTGTTTTTATTTTTAATTATTATTTCAGGACAGGGATCATTCAAGTTTCTAATTGACAACTCATCAGACTCCGCTATCATGACTTCATTATATCTGCAGAGATAAAAATTAATGAGAAGCAGAGGCACTGGATGGATATGCCAAACTTAGCATTCATTTACATTAAAGAGGGGAACTCTCACTTGGCCGGAAGCATATCTGTAATGACTTTAATCTACGAGAACTTCAAATTTGATACCATAGTTCATTCATTGTTTTGATTCTTTATGACCTTGTATATGTATTACTTTAAGTTCCCGTCTTTCAATTCTGGTTGATGATCCCTCATTACATGCATGTATTCTTAATGTTTACTTTTTCCAAACCCGGCAATTTATCCCCCAATCCTTCCCCTCTCAGTTCTACATTCCCAACTCCTCTTTCTCTTACTTAGAAAGGGATAGGTTTCATTACTGTAGTCAATCTGGGCCCAGTGGACAGCTTCTCTGCAGCACTGTGCACCTCAATATAATCCTTTTAATTAAAGGCCTGCCCCCCCACCACTGCTGCCCTGCTCCCGCCTCTGCCCTTTTCTCACATGGCGCCAGCCTTTTGTTCACCCAGGCACTCACCCACTCGCTTCATGTCAAGCCACGCGCTTGCCATTTGAAAAGAGGAGACGTCACCTTTGTCTCTACCCCTTTCATGTGACTTTAATCTCTGCCGCAATATTGCAGACAGTGTTTTGTGTGTGCGTGCGTGTGTGCATGCGTGCGTGCGAGCATGCATGTGTGTGTGAAGTGTGTGAAGTGTGGAAGAGTGACTGGTGCTGTCTGTGTGTGAGGTTCATCCAGTTTAGGGCTCATCAGGGTTAAATCAGCCCTTAAAAGAGCTTGATTGCCTGTGATTGGGTGCTGATAAGAGGCCAAAGGGCGGGGTTGCATTTAGACTGAACTGTGCTGTAGATTCTCTATATTGATTTACCATTATGAAAGCCTTTCCCACATGTTATTCTTCTCTGCGGCCCTTCGAATAGAAAGCATCATTTTCAATCAAGATGATGAAAGTCAGTGACTCAGTGGTTTGTTCTTTTTACTTTGGCTTATAGGGCTATGATTTCTCATGAAAAAATGTTTGAAGGTAATTTAAGAAAATAAAAATATGAAGTGTTATTATTATATGTGGTAAACGAGTAGTTTTGTTACACTGATATTACACTATATTTTGTATTTGAATCTGTGTGTCACAGTCAAGCAAAGACTTACTGATCAGAGACAGCAAAACACACAAGTCAAAATTTTGATGAATGGCTGAGTCATGATACATTTCTGCTTTTTCCTTACCTCTGAAAACTCCCACATTAACTTCAGTCAGGCTAGCTCAACATGACGCCAGTGACATAAACCTAAAAGGCTCAATACCCTGGAGTATTTACTATCACCAGCCACAATGCTCTTTCCACCTCTCTGCATCTGTTTCTCCATTTCACAGCTATCAAAGCAGCATTTTTCTGCCACCACCACCCCAACCCCCCTCAACCCCAACAAGCCCAGCTTGGTGCTTGTCTTCTCACATTCCCCCCATGACTCCCTGATTGATAAGAAAAACTCCTTGGCCCTCCCTCCACCCATCTTGCCCTTGACCCGTCTCCATGCACTATTCATTGGGGTTTTTAAAAGTCACATTGGGCTTGCTTGGATTGTCTGCTGTTTGAAGCGGGGGGCGTTATCAATCTCTCTGCAGAGAATCTCTCCACTCCCCAGCCCCCGACCCCTAGGGTTTTATGCATGCGTGCCGGGTTGTGAGAGTGAGTGCACCCTGTCCCAAGTAGACAGGGCATTTATTCACCCTACTCTCAAAGTCTGTCCATGGTTACCGGCCATAGCTATAATGGTCTCAGCCTCGGTCTGTCTCCCTCTCTCTCTCGCTCTCTGTACCATCTTTCAGCCGGGGATGTTAGCATGCGCAACAAGCAGCCAAGGCTTTAGCCCTTTGACATGCAGACTGTGGGGAATAAGACGAGTGAGAACAGAAGAAGGAGAAGGAGAAAGACGAGCAAGTCAGAGCAGTGCCCTCCAAGGGTCAACTCGGTTTCTGGTGCTGCCTCATTGAGAATCACACAGCGTTGAGCTTAATGATCATGCATGGACGAGTGGTGGACGCCGGAGCGGTGCAGCAGAGAGGACCCTGTTACAGAGAAGAAAACTGGAGAGTCAAGTGCTTGTGTGGGGTATCAAAGACAAAATTACAAAGATATGGCAAAGCAATCACTACATTTTACATGTGTCTTGACCTTCGGTGTCATTCACAAATCATGCCACCCTTCCTTCCACGTTGTGTCTCATTGTGTTGTGATCGATTGAGGGAGACAACTGGTTATTCACGAGCACCACCCCCGGGTCAATACGGTTCTCCCTATCTGCCTTCAATGGGAGACTGTTTTATTCTCTCATTAAATGGGATTCGACACTGCCACCCAATTCGCATTTAGCCGTATCTCTCCATGACAACCAATTAATGCATGTTCAGACACCTTCAGGAAATGCCCCCTACAATAACCCAGACAAAGGATATGGAGGCATTCAGCTCAACTCCAGATTGCAGCAGTGTCCCTTCCCTCCACCACATCCCTGAACCATAAAGGGTTAACTTCCTGTGGCCACATTTTCATTTCCTGTAGTGGGCTGTTCATATTGGTTGGAGGTGTTTATGTGGAACTCTCTTTCTGTTTATTACACTGCCAATGACAGATCAGGCTCTCTGACCCCTCTGGCTAGCTTTAAATAAAAGGAGTTTATTCCACGGCAGCTGCCCCACTTTAGACTGCTGACATGAAAGCGCCTGAAGACTGCCAGGAAAGCAAAAGGCCAGTTAAAGGGAAATTATATTCCTAAACAAGGTTTGACAATAAACGCATGAGTGGGACAGATAAACAAAAGGTACTGTACCTCCTCTTATTGCTTTTCAACAGAGTGTATGAAAAGGCACAGGGGATTTGGTGTACTTACTGTGCTTTGTTTACTAGTTCTACTGAATATTTCTACTCACCTATGGCTTTCCTCTGCTACATTTGACTCAACCATATGTTGTATAATGGCTGGCTTGTCATGGATCTGTAATTCAAAGTCAAAATATCCTCACTTGCTCAGAAGCTTAATAAAATTAGCACAATCCTTTTTATTTCAGAAACAGCTTCTCTGGACTTTAAGAGCAGTCACCAGAGTTTCTTAAAACATAAAAATTGAACAAGTTCATTCTTAAAACATAAAAATTGAACAAGTTCATTTACCAACGAGATTATATTTCAAACCCGACACAATTGATGTAATCTTACAATTTTCTGCCCATGTGTACTGATTGAAAACTTTTAAATTAGCCATCATTTTGCAGGAATTCATGAGTGGATGTGACCATGGATCATACGTCCTTAACAACGTCAATTTAATGGATCTCATTCAAATTGCTGTAAAAGAACAGCAAACTGCCCAAGGATAATGCAAGAAGAAAAAAAAAGATGCAATTAATGACCCAAGAAGTATAAACACTTTCCTTTTAATAAAATCAGTAAGATGTATTAGATCTTGAACAAGAATAAACCTGAAGCAAAAATGCACAGTAGCCTTTCAAATCGTATAATATAGTGTTTTAAGAAAGGCCAAAGGATCCTTGTACGCTGACATGTTTTGTATTGTTACAGACAGCCATGAGGTCAGGCACTACCGAGCTGGCCAACAGTCCATCGGGGGTCGTTGTTATCGCTTCACATAGTCTTTTCACTCTCTGTGTTCCCCTCAAAGAGTCAATGTTGCGGCACATCAGAAAGAGCCCCCGCCTCATTAAGCCATTGATATTCTGTGGTGCCGGCGCCCTGCTGAACACCATATATAGGGACAGGAGTGCCAGGAAAAGAACACAGTGTGTGTTTTATGGAAAGACTTGACTAATACGGAGGAAAATGACATTATCATGTGGAAATGGGCTCTGTGTGTGTGTGTGTGTGTGTGAGTGTGTGTGTTTGGATAGGGGAGACTCAGTAACGCAGCCACAGCCCAGGGCAAACCCACTGTTATAAATACAGCATTCTAATGGTGACTTTATGATGTTGCCTGTGTGAGACTACGGCCCCCAGGGGACCACTTCCCCACAGCCTTTCTCTTCCCTCATCTCCCTTCCCCTTCTCCCTTCTTCTCGCCTCCCCTACTATATTCTCCCGTTTCCCCTCATTCAGAATTTACGGCCTGACTGGGTAAGACGGGAGCTGTAAATTCCCCCCCACCCCCACCCTCTGCTGAATTATTTATCTGCGGGCCCCATGACACAAGCAGCAGATGAGGAACCTGGTTAAGGAGATAAAAGGTGGAGAAAGTGGGGCCTAATTGACCATGATGGTGGGGTAATGGAGAAATATTCTGAGCGTGTTTGGGTGGGGAGATTTTACTACGTGCTAAGTGTTATGTACAGACCAAAGTAGTCTGTAGTGTTTTAGTAAATAAAAGATTGTCGATTGCATGTTTGCACATCAGCCTTTCTGTGTGCCGCACAACAAGATTACCGCATTAATATCATCAGTGTTAGGGGCTTAAGACATCTTGACTTATGTGTGAGTCAGTCAGTCATTTCCAAACAAAACCCAGACCTCGAAACAACAGGAAAGAATGCTCTTTAATTAAATCATCCAAGCTCTCAGCGAGACATTCATCTCACCATGTAACATCTCTATCTTGCCTTTGTTTTCCCTCTGCTGATGTAACCACTTCCTATATATTGCACTGTTCAAATGATAAATGGTGATAAGAGCAGACTGTTAATACACTGCACTGCAAAAGTCAAAGGGGACAGGACAGAAAACAGTATGTGATGTTTGACATCAGCCCCCCTCCCCCGCTCCTGCAGCTCTAATAGCTCTGCAGCTTATATCAGGGCTGCCAGTTTTCTCACCCTTCCATATACTGTATTAAGCAATGACATGGCTTGACCGTGTTGACCCCGGGATGTCAACCATCCCATTCTGATGACCTCCAAGTTTCCTTCCACAAGATGCCTCTGGCTCGAGGCCAGGGGCTTGAGTTAGGGTGTGTGACAGGGAAAGTGAGGGACAGAGGGGGGCTGTAGGGAGAGAGCAGTAAGGAGAAGGATATCTGCAACACTAATAGATCGTTATCTCTCCCCCTCACCATTGGCCTGGAAGAACACCAGGGGCAGCATGTCTACCAAGATAAATAAAAGAAAGCCTCCAGATCGATCCTCCCCACCCCTCTGGTTTTCAAGAGGCCTTGCTGTGACCTTTCCACAAGATAAGGTGGTCACGAAGGTTACCCCCCCTACCCCTCCCCAGTCCATGTCTCTAAGGCAAACGAAGGGTGGGTGGTGGAGAATCAAGATGGGGAAATTTGTTCTATAACGCTCTCCACCCACCACCCCTCCACCTCCCAGGGAAGATTGACAGAGTCACCACAGCGGATTGATGAGATGACGACTGTCAGCTTGACCTTTTCTGAAATGCATCAGGGGGTCAAAAGATGGCACGTTCCCCTGCTGGATGCAGAGGTAAGCGGTGCCACATCCCAGGCGTCACTGTCTTATTTGTGTCAAGTGACAGCAAGGGAGCAATCTAAAGAGCAGTGGTGCTGCGATCACGTCTCTGTTATTCCTCAGTTGAGAAAGGTTAAAGAAACAATCCATAGTAATTTAGATTCACTGCCTGTCATCAGCATTCGTCATAACAAGCCACTCTCTTCTGAGGAAGGCCTCCACATCCACTCTCAGATTTGAGGCAATTCTCTGCTTAGGCCATTTTAGTTAATGTGTTACCTGGTAGGGTGTACGTTTCGGTTAACAGCTGTTCTCTTGATGGTTGTTTTTTGCATTAAGATGAACACTGAAAGATCATTCGGTCCTCAAACAAAGAATCATCAAAAGACTCTTTGCTGATGTCTTTCTCATTCTATCACCCAGAAAATATAAGCTTAAGTTACATTAGTTTCTCTGGAGAATTTAGCTCCTACAGCATCTCCTAATTAATGTACAGTTGCATTCCCCTTGCGTTCACTTTGGCAAAGTTGAAAGAATTCAAGAGGCTTTTAAAACCACTAAGCTTGTTGGTATTTGTTATTTTACTTTTTTTTCCGAACACTAACCTTATTATTTTCTCACATAATACATTGAACACATACATTTACTTTATTTTCATCCAACTCTGTGTTGTCAAGTTGGATTGAATAGGGACAGCATGTACTATGTGCTGTAGCTCATAACCTTGACATGCGTAAATAAAGACATAAGCAAGAGTCCAGATTAGGTGTTATCTTGAGTAAAGGTGGTGCGTGGTGTCAGGGGCTAGCAGAAGTGAAGATAATAACCTTTCTTCCTACACATGGTAGAGGACAACTTTAATTCCCTTTGTGCCCCTGTGAATAGAGCGTATTCCTCTATGTCTTATCTTTGCGTCATCTCTCCTTCTCGCTGATCGAAGAGCTACATTTTAAAGATAGTGTAGCAGCAACTTCAGATTATAGACTAGTACTTCATATCCAATCAGGCAACATGTCGTCACAGCAGCAAGAAAAAGCACAACTGACTAGTATTTGTTATTTTGGGGCATAATGTACGGCATGCTTCTGCACATCCCCAGTGAAACAGTCACTGTATGCATGCCCAGGTTTCAGGTGACTAGAGCTAACAACTTACTGTAATTGAAGAAGGCAATGTGCAGAAATCAAGACGGATTGGTGCTGCAAACGGGGGCCACCTCCCTGGAGCCCCAGTCTATTAACACTGTCACTCTGCTCATCAGCCCAGCACCTGTCCGCTCCCCCTCCTGGCTGACTTTAATCATGCTCACTAATAAAAGCCATTATATCACACAACTACTGTATCCCACGTAGCACCACACCGGTTAACGTGGTAAACAACACATAAATGATACACAGGCAACAGAAAGAGAGAAAAAGACTCACTATAAACCCACACGGTAAACTTGACATACTTCCTGACTCCAGACCATTGGGATTACTCAGGCGAATTGATGAACCTCAGTCACAGGGGCGATATTATTTGGCTACCTTCCTACCTGTCTTAGAGGTAGAGAACCCATGTGGATGTTTAGAATGATTACATGCTATAAAGATGAATTGCTCCTCCTCTGTGTTTATGACTTGGCGTCGGTGTGTTGTCAGAGGCAATATAGCAGAGATGGCAAACAGAGACAGGTGCATTTGTTTACTGCTAATGGGAGCTAGTAAAGCAACAATGCTAATGTGCTCTTCAGCAGCAGACTTTGGGCATCTGCTTGGTCGGAAGTCATTATTGTCAATACACATTAGTAACTAAACAAAGCAAAGATATGTCTCTGATCGTGCACCTGGTCATTCATACCGGACAAGTTTTTTTACGCAGCATATCATATACACTTGCGTATTGTGCAAGAAATAGAGGAGACACCAAAGGCGTGGGCCTACGGGGACGCTACATATCTAATACATATTAGATAACATGGGCGCCAAAATAAAAATAGCTGCACTACGCTGCTATACTTGACACTTACTTTGGTGGCTACATTTTCACCGACCTATAAGAAAGATGGCCACACTGATGATACTGGTGATAACACAGATTAGCATAATGACCACTTTTGCAGCATCAGCAACTTTTAGTAACAATGATAGTGACAACTTCATCAAGAGTCATAACAGGGTCCTTATCCCCTTTCCTACAAAAGTGAACCAGAAGATCACTGAGTCATACCTGTTGGAACTCTCTAGCCTACTCCACCACAGGGTGCAGGTTTTAGGCTCAGAGTCCATGGAAGTCCAAGAGAGGACAAGATCTGCCAAGGAATGGTACAAAGCTCATGTTGGTTCTTCATAGCTTAGGTGATCAAGAATGAGTCACTTATGGCCATTTTCAATTTGACTCACTTTCAAAAATACTTTGGCATTAGCTAGTCTAGCCAGTCTGATGTCATATTCTCATTAGAAAAGAGCAGGTGATTCAGTGTTCTATTTTTTGTCACAGTTGAGGATGGGTCAAAGAACACATGCACGCTAGTTTTGCACCCAAAATGTATATTGTCGGAAAAATAATCTGTATTATTAAATGTTAAGAGTCCCTCTTTATAATTTTCTGTAAATTGAGTAATGCCAGAAATGCCACTCCACAACCAATATTACTGTATTGTTCTGTGATAGCTGAAGAAACCTACGTGCTTTTACTTAAAACAAAGCCAAGCAGCCTTTTCATTCTTGCAGAAGCGATCGGTGTCAACGCTCTTCAAAAAAGACATTGCACTTTGCTGTGACCTCCCTAATAGCAAAAGTTTGCAGTTATTTGTGTGTTGTCAGGGGCAATGAGTCGTCAGTGGTCGACAGCCAGCCGAGCGCTTGAGCACAGACCTCTGCTGCTTTAATGGAGGAAGGAGAAGAATACAGTGAAGTGAGGGCAGAGAGAGACTTCCCCCCACCACAGCCCCTACTTCTACTCTTGGCTACCCCCATCCCGGAGAGTGCTTTCGAAGACAGCAAAGCCACGTCAGAATCAAGTCTCAGACAGATGAACAAAAAAGGGAAGGAGCAAAAGAATGACGCGGGATGAGCTGCCAGTGGTTTTGTTCGTGCGTCAACCCTGAGCCTCAGATGTAACACAGGGAAGGAAGAGGAGGAGGAGGGACTGTATAGGAGAGGGAAAAAAGAAAAAAATAAGGGAGATAGGGAGAGGAGGGGAAGGA
Source organism: Percina caprodes (assembly GCA_013375575.1). Classification (NCBI taxonomy): domain Eukaryota; kingdom Metazoa; phylum Chordata; class Actinopteri; order Perciformes; family Percidae; genus Percina; species Percina caprodes. The sequence continues at coordinate 9,641,086 of JABXJD010000005.1, read as the reverse complement.
GGGGAGGGGGTGGGGGGAATCAATATTTCTGCGACGTGGCCACTCAAGCCACTGCCAATGACAGCAAACATCATGAAAAGATATGAGAGCAGGGAAGGGGAAAGAAATGAAAAAGATAAGAAGAGAACAGTAAAGTAAATGACATCTGAAGCTATTTCCTCCAGGGCATTGCCTATGTGTCGAGCCTCGAGGACTCAGCGGAGTTATAGGCAGAGTTAAATTTCTATTAGCTCTGAGAGGAAATTTAGGTTCTCTGTCTCTGGAGAAGGACTTGAGTGGAGACGCAAAGTACCCCCATTGTCATGTGACAGATGACAACAGCGCAACCTTAAAACGAGTCACGAGGTTCACTGCTAAATAGTAACTGTCAGTGAAAGTGGTTTAAAGAAGAGTGAAGACATTTAAGAGCATGATGTCTTAATTTAAGGCAATGTGCTTCCAGAGCTTTAAAGCAAGCAATTTGTGCATTCAGGTCAATATAGATATCAACTATTGATGGGAAATTGTATTCCTTGGAGCTACTGACACCTGACAGTGGGCACAGTGATGAAAGTAATGGTAACAATAGTGGCTGCAATTATTCTGTTGCCTTTACAGCTCGTAGTTTCCCAGCTCACAACTACACACTTTCTCAAACTATTCTCTGATTGACATCCAGCAGCTGTTACTCTTAGGATACTCTCCAAATGCTATAATATATAGAGACACATAAATGAACCGCAGGTCAAAATGATTTCTCATCCCTTCTCACGAGGCTCAATCAAAGGAGTCATTACGTAGGTTGAGGGATTCTTAGTTCCAACCTGTCGAGTGTGCTGAATTAAGATAAAGGACATTTTGTCATCACGTGGGAGGAACTTTCCCCATCAGGATTTCAGAGCATCATTAAGTATTTTATTTCAACCAACATTTCACCATAACTATCCGTACATCCTTTTTCTTACAATAACTGGGTGCACAGTGGGTGATAAAAACTGTTATTTTTGGAGAATTCAGTGTTATTTATGGCGTAATCCGCTTGCATCTCCTTCTTCTTCTCCCTGCTGTGTTGCCGAAAGGCATGCCAGGAAAAGATAAAATGTCTTGACTTAAAACAGAAGCTAAACAAATAAAAGAACCTTATATAAGTTGCACTTCTCAAAATGTTTGAAGCCTGATAATAGCCACGTGCAGTTTAACTGAGTTTGTTAAAAGATGAGTTATATGTAATTTGTATGCCGTGCTCATAATTTTTTTGGTGATTTCTTTTTATTTGTATATGTAAAATGTATGCAGGGGTGGAAAGAGTACTAGATTAATTTACTTAGTTAAAAGTTAATTACTTAACAAAAATGTATCCCACTTAGAGAAAAGTAAAAAGTAGTTCAAATGTTCTGTGAGTATGTGTTATAGCGTTGGAAGGGTGGAAAACCATTTAGGCTCCAAAATAAACATACTTTTTGTATAACATGATAGAAACATCCAACTAGAGCCCTTGTCCATGTCAAACAATATATTCCTGTTCTATTGATGGCACTTTGCAGCCAGCATACAACTGATTATCAAATACACAATCATCTCCTTAACTTAACAGGATCAACCAGAAAAGAGGACAAAACTTAGACAATTAAACACAAATGTTGGATAATAAATAAAGAGCTATGGATATTAGGGGTGGGAAAAAAATTGATTCTTAGATGCATCGCAATTCTCTTTAGAACTATTCAATGCTTGATTCTGATGATTTAATAATCGATTATTAAAAACAATTTGTACAAATCGGGAAACAGAGTGACTGAAAGAGGATGGGTTAATTGACAACAACTTAGAGTTTAGGCAAGAGTGCAGGAAAAAAAAATAAAAAATTGCCAAAATATACACATGATCTAATAAGGTATGCATGAAATAATTAGGCAAAACACATAAAGGCTGTTCATCTACTTTATCACATTACATCTGATCACCTCATGTTTCATGTTCTAAGAAGCCAGTTATCCACCTCTAAATATGACTGAGCCTCTGACATGGAAGACTATTGTAAGAGAAGGTGACTTTCACAAGCATGTTTAAGGCGTAAGCATGGAATGACTACAAAATAAAAACCACAGTAGACAAAACGTTTCATTAAAACTGTGACAAATACTGTATATGTCAAAATCTAGCAAACTCAAATGTATATGTATGGTAACCTTTTTTAAATCACGGATGAAAATGTACATAAAAAGATTGTGGCATCGATATGCATTCATAATTGGTTTAGAATTGAATTGTTGGCCTCTGAATCGGAATTGAATCGTCAGGTGCCCAGAGATTCCCACCCCTTATGGATATATGGGTGCAACATACTTACTTAACTTAATACATAATTAATAGCAGATTAAAACATTGCCAAGACAGACAACATATAAGTATAAACAATACAACACTCCACATATTATTATTATTACATTTTATAACACACATATTAAAGCAAAAAAACAGAACTTGACAGTTTCTGCACAAAGTGCAGTTTACACTCACACGCACACAACGCCACGCTATGTTGGACAACAACGTTGACGATCTCCTTTGGAGACCCTCACAGTCAATTTGTTGTTGTACTCACCTGTCTGAACACCATTCAGTAAGCCTTGAGCGCTGCAAAGTCCTCCAAAATCTGTACTTGGTTCAACTTCTTTGCTTGATCATTCTCAAAGCAACCAGTCGATCCATCCTCTCTGTACCACTATAACCATTCCACTCAGCCACATTTTTAGCTCATTGAGCCCCCTGCAGTCACAAGTGTGACATGTATTGTCAAAAACAGCAGAAATAATTCACACTCCTCACTGAAGGTAAAAGTTACTCGGTCAACGCAGTCAACCGTGGTGCATTAAACCAGTGAATAATTACATTATATTAATAACCTTAACTAATAGTGATGCAATTCTTATGCCATTGTTGTACAGTTCACAAACTGCTAGACCAGTAGGGACTGCATCTCTCACATCCCTTGACAACATGTATATTTTCTAGAGTGTCACCTCTCTGGAGCTCTGGAGCTTTGGAGCTCTGGAGCTCTGCCCTCCTGCGGTCGCAGACACAATAACAACTTCTTTTCTGCTGCAGCTGCTGATATTGAATGCAACCTGACATTAGTCAACTAGTACAATTAAAATAAAAAAACACATATAAAAAAAAAATATATATATATATATATAAAGTAGATAGAAGTACATAATAAATATACTTTGTTACAGTAACATGAGTAAATATACTTTAATTCCTGCATTTATGTATATGTCTGGACATATGCATTGTGTGTACTTCTATATACACACAATAGAAACTCAGTGGATTTGTGTATTTCGGTGCTCATCTGTCTGATTCCATACTGCTTGAGCTAGCTTGTTGTTACATACTGTATTTGTCCATATTTACTTTATATCACTAAATTGCTTTTGTTCATGTTTCTTTCTAGGGCTTCCCTCTTATTGCTGGGGCTTGAACCTTAGCAATTCTACAATTTAGCATAATTTTCTGTTTGGGGCTTCTAGAGAAGTGTTCGTGTAAAGCCTATGAAATATGTCTTTATTTGGTGTAATAACAGTGCTTTATGGTCACTTCACTATTTTTTCACCTTTACCAAATGTATAAGCCCTAAGGCAAAAGGATGGGTTGCCGCTTTAATAGTTGTCTAGACACTTAGTTTAGAAGAAAATAAAAAAATATTTAAATTTAAAGCGGCCAAAATTGGTTTTCAATTATTAACAACACACACACTTAATATAAGAAAACAAATCTATATGACTGTCACAAACTTGCAGAGAGAGATCCCATTCTTTCATAACCACCTATCTTGAATTAAGCCTCCCAATTCTTTGCTAAATAAAGCTAAAATATCTCCACAAATAGTACAATACATGCACACATACACACAATCCTATTGTTTCCTCTGCTGTTTATCCAGTGCATTTTATGTAATAGAGGGGGGCCTGACTTTAATGGAGCAGGTGATTTTAGGTTGTGCCGTTAGCAGCGGAGAGATAGAATATCTTCCTAAGGCCTACGGATAGCACTTTTTATGAGCTGCTCATTGCTGGAACTACATCAACCTGTCCAAGGCCACCACTGCACCAGGGTCTTTAACACCCTTCCCCCATTACCCACCTCTATCATCCCTGCAATCATATAAGCCTAGTTCTGTTTTTTACTCTCCTAAGTTCTGTTTTTGTTTGTGTATTTTCATCGGGAAAAAAGGCATTTATTAAACTGGGAGAATGAGCTAAATTGGAAAGAACTACTTGTAATTGTTTTTCATTTATGCTAAAGGGGATTACCATAGCAAATTGCCTTTATAAAACAAATCAGCCAATCCTCATAACGACACATGAAGTATATGCACACACACACACATACACACAAATTGATTTGACATAAAGCAAGGGGAAAAGACAACTGCTTAAATAGCCAAGTGCACTCTGGTCAGCCTGTGGAGCTTTACACTCCCACACACACTCTGAGAAACCTACCCACAAACACACATACACATGGGCAGCCACCCTTTCAGAGCAGTAGTTGATTTTGGAATTTAACATTACCATCAGGTCTTCCTGCTTCATAAAACCCATACCCTAACCTCCAGAAGTAGGTAGTAATGAGTTACATTTACTCCGTTACAATAAAAAAATTATACTTCTAGGAGTAGTTTTAAATCACTATACAAATCACTATACTTTTTCATTTTACTTGAGTAGATTTGTGAAGAAGAAACTGTACTCTTACTCCGCTACATTAGGCTACAATGAGCTCATTACTTTTCTTTTTACCTCTTTGGTATTCTGCGAGTCATTGTTTTTATGCCCTCTGCATACGCCTCATTTTAATGTTTTATTTTGACAGAGAGAGAGACTTACGCTAAAGGCTCTACCACATGACTGTGTTTCACCAATCAAATGTAGTCTGCAATCTCGTCACGTGATCATACACAATCTCAGCAGCAGGACGGGTTAGCTTCACAATCGTAGCAAAACAAAAATGTCATTATGCATATTTTTTTCATTTGTATTTGTCTGATTAAATGCTTGTGTTAAAAAAAAAATCAAACGTTACTCAACAGTTACTCAGTACTTGAGTAGTTTTTTCACTAAACACTTTTTTACTCTTACTCAAGTGATTATTTGGATGACTACTTTTTTACTTTTACTTGAGTCATATTATTCTGAAGTAACAGTACTTTTACTTGAGTACAATTTATGGCTACTCTACCCACCTCTGCTAACCTCACAACCGCCCATTACCATCAACACAGTGCTCTGGTCGCTGACCCCAGATTACCATATCAGTAATTTTTCACCCTCAGATCAACACATCCAGGATAAGACAAGGGGGAGGGACAGGGGGAGACAGAAGAAAAGAAGTGGACGATGGGATGCTACATCAACAGCAAAGCCAAATTATTGCCAATCAGATTTTATTCACAGCTCAACTGCTAGACAAATTGCGTCTCATGCCATTTGCTATGGGTCAGGGCACTGCGTAATTTCATTTTAATAAGTCATTTTCCAGGGTGGGATGACACTGCACCACACACAAATACACATGCTTGAGCACACTCTCTCACTCTCACTCTCACACACACACATGGCCTCACACTCAGACATGTCACCACCCTCTCATACAAACAAGACTGTGTGACTATGTCTTCAGGGGTTGATATTTTATGGAGTGAAAGAATTGGATACACTGACAGTGATCTTGAGAGTGACTTTAGTTTGAGAGAAGGGTGAAACGTGAAATAGAAACATGATTAAACATTCTGTCTTGTTTTTATTGTATTTGTTTTTGCTTAATCAACCATCAGTAAAAAGAAGGAAAAAAAAAAAGCAATGTGGACATTAAATATGTATTAAAAGACAAATATTGTGAATAGAATTGAAATCTTAATGTCATGTAATAGGCTTTAAGGACAAAGATTATTTTGAAATTCCTCATCAGCAATAGTGAAAGCAAATTAGCATCATCACACCATGAAACTGCAGGTACGATGAATGCATAAATACCAAATTATGTCAGTACATAAAACTGCCTGGATTTTGTCTCGGGGCATTCGATTTCTTTTAGAGATTACTCTGCGGCCATCTGCTCCATTACGATTCTCCACAAGGTGTGAGTTGGAGTAAATTGATTGGAGTAATATATACATATATCTGTGCAAATAAACAACTTGTGCCTTGGGGGGCTTTCTGCGCATCATTTCTTTAGAACTCCTCAGGAATCAAAGGCGCTAATATCAACGGCTGCCATGTGGAATAACATCAGGCACTCATGAAAATGCAAGTCCCATATATATCAGCATCAAGAAGAGACCTGCGAGAGTTACCGTGTCAGCGATGGGACGTACAGTCAAATCAAATTCCCGGTGCTGCAAAAAAATCACTTCTAAATAGACCATAAATTCTTGATAAAAATGTGCACTGGATTCAAAGGCTGTTCCGCTGGCTGCCTGTCATGTTCATAACTGGGTCTTTGAAGTCGGCTGTCAGTGGTCGATGCTGAACCATCTTCAGAGGTGCGCCAGTGCTCTCCCTCCTGTTCTTTCAAGTTCCCGTCCAGCAGCCAGTTTATAGGGTGATGTTAGCTCTGAATGTGCAGTTGCTGCTCTGGAGATTGGGCTGGTCAATCCTCCTGTCAGAAATATCATCCTCCTAGCAAGACATGTTTGTGTAAAGTCTAGCCATCCTCAAAGAGGATGGAAGTCTGGAGGCGTATTCAGTGGGGTGAAAAACAGGGTTTCCAGATGCAGAATTTTAATTTACTGTATTTGTTACTAGTCTCCACATTGAGGGAGACTTTGAAGAGAACACAAAATTGAATTATTTTCAAAAAGCAGTACATCATAGCTCATCAGACCTACACTATATTGTCGTATATAAATATCAGTTTTTCTGATTCTAGTTCCCATTTGCTTCAGGTAGAATATTCTCACTAAACAGGATATTTGATTTTCAAGAGAGAGTAATACTAGGTCAGCACAGTCAAGCATGACGGCCAGCACAAATACCACCAAGTCAGGAAGATACAGTCCGGGGTGAGGAAGTAGAGATAGCAGTGTAACTAAAGATACAGCCTGCAAGTAGAGAGCAATAGCCCTCAACAGATAGAGAGCCCTAGGGCTAGAAGATAGGCCCATAGCAGTAGAAACATTTTTTGACAAAATAGCTGACATTATCTTTTAATTAGATTCACACTGTTTACTAGCTTGTTTGTTCTCTCATTTATACATTACCTGATATAGCTTTCCTTTATCTCATGTAGGGGTTGGAGAAGTTGATGATGGTGGCGGTGTTGGTGGTGATGTAGCGACAGTGAAAAAGCAAGCTGATATAAGGGAACATTTTTTAAATAACTTCTATTTTACATAACGACTTAGTAATTGAATGGAAACTTCTGCACAACTCAAGTCATTTTTAACAGTTTAAATGATCCACAAGAGGAAATGCCAGAGAACGGTAGACCAATTGAGCTGTCTGAGCAGTGTCTTATGTGGGTGGTAGAAATTCAAAAAAAAACAAAAAAAATCACCTCTCCATTTCCTTTGAAAAATTCTATGAAATGATGCACGCATTCATCAATTTAATGGAAGATGCAAATTTTCTCATTAAAAGGCTGAAGCACGAGTTCCTCTTACACAGAGTAAATTCATACAGTAATTAGCATGTTCCCCTCACTGGCCCTGAAGCATTTATACTATAATACTGTCTGAGGCCAACAAGCACAGTTAGCCTCTGTCATAGATCCTTGTATGATATTACAAATGCTGCAAATTCAGGACATTACATTTCCAAAGAAACAGTATGACAATTTAAGGTGTGTATTTCATAAGATGTTACAAGGAGACCGGTGTCTCAAGTGTTAATTTTTATGTTTTTTTAAAAACTCCAATTTCTTTACTGTTACGACCCTTAAGTTAATAATAATCTATCTATCTATCTATCTATCTATCTATCTATCTATCTATCTATCTATCTATCTATCTATAATATAATATAATATAATAGTGAAATAAAAGATAATTGGTAGAGTACTGTGATGTGTTCATCCCTCTTTTGGTAGTTTGGGTTTACAATTCATGTTACTTCCTAGCTTCGACTAGGCATAAGCTCCCCTCTGATTATGGTTATACATACGGTAGAGAAAAACCAGAGGGTTGTGGTAGGTGTATACCACAACTGCATTTGTGCTGGAACCCACATACACTTCAAAATGTTGCAAGGCAAGGAGCAAAACCAAGGCTTCCTTCTCAATAGTGTAATAATTAAGCTGATGCCGCTTAAACTTAACTGAGAAGTAGCAGACAGGATGGCTAATATAGTCGGGCCCATCTTGCAGCAGCACCGCTCCAGCTCCAGTAGCACTTGCTTCCACCTCGATCTTGAATGACTTAGTGAAGTCTGGGGCCCACAGTACTGGAGCATTACAGAGAATAGACTTTGCACATTCAAAGGCATGATGGCACTCACTGGTCCACACAAAAGGTTGGATTGGGCTACACAAGTGAGTGAGAGGGGCTACCACCACAGAAAGGTTTCGGCAGAAACACTGATAATACCCAGCCATCCCTAGGAACCGCCGAAGCTCAGGTCTGGTGGTGGGCACAGGGTAAGACAGAATGGCATCCACCTTCGCAATTAGAGGGTGCACCTGCCCTCCGCCAATCTGCTTCCCAAGGTAGGTCACGACGGCTTTCCCAAACTCACATTTGGCCAGGTTAAGGGTTAGAGAGGCTTGATCTAAACAGTCAAACAGTCATTAATATGGACATGTGATCAGACCAAAAGAAGGAGTACACCACAACGTCATCCAGGTATACAAGTCTAACTTTGTGATGTAGGTAGCTGCACCTATACTATCCACAGTCCTCCATGCGTGGCAAAAGGATGAGTCAAGCACCGTGACTGCATTAACTTTACGGAAGTCTGTGCAAAAACAAGGAGAACCGTCTGACTTAGGCGTTAACAGACAGCACTCCAAGAGCTACGACTAGGCTTAGACTAGGTACTGCACCTCCTTCTGCTGCTGCTGCTGCTGCTGCTCTCTTTATGGCAAATGGCACCAATAAGCGTGCCGCTTGATGGGGGGAGTTTTGCCGACATCAATATCATGCTCCAGCACAGTAGTACATGAAGACACATCTCCAAAAAGTGTGGGACACGACTGAAACAGACTCTGTACATCTACCTTTCCTATCTTTTAGATGCCCAAAAAGGAGATGTACAGAGTCTGTTTCAGTTGTGTCCCACCCTTTTTGCTGTAGGTCATCACGCAGCTTCTATCCATCAGTGTGCATCACCGGAATGGACACCAGAGACACGGAGGCATCGGTAGCCATAGGCTCAAGCTGGATCTTCTTTAGTTCCGGGTGATCTGGCCGCTCCCCTAGAATGAAACATTATATTCACATGACAGTCACGAAAGCCATCTCTGGCCCAGAGTTTAAATTATCTAGTCATAACAGATGGGCATGTGAACCGTGCAGTAAGAGCAGGACTAGATTTAGGCATCAGCATTAACACCCTGTCACCAGGCTGAAACGTATGCTCAACTGCTCTTTTGTCATACCGTCGTTTCATACTTCCCTGGGAGATAGAGAGAAACAAGCATAGTGCAGACGTTCCCGGAACCGAGTGACAAACTCAAGGACATTGGTCTGTGGTGATGTACTGGGGAATAAAAATTGTTCTTTTAGCACTTTCAAAAGGTCCACGTACACTATGGCCAAACACCAGCTCGGCCGGGCTAAAGCCGAGTGACTCCTGCTTGTCTTCACAGGTAGCAAACAGTAAAAATGGCAGACCATCATCCCAACTTTTACCTGTTTCCAGGCAGTACCTGCGCATCATTGCCTTGAGGGTCTGATGCCATCACTCTAGAACCCCTTGTGACTGGGGGTGGTATGGACTAGAGACAGCATGCTCAATGCCCAGGGACGCTAACATCCGTTTAAATACCTTTGACTGGAAGTTGGTACCTTGATCGGTTTGAATAACTGTCAGGAGTCTAAATGTTGTGAAGAACTTTAGCAAAGCTTTTGTTACAGCCAGAGCAGTGATTCTGCGGAAAGGGATGGCTTCAGGAAAACATGTAGCAGAACACATTAAGGTGAGCAAGAAGACTTTGATTTAGGTAGTGGCCCCATACAGTCAACAATCACATGCTCAAATGGTTCACAGCGGGTTTGGGTTGGAGTAAAACAAGTGGTACTGCTTGGTTAGGCTTACCAGCATGTTTTACAGAACCTGGCTACATCCGCCTTTAAACCCGGCCAGAAAAAGTGTTGGAAGATACGGTCGTATTCCTCATCCATTTCATCCTTTGCTAACATAGGTCAGGCAATCCATTTTCGCATCAACACTCCATCATTCACATTAAACGAATGTGTCTTCTCCCCTTCTTTTACCTTTGTAACTCCCACAAAACATTTAGTGAGACTAGCATCACTTTTTTGTGCTTCACTCAAGGACTCACGTGACGCAGTCAATAATGGAAGGATCACTGTTGGCACAGTTGGGGGGTCCTGTTCAGGAATTGAAGACACTGGAAGACCAATGGAAGGCAGTATATCCTCCGTAAGAGCAGGGCCAGCAGGGAGACGGTAAGGTTGGCATCTTCCTGTTTACGAGCCTGGGATCGAGTGGGGACACTAACAGAAAACACGTCAGGATGACTTTTTAACACTTCATCCTATGTTGTCTGGTATCTTGGATATCCACCACTTCAGGACAAGGCAGTACTTTATTCCCAGCTATATCATTACCCATTATAAACTACAGCAACATCAAAGACGCACAAAATTAACTTTGACCGGACATGTACACAATGAAGTGGGGCGGATGCGCATCCCATTTCTCTGTACTATGTACTATTATACTTTCTTTACAGGAGGTTTCTTCGCGAGAGGCAGAACATCAGAGAGCATGAGAGACTGCGAACCACCAGTGTCTCTCAATATCTTAACATGCCGCTTATTTGCGCAGGATTTGAAGTCCTGTCAATGACACAAATCCATCAAAAATGAAAGGCATTAAACATTCCTCAGGTTTTTCAGCAGGCCTAGCCAGTGTCACTGGGGAAAGGTCAGAAGGACTTACTTTCTTGATCAAACCAACACCTTTTGTTTGTTTCTCTTGTGGAGACTGCTGTTTACGCTTTAGAGCCAAGCAATCAGCAATTACATGACCGGTTTTCTGACAGTAGAAGCACGGTCTGTGTAGTTTTGGGCTGATGGGGGCTTTGGGTCGCTGAGACTGCGCTTACCCACAAAGATGCTTCTGTGTGTTAGGGCAAATTCTTCTGCCTGGAAAGAAAATAGCAACTGAGCTACAGAGTCAAATCAAAACACACAGTGCTAACCTCCCTGGCTGTCCACAAAACAGGAGAAAAAGGGGGTCAAAACAAATAGCAGAGAACCCTTACCAGCGTCAGATAATCGGGAGACATTAACAAATAGGCACCAGCAAAGAGTAGTTCACCAACTACAATCAGCACGACAAGAAGCTCGGTGGCAAGAGGAAGGGGGCGGGGCCTTGGACCTGGGAGCTCACATGCAGCTTCTCTGATTACCAGACGTAAAACAGCTGTGGATGATCCAGGCAGTCAGGTGTCGCAGACCTGAAACACAAAAACAAACAGCTCTCTTCCAACAAGAGGCCAGGGTAACATTAGAGAACATAACGATTACCTAACTCAAAGTCACAGCCACAGATTTTGTTAACTTTGTACAGAGCTGGGCCAGCTGTTTCCCCTTTTTCCAGTGTTTATGCTACACTTAGCTAACAGACCACTGGCTGAAGCATTATATTTATTTCATAGCCATCAAACTTTTCCTCTAACTCTCAGAAAGAAAGTGAGTGAGCATATTAATCTGAATTAATTCCTTTAAGATTAGGCTCAGTCATACAAAATGCAATTTCTATTATTATTATTATTATTATTATTATTATTATTATTATTATTATTATTATTATTAGTAGTAGTAGTAGTAGTAGTAGTAGAAGTGGTATTATGGTTGAATAATATTGTATTAATCTATCTGTAGTAGTGTTGCCAACTGCATCTAATTGTTTTCACTTTGGTAAATAGGCTAATACACTCATGTTACCTACAGTTGGTTGATGACGTTTTCATTGCTGGCCAACAACAATGAGGTAAAATTGCCCCCAAGGCACTTTAAAGTACTAACATCATCCTAAATTTGTGCTTCAGTTGCAGAACTGTACTCACATTTTGGATGTGAGTTTTAAAAAACAACAACCTTGCAACCGAGACAGAAAATGCAAACAGATGGTTTTTCATTGCTGTTTCAAACAACAGGCTTCCTATTATAGGCTATCATTATAAGCTATTTAGAAGTTTTTTGTTCAGACTCGTTGAATCTGCCACTGTTTACATCTGCTTTGCAGTCTTCTGCTTAGTCTCCCCACAAGCTGTTGTGTGATTTGGGTAAATCTACTAAAACACATTAGATGTGTCGTTGACAATATCCTTTACCTCTGCTGTTTCCATATTCCTGTTCAGTTTCCATCCCCAGATCCCCTCTTACTTTGAACGTAGCAGTGGTGCTCCTTTGCTTTCTTATGTAAAACTATGCTCAGCTGTTGGCAGATCTCAACACTACTTAAAATGTACATCATGCCTCCATCCTGTGCTGACTCTACACTTATATACATTAATTTTGTCTGTCTACATTGCTGAAGTACCATGGCCACACTAATGCATCTTCATACCTGTCGAAGTATGAAGATGCATGCAATATTTGAAATAATGTTTGTAGGTTAATGAAAATGACTCAGAGGATTGCATTTTATCATAGATATGTCACTTTAATAACTGTCAGATATGCTGAGACACAAGAACGTTCACTGCTTTTCTTGTAGATACACATTTCTCACTAACCCTTCCAATTCAGAGGATGTGAGGTCACTATTTTTAATGTAAATGTTTGAGTGAGTGTTTAAATTTTTATTTGCCTTGATGAAATGTATGCATGTTGAATTACATACGCTCAGACTTTCAGTCGAGCACACCAAGCGCCCTTGTCGAGGTCAGTCTTTTCACAGCATATAGGTGAGGATTCCAGATGATTTTTTCATATTTTATTTTGGTCAATCTGGGCTTCTTAAGTTCTATTAAATAATGCATTTTTCTGCATGTGGTGAGGGGATAAAGTGGCTCTTAACGTGAGCTCCCACCCAATACGGGGCTCTCCCTGTCAAGGTCCAGGTGAGCTACCTCTGAGCATGCCACCGTCGCTGTGGAGGTAACTTTCATGCTCCGCTGGGCAAACATTTTCCAGGTCACATTTTTCAATTACATTGAGAGGCAGGTCCCACAGGCAACCAACCTCCTAGCAACATCCACCCAGGCACACACACACACACACACACACACACACACACACACACACACTTCACCATGCACTCACATAAACAGACTAACCTCCTCACCCTTCCCCCATACCTTTCCCACATTCTGTGTTTAGCAGCACAGCATCTTCCCTTCCTCTGCAAATCTTCAAAACACACAAACTCAGCTCAGATTTTGGGAGGAAGAGCAAAGCACGTGAATAGTGGAGACTGGAAAAATCCTCCAAGGAGACTGCAAAAAAACATAGATTATGTTGACATTTTGACAAGAAGGCTTTTGTCCAAAAAACGTCAGTGTACATTTAGCTATCTATTTAATCATAATCAATACATTGTTGACCAAAATAAGCTAGAGGCAAATTGTCTATCAGCGACCAGGCACAGGACCCATTTTAGCTATTAAATCTGTCAAGGTTCCTCAAGTTCAGCGTGAGGTGTCTATCTCATCTGAAGACTTTGAAGTCTCTCGCTCTGTCTGTTGCCTCAGGCATGTGTTGAGATATGAGGATTCTGCCTCATCTGCCTAATGCTGCTTGTGTAGCTAATAGTCCAGAAAACACTGCTCTGTGAGGCCGCACACGAGCACTTTAAATTATCTTTGGCTGTCACCAAAGGAGAGCGACCTGCCATGCTCTGTCACTCATGATTCAACCAATCTGAAGGTGTTTGGGTGGTTAGCAGGTTTAAAGGGTGGCAAATAGTTGTGAATGTTGAGGAGACATGTATTTAAGGGAATTGGAAATTGCTTTGTGTCGAGCTAAACAATAGTTCACTTAAGTATAAGTATCAGAGTAAGTAACAGGGTCCGATATAGCTTATTTGTCATTGTCATAGAGCACTTGTCCAAAAATATTTAAGAACATTCAAAGTCAACAGGCATCCAAAGAGCTCTGTGAGGATGGATGCCTGGCCAATCCTAGCACTTGAATGCTACGTGGGCAAGTAACCAAGTGTTTTATTCACATCAGCATCAAAACATGCTGATGTTTTAGCAGGTCTAGCAGGTGTAATGTTTATCATTTTCATAGTCTCAGTTTACAGCTGAGCCTGATGAGGATCTCATTCATTTTGCAGGTCATTTGGTAACAAATACAACTGATGGCAGTGCTAGAGAAAATCGGGGATCACCAAAGTTAGTGTAATTTATCCTGAGGGGAACATGAATGTCCGTACCAAGTTTAATTGCAATCAATCTGATAGTAGTTTAGAGTTTTCACTCAGAAAGACAAATGTCCCCCTCATGGTGGTCATACAGGAAAGGTCATAGGATTACCAAATTCATTAGGATACATCAACTGGGAACCATGAATGTACAAATTACATCGATAAACGTCTATATTTATGGCAAGGAAATCACACAATTCTGGGGGCAACAATTTAAAATAAAAAATATAATGCAATATTATATTCAGTAGTCCAGTAAGGACATGGGCTGGATACGACAACACTTGACCCCAAAGTCCAGTTGTTTAGTTAGCATGAACAGGGCTTATGTTAACTTTTTTTCCCCAAGGAGCACGTTTTGCTCACAAGCTGAAAAATGTAGAATTGACGTAATAGGGTGCTGCTTTGACTGCTAAATTGTACAATAACACAATCATGTTATGGATACAAAATGTTGTGAAGTGTAATGTTTTCTACATTGTACTGATATTAAACATTATCAGTGATGTTGAATATAGCCTACAGTGGATGGACCACCACAGTTCAACATTCATGTGAACCACAGATTAATTTCAGTTTGACCAACATAGTGTAAAACTAAACACTACATGAATAGGGTGCAGCAGAAAGATGGAGCAGTTTGATGCTGTTTGTTCAGGGTTTTCATTGTGACCTACACTTCGTATCAGGCGTTAAAACCAACGGTACCAAAACATTTAACACGACAACGAGACGTTTTTAACCGGGAATGAAACTGTCTCAATGTAATACTGATGCTGTCAGCCGGCCACGCAGACAGACAGCAGCCGGAGCTCTGGCGAAGCCCTGCGCCCATCAGCAGCGGCTTCTCGCTGCGCAGCTGGTCTCCCAGAGTAATCTCTGATTGGGTCAGTCGGCCATTTCGGGACCAGGCTGGCCGTTGCAAACTGGCCAAATGCTTAATATTTATTATTATTATTATTATTATTATTATTATTATTATTATTATTATTATTATTATTATTATTATTATTATAATATAATCATAATTATAACCATAGTGAAATCATGCAAGCAATAAAAACCCACCCTATGAACTGTCAGTCTGTAAAGACAAGTTATTTGTATATTTAAAAAATGGCAATTGCCAGATGGCCAATCCACCCCTGCACACAAGTTCAAAATAGTCCTCAACAATATACTATTTATTCCTGTTCTAGTAATGTTTACTAAGAACTAGTGTCCAGCTGCATTAACTAATTATTTTTCCATTTAAAAAAACTGACATAAAAGTATGTATTCATGACCTGTTCACATTTTGTACAGGAACAATGAGGTGCCACAGATAGGCTGGGGAAGTGGGAAAGTACTGAGAGACAGACTACAGCATTGGTTGCTTTGGCTCATTTCATTTGGATTAGTTGACAATCCCAAAAATATAGAATAACATCAAACTTTTCCTTTAAAGCCATGCACATTAATTACATTTCTGTAAATGTGCCGTCTGGAGCCAGCTGGATGTCTTTGAACTCTAATCACTGGGCATGACTTCCTCCATCAGTCAGTGCCTTTTAAATCCCTACAAGGAGCCGACTATTGATATTAATGCACAAACAAGTAGAGAAAAAACCCTGAAGGTTGCATGTCATTTACAGGTATCACACAAACAAATATGAAGCCACCACACACAGACAGCATGATGTGCAGACCGAACAGCATGAGATAAATTAAAGATGGCAGACAGATCAGATATGATAAAACAACATTAAGGCATCTGCGTGGTCCCGGAAGGCTTGTATTGTAGACACGTTGAGAGTTTTGTTGTCATTACTTAGAATTCCCTATAGTGGCGGCAGAAACTACGCACTATAGCTTTAAAAAAAAAAAAATCTTTCTAGACAGTAAGATAAAAAAATTACAGGTGAGATTGAGAGCAGTACATGTATGCCTCAATTTGCCAACAGAAAAAAATGGCCATTGCTGAGCAATGAGTTGGGTGTGTGACACTATGCAGGCCGAGAGGATGGGACTGCAGGCTACATGCAGGGACACTGGGTCACAGGGGTTAGAGCAAGCTGACTTGACTGGTGAAAGCACATAATAAGGCACACAAGCATACATACACACACACACACGCACACATACACACACACAAAGTACAATAAAAAAAACCTGATTAAAAACACTGTGTAACTGATAACATTGCCGGCTATTTATATGAACGCATGCAGAATATCTCCTCCATTTGTTGTACTCTTGTGGTTAATCTTGTTCAGCAGCATAATTATGCTAAGTCAAATAAAAGTGCGAATTCCCAGGCATCTTCCCCGACAATCCTCTTGGCAAGAAAGCGTCATTTTTATTTTTGCTCAAAGGGAGAGGAACATTTTTAAAAGAAAATACATTAAATCGCAGATATTACCAATTTCATTTCTGTCACCCACCAGACTTTGTCATACTCTTATCCATCTGTTTTTGCCTAGTGTTGTGCATGTGGACCCATCAATGCCAGCAGCACCCCTGGGCACGACTGTGTCATACCGGCTAAGTCTCCCTGAAAACACCTGCTGCCTCTCATCCTAACATGAGAAAAACAAGTGTGGGTGTAAAAAAAACTGTATCCTGTCTAAAATGTGTGCTGACAATCCGTTCCTGTAGGCTGGGTTTGTCACAGGACAGGTGTCTCAGCACAGGTAGTGTGGAGCATCAGCACCACACAGGAGTGTTAATTAGACACACCAACAATAGCATCAGGGGTGCTGCGACTGACGTATGAAGCTCCCACAGCGATTAGCACACACCAAAACGTTTTGACTCTGACAGGGTAGCTATCGCTGAGTGCACCTGAGTAACGATCAGAGACAGGAACTTCAAAGATTTAGAGACAGATTGGCCTGTGTGGACTAAAACACATATAAAGAAGGGAGCGTGTCTGTGTTCCCTCAGCCATATATTCTCTCAGCCCTATCTTCCTGAGGGAACACAGGGCCTAATTTTGATTGGGGAGGGGGAGATTTGCTAGAAATGAGGGAACATAGGGCTGAGGGAACAACCCCATGAAGAACATGAAATTCAAGCTGACTTCGAAAACAATGTAGTTGTGTCAATCACAGTGAAAAATGATATCCCTGATCCAGGTGATAATGTGTAATAAATGCAGGCAAAGTTCATGCAACAGACTGGCTCATTCTTCATCACAAGGGAGGCAGAATACACTAGGGAGCAATCAAAAGTCTTTGCTCATTTATTTTTGCCTCAACAAAGCTGGGAAAGCATGCTACACCGCCTCCCATATGAAGAACAGGAAAATGTGGACCATTGAATAAATATGCCACACACAAAACTTAAAGGACTAGCAATGTTTAAACTTTCAAAAATTCAAATTACTTGTTTTTTAATATACACCCATGCATTCATTTAAAAAAACACTATTAACTTACAACACTATTTACAAATTGGCATACCCACATACACATACCCACGTGTGTCTAAAGGAAACGTGCAGAGCACAGGGTTGCAGCAAACATCAATCCAGCCAGATCCAACAGCTGCTAATTGACAGCAGTAAATGAATAGCCAGAGGAGGGAGGATATTTTTAATTACACACCACGTCTCCATGGCTACAAAGGCGAGAGGATGGAAGTCACGCCATCAGGTTGAGATGGAGATGAAGTGAAATAGAGGAGGAGGGGAATCATTGGATGACATTCTCATCGGCTTCTTTCTGCTGAAATTGTGTTTACCCTTCAATAAACAATCATCTTCACACATACTCACACACACATATACACACACACAAACACACACACACACACACACCTTAACCACACCGATGACATTGAGCACAGAATCATATTGTTCTGGTTTTGTAGTAGCTGGTCTTAGATATATGGGCCCTGCACCCTTTATATGCTACATTACATGCTTTGCTGGTAATAACTATAGCTCTGGTGGTCTATTTATTGCTAGCAGAGTGTTGGGGAGATACAAAAGCATGCTCCATGACTGCTTAATCACAGAAAGTCATGTTTCGTATCACAGCGCTCTGTGATGGGATCTTAAGCACGGCTGCCTTGCTCTGTTTTTTTGTACGATTCTGTTCTCTCTTTCACAATGCCTCCAGATTAGAAGTCAAACGCGGGCATTGGCAACAACAGCACTAATCCAGTCAGTTAGTTTTACCAGCAGATCCTAATCCTTTAACGCCACAAATAAAAGTGTGAAATTTGTTGCTGTAAATGGGCTCATTTTTTCTGTGCGCCGTCTTTCCGAGAGGGATGGGGTTGTGTCGTTTTTTCTCTCTCTCTCTCTCTCTCTGTTACTACTGATAAAAAGAAGGCAGGTTTGACGTGATCTCTACCCTATACGCAATGAATTTTCCAAATTCTCTTAAAAGAATAAAATTGATTTCAAGTCTCCAGCATACCCCTTGCCCCCTATATTCCTCACTCCAAACCTCTTGTCCCTTGAGTTACGTCAATCTGAACAATCTGAGCCCTCTAGTTCAGCCGTGAGTTGGGACGGTTGGATTAGATTTAGATAAAGAATTTAGATGAAGAAAAAATGACTCTGTCTTTACCTAAAATGAAGTCAGATATTACTAGTTTACTTTCCAATTGTACAAATTCAAGAGAAAAAACAGAGGGCCATTAATGTAAATGCAAGCACTATATTGGGAGGATATGTGCTGCATGAGTCAAATATGCTCTCCCTTGACAGATCCAGCTCATATCTAGCCAATCTCCACACAGAAGTATCCCTATTCAAGACTGGAAGGTAAATGCAAGGCTTTTCACTCACAGCGAGCCCTAATACAACTTGCCAGGGTTAGCTCTAATTGCGGGGTCCACAGCACTATATTTTTGCAAAACACTTTTTGAAGATGTTCTCTGCATAAAAAAAGGTGCATGTGTGAATTGAATGTACTTTGTGCTCTCAGCAGTGAAGTAAAATCGTTTTGACTTCACATACCTGACATCATCTCTGCTATACCAAACAGAGTGAACTCTGGGCTCAAAATGAACAGGCTAGGAAAGTGTTTGTCAGCTCTGTGTAGAGCGCTATAGAAGACTGCAGGAGCTAGAGTTGAAATCACTAACCCCTTTATATATTTTGTGCATATTTTGTAAATTGTACTCCCTTGTATTAATACTTTGGGCCCATTAATTAACACCAAAGCAACAATCCGTGATCCCAAAGATAAAAGGGTTGTCAAAGATAACACAAAACCGGCAGAGTTATCATACATGTCATTTTAAAATTGAAATAAAGCAGTTTTAAATCCAAATCCTATATAGATTTGCTTTCTTCTGTATTAAATAGCAGCATGTAAACAAATGACACGTGTAGGTATATGTAAGGAGATAACATAGGCACAGGTTAATTATTACTGATGCTAATGATAGTTAACATTAGCAATTAAACCTAAACAGCTAATGTAAGTCAATACTGCCTGTGTGCTTATCCTGTACTGTTTGGTAATTCCTCCACTATGCGACAGCAAGTCGCTTGGTTATGACACAATCATTAGCCTATTTTTACAAAGACGTCTGCTACGGAGCCATAACGTGAGATACAACGTAATGGAGCGTTTTATACATGGTTGTGTTTCTTTAGAAATAAACAATGGAAAATATGAAAAATAAAGTCTTTAAATGCTTCAGATGTAAAGTTATTAGCTGTCAAAGTGACGTCAAAATGAATGTCAGTCAATGGAATGCTAACGGCGGGTGAGTGCTAGGTAGCATAAAAATGGCGCCATAAGAGCTACGCTTAGTGGAGGCTGGCTTACCCCCTTGGGTACATCATATGTACACTCAAATTAGCAGTGTATTGTGGGTAGTTTATTGTGGACTATATGGTGAATGAAATTAATCGCGGAGAATTCGAACACCACTACAAAATGGCAAACACACCATATAGTGCACTATTTCCGTAATAGGGAACAATTTGAAACATAGAGAATGACAGTGACGTAGAAGTGTTTTCAGCTTTAATTCACTGATGTTTACATCCACATCTGATTATTAACATATTCATATTATACATAAGGGTTAAAAATGGGCTACAAGGCCTACACTGTTTAGCCAATATAGATGTGAACTTCATCAAACAGCTTTAAAGGTGAAAGTCAGCACTTTAATCTTAAAGTCATTGTTTCATTTCAAATCCAGCGTGTTAGAGTAAAGCCAAAACAATGAAAAACAAGTGACTGTGCACTTGCACACTGCACTGTACTTGCTGTATACTACTTTAATACTACTGTATTAAAGATCCAAGAATAGAAACATACCATTTATTGTTAAGTGTATCACAACACAGATCAGAGAAATGAAGATCCTTGTTCAGCTACAGGAAACATATGTGCCACATACTAACAATACACCATCATCACTCCATCTCCTCCTCTTCCTGCCCCGTCTCACTCATCTCTCACTTGTGTCCATGGAAATCAGTAGAAATCCACTAAACGTCAGAAAGAATTTTAATGACATCTTTCACCAGTGTACCTAATGGTAATGGTAAAGACGAGTCCCATGAAAGCAGAAAATAAATCTAATTAGAGGGAGATATGCTCATGCACCTGTGGGGTGAGGATTAGCCAGATGCTGTTATGCAATCCATACTTGTCAGAAACTACAATCTGACTTGTGTTGCCTGGGATATTGAGATGTGCATTAGCACTGAGGAGATTATCAGCATGAAGGATGGCAAGCTGTTTCTTTCCTCCGTTCCCTCATTTAGTCACTTGCACATTCAAATCTTCTACTTGATAAATCACTTTTGTTGCATAAACAAGAGGTATGTTGAGATGCTCTCCAAAAAAAATTTTCTGAATGAGGCTTTTTACTTTAACACCTCATCAGTAAAATTTTGTATATCCATGTCTTCACTATGCTGCTGGTAAAGTGACTAATCTCCATAAAAAGTAGACAGCAGGCAACTACAAACAAACTTAAGTTCATTCAAATACAGTTCTAAATACAGTAACAATATGAAGGTGGTTGCATGTGGTTGTTTAGATTGAAGCTGCAGTATTGCACAATATTTCTATATTACCAATGCATCAAATCACTGTATTGTAAAACATTGTTACAGAAAATTATCTCCTGAATGTGCAGGTCCCCTTTACCCAAAGGAGTGTTCTAACGTCATTCAGTTAATTGGTAGTCGAGCATTTAGCTTTTAAGGAGCCAGGCATTTAGTTTTAGAATCAATGTTGACCAAAACAGAGCTAAAATGAGAAAGACTATTGGACTTACACATGCCTCCAAAACAAGTGCTAATGATGCTATGTATCTGAAAGATAAGTGCCCCACAAGCCTGTTTTTCCTGGTTTTAAAACGTATGGGAAAATGTATGGCTTTACTCTCAGTTAAAGTATTCACATTAACCTACAGTGTAGATAAAACTTGAATTACTGTACTGTTGATTAACCAGTCACATTACAATTATTTCTGAGATTTAAGAGGTTATATTGTGCCTCAGTTTCAGACAGTGAACTAAAATATTTATTCCAATTTATTCATTTATTCACTGCATATTTCCAAATTTCTGCAACTAGAATCCAGCTGTTATTATTTAAAACACACAGACACGTGAGCTTGCCAAAACAAAGCCATTTTACAAGCAAAGGTCTCATATCATTGTATCTTGAATTGTTAGCAATAACGATGTTTAATCTCTGGCCAGCATTCACTTGGTTTTAATATAGTTCAGTTTTATACAGGTAGGGAATATTGCATTTTGGAATGAAATAGTCCAATGGAAAGTGCATCTTTAAAGGCTTGGATTAAACTTTGCTTTTAGAGCATTTCTCAGGCTTACCAAATTATAGCCATAATTGTTTCTTCTTTTATGGTGCAATGCTGAAAAGTAATAGAGGAGGGGAAGGCAATGGCAACTCAGTTAATACTCCCACAGCATTTTACTCAGGATAAAATATTGGAAGCTAAAATGGCACCCTAGAGATGCATATACAAATAGCCTGTGAGGGAAGATTTTCACTCTTCATGCCTCATTCTCACTCCTCATTCCTCTTTAGTCCATTTCTTTTCTCTCTGTTTTTCTCTATCTCTTGCTTTTTTCTATCTATCTCTCTCTCACTCTCTCTTTGTCTCTCTTTATTTCTGTCTCCCAACTCTAACAATCTCCTGTGCCTTTCAATACCCTACCTCCTCCGTGGTTGTACGACTCACCCAAACTCTTTCAGTTCCTCTCTCTGTCTTAGGGCATTGTTAGGCAGCACTCTGTAAACATTCAGAAAGTGGAAACTTTCTGGTGAACACCAACATGGTCTTGGCAGTGTGTGTGTGTGTGTGTGTGTGGGAGCTGCAAGCCTGCCTGTGAACACACATTTAGGTGTGTGACAAGGCCATGGACATTAATATTCTCACTGCACAAGCAGGTTTGCCACTGGCACTATTATCTTTGTAGAAAAACAAAATGCACACCACAATCTGTTTCCAAAATGGCCTCTGCACGGTGCAGCGGATAATCATATAATTTGCAGATTTAATTGGAAATATAAATCCCAATGCACACATCATTATGGGCAGCTTTGATATACACCTTTCCGATTGATGCATGATGACATCTCGCAAATGTGGAGGGTCACCCGTGTCACTTTTAAATATCATGGCACCCTGGGAAACCTGATTGGAGCACCAACAACACATTTAAATAGCTGTCCTCGCATATTGCTGAGCAAAATTACCTCTTCAACTGTCTCTTTCTGCTGCAGATTAGATTGGCTATATATTATTCTGTGGTCATTTTCTCCATTTGACAGAGCATAGAACTGCTCGTGTTGTTGTTGCTGGGGTTTTTTGCATTCAATTTCACTTATACAGCTGGCAAGCTGTATTCCCACATTTCAGTCTTGTACTATATGGGGTGTGTGATAGTACTATTATATCATTATGATATTTCATCTGGCAGTGGAGGAGCATGTACGGTGGTCCACCTGAAATTGCTGCAAGCTCCCTGAACATCTCCATACAGTATTGCAGCAGCGTATAATGCTTTATCAATAAACCACTGGACCGTTTGCTGTTTTTATAATGGAGTCGTGAAAGCACGCTCTGGCTCCTAATTACCAAGGCAAACAGAGCTTGGCAGCAATTCATAGGAAAAAGTAGAGGGTAAAGGGCTGGGAGGAAGAAAAGGGGGTAGAACACGAGAAGAAAAGACCTTAAAAGAACACTGTTTGCCAGATCATCCCAAACTCAAAGCTAATTATATTTGCTGAAGCAGGGCGAAGATCTTGTTATGCCCAGTAGACCCACCTAAGAGCTGGTACCAAGATCCCTATCACGGCTTCATGTCTGCAGGTCTGATGAGTCAAGTCCAGTTCACATTTGCCCTCTAAACGTTCCCTTCTACGCTGCAGTAACTTTATCGAGGACATAAGTAATGTTGATGGCAAAGACTACACAGAATAATAAATCCAGGGCCAGATCTTAAAATCCTCATCATCATCTGGAAATCCGACCCAAAAAAATCAAAGGCCATGTGTGCTTGTGTTTGCAACAATAGGTAGTTTTAGCAGACAAAAACTTTGAAAGTAAGGTGCTTATGCCTTTACAGTCTACATCGCATGCATGCATGCATGATCCCAATGGCAATGCTTCAGTAACATGATCTTGAGTAGGTGTTATGTTTACTATGTTTACCATCTTAGTTTGGCTTATAGGCATGCTAAAATTTGCTAATTAGCACAAAATACAAAGTGCAGCTGAGGCTTATAGGAATGTCATGGGGGGCGGGGTTAAAAAAATGTGTGCCTAAACAATGCCCTGACACCAGTAGCTTTTGCCTACATTGCCTGTGCCAGCAGAAAGCTCTGCAGTGTTGTCACAAAGAGGAGGAAGTAAATAATAAGCAAACAACCAAGCTTTGTTCACATTATTGTTAGCTTGTTTGACCATTAACGTGGTTACAAAAGACAAATTCTTGCCGTAAGCTGTGCCCATTTAAATCTGTTGAAAAAGTCGTGTGGATACATACGTCCGCATGGTATTGAGCCTGACAGCAGAGTGGGACAGGTCTTAACCCAGGGCCAGTGGCCAGTTCTAATGACTATTGACAACAACCTGAGCCTCTTTGACTTCCAACCTAATTCACTCTTGGACAGAAGGAATGACTGCCTTAAGACTGCCAGCAACAAATGAAAGGGGATAAACAAACATCCAGGCTTCAACACACTCCATATTCCATTTGAAAATATTATACAGTATATTTGGATAATGCATGCAGTGAAAATCCCTCCTCATGTTAAGCTTTTATCCTTTATTTCCCTTTAATTATACATGCGTCTGGTCACATATAATTTTGACCGAGACAATTTTGTGGAGGATTTGATAGTGAAAGTCTAAAAAAAAGACATGACGTTGGTTGCAAGTGTCTTTTTTGTTATTACTTCAATCACACCTCTCTTAAAGCCTCCTGCACTCAGGTGAATATGGACATTGTGTAAAGAGAATATTGATCCAAGAAGCACTAATGACAGCACTTTACCAAATAACAACAATAAAAACTCCAATACACTTAAAACATCAGTACACTTATATTAACTAAGGTGTTACACAAATTACTGCACAATAACCTCTGATTAAAGCCAAAAGTCAGTTATCTCATTGCCAACAACTGTTTTACCCTTTCAAATGGTTTTAAAGTTAAATATTTGAAGTTTCTATTCACATTACATAAGCTACACCAAGCCATAGCCATATCAGCAAAATAAATTGTCATTGTGGGTGACCAAAATGTCAATTTGGATAAAATGTGAAGGAAACTGACCAAACAGTTTCCTCACTCCACACATCCATTTTGTTATGCAGAGCAAAACAAATGTATAACTGATAACTTAAGCTGCCCTGAATAAGTCCATGATGTTTTATTTGCACGTGCATATCAATGTTTAGAACAAATCTAAAACAACTCTGGAAATAATATTGCAGCAGGATGAACAACATGATCCATATGGTACAGACAATTGTGTGGCCAAGGCTCACAATTTTTTGTGGAGCTGTGTGAAAAAAAAACATTTGGCTAATGAACGTTTTAAACAAAATCCATGGGGATTGATTGCTGACCCTGAATCCTGCAGTGGGTAATGACACAGAAGGCCCACTCATGAAATGCAGCTACTTCACAGATATAAAATCTCACTCCAAACTAAATTGAAAAGTTGCAGACCCTGCATGTCCTTCATGTTTCGCTGTTTACCATCTTTTGCCCCAACACTAAACCCTTCCAACCACAGCACCTCCACAGTTTTCCTCTGTTGGGTGTTTCAGAAGTTTTGCACAGGACCGAGGCCATGAAGAGAGAGGGAAGGAAAAGCAGGAAAAAGAAGGGAATGCACAGCAGAGATACTGGCATCTTGGATAATTAGGCAGGGAGGCGAGATTGTCAGACAGAAAGAGAGAGAGACAGAGGCCAGCTGATTTACATGCTCACAGAAAGCAGCAGCCAGCCAGCAGCATCTCATGACAAACATCTAAGGAAACCTTTTTCCAGACAGATGAGATCAGAGTTTTGTCTCCTCCGTAGTAAGGGGAAATATAGGCTTTACGACAGGCATAATTAAAGTCGCCTCAGACCGAGCACAAAGTTTCTCTTAGTCTTTCAATGAACGACAATTCTCTGAAGTTTGTCCCTTCAGGCTAAACACTCAGAACAGGGGCATGTTAAAGAAACCTCCTTTTATCATAATGATCATAACCCATAGCTAATGGAGCACCAAACGCCAACTAAAATGATTCAAAAAGTGGCTTGAATATATTCAATTATAATGATTGAGTTAGCAATAGCGTCGCACAGGCAATGGTGACTTTCCAAGCCCTAATTATGCTGCGGTCATCAAGATCATTATTTTTTGCAAGTGTCTCAGGAGATGGAAAGCAGGACATAATGAGGATCAAATGCACATATAGAGCATGCAAGTTATGATCCCATAATATACATATGGCACTTTTAAAGTTGCATAGTAAACGGCAGGCTACAGTGGCATTCAGAGTTTATAAGTTACTCAACACAGATTTCATCTGAAGAAAAGTCAGTGTTTTGAAACTGTATATCTCATTTATTTGCTTGGCATTTCACCATAAAGATCAAACCAAAAACACCCCAAAAGCAAAAGGGAACTGTGACCAAATTTAAATTAGCTTCCATTTTTACATCTTAGTTAGATTAGAGCGATATGGATTTGCGGAAGAGGTGTGAATGAAGCCCTATTCATGCCAAGGAAAAATATTTTGCATGAAGAAAATGGCATAGAAAGGAAATAAATGCTTGATGAATTCTCTTTTACTGCATACAACACCAGGCTGATGAAATCATAACAGGCTTGATTATTACAATTATTCAGGAGTCTAGACTCCTGGGGTCGTGTAGCGATTTCTGATAATGTTGCAATATCATATTTTTTGGACCACATACATTTAGTGCAGACATGCAAAATGGTGCTAAGAAATTACAACAGTAGTGAGAGACAAACTTGTACTACTGCTTTTAGTCAGTGACATGTTTAACCGAATATCTGTTTGATCAGAGAGTTTGTTTCTATTCTTCCACTCATGTGTATAATACAAAGCATAGGGTGCATGTGTGTGTTTTCTTCAAGGGCCAACACATCGGCGGGGTGATGAAGGATGACAGTTTCTCATTTTTAATTGCCATGGTTCCTGTTGCCTGGTCGCCCGGAGGGGGGTGCAGGAAGGGTGCAGACACAAATATTCTCTAATGAGTATTAATCTAATCACTGTCTGATATAAACAAGGCCTCTGTAATGATGTCAGACCCCCACCGCTATCACTTCCTACGTCTGACATTTAGGATGAGGGCATTTGCATTTCCAAGAAGAAAAAAAAAAGTCTTGACAAATTGAAGGACATTCTTGAGGCGGGGGTAAGGATGGCCATGGAAATTGCCTCTGCTATTTCTTTTCAAGAAAGTAGACTCTTTAAAGAAGCAACTTGTCATTTTCTTAATTATGTAAGTGTGTTTCCTTGGGAACCGAATATGCCTGGTGCCATTTGATTTGTCATATATAGAGTCTTGTCATACCTACAATGTAGCAACCAAAGAAAATACTTTCCCTTTAGAACATCTGCTTAAATGTTGATGAAGTAACTGATAGAGCTCAAGGAAAATGTGTTTGAAAAGATATTGACATTAAGGTGGGAAGATTATTTATTGTCATACACAGAAAAACAATGGCACTTTAATGCCAGTGGGAAATAAAGCTTCTTGTTTACTCACTATAACAAAAAAAAAACAGTGAATACTGCACCCTTGCATGTCTTGTTTACCTCAGTACTATAGATTGAGAGGGTTACCTCCAAGGGCAAGGGGACATGAATAATGTCTACCACCTGCACCTGTTTCCTCTGGATGCTGTGGCTTTAATTACCTCAATTAGCATTTAGGAGATTGTTTGTAAGGATCTGTATCTACAGTGATGAAGCATACGCTCGGAGGGCATGCTAACTCATTGGAAAACACAGACAAATTGTCTTCCACCATAACCTTCTGCAGTAGTTGTGACTCAGAGCGCACTTAGAATGAGTTCTGTGCCTTGCCAAAATGTAGCGATGGTGATAATGTGCTGACACGTGATCAAATAAGATGTGCTGTTAAACCTTAGTATGTCGCAAGATGCCAGCGCTTTGAAAAAGTACAGAAGAGAGCTGTAATCTCTGATCTAACCCTAACAAAACAGCATCATTTGTTGATACAAGATGACACAAATGTGAACTAATGGAATTCTCAGACAGTCGTCCTCGCTGTGAGAGTGTATTAGAAGTCTGCAGAGGGAACTGTGCAGGTTTCAGCTTTCTTTTGTTGAGCCTACCCGTCCAAAGTAAACTGCACCATGATTTTGTTCCTGCTTCACTCAGTGATCTGTATCATGTGATTTGTCCCCTTTCATTTCCATAATGGCTTCCTGAGCTCCCTCATGGAAACATATGGAGACCCCTTCTCACTGTATAGGATTTGTCCTGCACTAATGGAGCTGAGATTGGATTCTGGCACTTATGTGTGCCTAGATGATTCCTCCTTTTTAGTGCTGTACTCCTTTGGCTCATACATAATGCATAGGGTTAAAGCAGTATTGCTTTGCAGGAGATCTCATTTATTAACATGGAAGTCTCACAGGGATCAGAAAGCTCAGCATCAAAGTTTTCCTTGGCACTGCACTCATCATCACCAGGAGCACTTGGGATTTCCACCAACAGGTGTGAATATTATCAGTATCCAATTGCTGCATTAATTTATAATGAATTGTGTGACTGTCTTTATAAGATAAAACTCAGCATTGGTCAAATACTCACATGTCCAAAATTACTCTTTATTTTGTCAGGAGCATTGGCAAAAGAATAGCGTAACATTATTCGATGGATTAGACAACAAAGGCCGTGACTTTGGCACAGGACACCACTGTAATTGCATCATTGTTTCCTACCAACATTTGTATTGTTTTCTTTTGCCCTAATCTTCTGTAATCCATATAAGTGGTGGTGACATTCCACATGTTTCCTATTGTGAACAAATTCCATGAAAAGTACAAACCAATTGTCCAAAAGCCGATAAAAAAAACACATCAGTGAGCCTACAGTGAGATTACTATTGTAATGGGTGACATTGTATTTCATGATGATGAACATTGTAGTTTATTTTGACTCAACTTCACATATACCATGTTGCGGCCGTAAATACTCATTGGAGTACCAAATGTGTATTAATCCTCAGCTGAAAGTAATCCCCAAGAAATGCACAATTTACTCCTGTTTGGTTAAGGTTTAATTAAAAAAAAAAAAAAAAAAAGGTCCACAGCTGAATACAAATGAAATGAAACTATATATTTGTGACCTGTTTCATTTAAATCTTTAGTCGGAATGAAAGGACGTGAAAGCACAGACAGGTACCAGAGCTGGTGTAGTGGTGCTCAAAAGTTTACATACACATGCTTAAGTTGACTAAAAAGAGGAATAAAATCATGTTTTGAAATTTATTTACCTAAATTAAAATGAGGTAAAATCCAACCTTAGGACACCAATTTTCTTTGTGAATGAATAACGTATTGTAAATAAATAAATGTTCTTATTTAAAATACAGGGGTCATAAGTATACATACCTCATGTTAAATTCCCATAGAGGCAGGCAGATTTTATTATTAAAGGCCAGTTATTGATTCAGGATATTATGCATCCTGATAAAGTTCCTTGGCCTTTAGAATTAAAATAGCCCCACATCATCACATACTCTTCACCATGCTTAGAGATAGGCATGGTTTTATTTCAGTTAGACTAATACCTGGTTTGATTTGCATTGAGAGATGATTTTATAGAAAGTATCCCATGCCTATCTCTAAGCATGGTGAAGAGTATGTGATGATGTGGGGCTATTTTAATTCTAAAGGCCAAGGGAACTTTATCAGGATGCATAATATCCTGAATCCAGGAAATAACTGGCCTTTAATAATAAAAATCTGCCTGCCTCTATGGGAATTTAACATAGGGGTATGTATACTTATGACCCCTGTATTTTAAATAAGAACATTTATTTATTTACAATACGTTATTCATTCACAAAGAAAATTGGTGTCCTTAAAGGTTGGATTTTACCTCATTTTTTAATTTAGGTATTAAAATAAATTTCCAAAACATGATTTTTTTATTCCTCTTTTTAGTCAACTTAAGCATGTGTATGTAAACTTTTGAGCACCACTGTACCTTTCTGACAAGTCCCCATTTAAAACATGCGTCATATTGACACGTGTGCAGGTGGTCTTTTGATGGAAATTGTTTAAAATAAGAAAAATATGAAATAATTGCAAACTTAGAATATAAAGATAAATTGTACCTGATGAAGTCATAAATAAGATGAGTACAAGTAATCAACTTGTTCTGTGTAATTGTAAAACTTTAAAGTGCAGAACTCCAGGTAAGGAAGAACAAAAAATGACTTTGTGAGTTTTGCCAGCTTTCCTCTGAGAATATTGAGTGGGCCAGTTGGAGGTCTTGACAACTTTCAATTTAATTTGTAATAAGACAAAAACTGAAAATAAATATTTAACTGAAGCAAAAAAACTTTATTCTTGCATCCTGGACATAATGGCCTCCATCTTGTCTATGTTTTCACTAACCTGTGTCCAACAGGAGGAGGGCTTATAAAACATCCTTTGCCCTTTGTCCGACCTGAACTTAAGGTAGTATACGAGCCCAGAGCAATTACCTCTCTCTCTTTCTATACCTCTCTCACTCACTTTCTCTTTCTCCCCAAGAGGGAGGCACATATCCATAAGTTATTTCATTATCTCAATAGCTCTGCTTTCTCCCTCTGCTTTGTTTTTTCTATCTCCCTGTGTGTATTGCTCCCTTTGGGAGGTCACACAGAAGGGTATGGGATTATCTTCTAAATAGAGGACATTCCAGAAATGATTTTGTATATTTGTTTGATATAATAATCTGAGCTGCCACACGTCCACACCATTTATAGACTATTTGCTAAATGAGTTTTAGTCATTGCGCTTTAATTTATGATGTAGAAATACTGTATCCTTGATTTTCTTCTTTGTTTCTTTTATTTATGCCTTTATTTACACTATTATCACAAGTCGCAAGACACAATTTGCTGGTATGAAGTGATTTCAAGGTTGTAGAACAGGTTAATGCCTGCCAAAAGAATGACAAACTGACTGTGGAAAAAGTCACCAAGTCAAATGGTTACAAGTGTAAAATGGTCAATGACATAACTGGAGTTTTGCAAAAAATATTCATTAAATCCTCATAGGGCTCCAGATATTTAGCTACTTTGTTATTTTATAGCAAAATAATCCGCAGGACTCTTTAGTGGGAAATGGTTTAATAACTTTTAAGTGTCATTAGGATGCAAAGAGTACAAATTGCTAGGAACTGTTGAGTGTGAAGAGCTACACAAAATCATTTTTTGATTGTATTATAATGTAGCGTAGGCAGTTGTGTTGCAATTAGCAGTAATCTGGGCTATCTGAGTGTCTCTCGATGCAGCCTTGTAGTGAGCGTCACTGTGGTAAACACCATGCAGTTTCAGAGGTACTGTGAAATAATATTTAGTACAGCTTAACTCTTTTTGTTTTAATAGAAGTTAGGTCGTAAGTAAGCTTTTATATATAGAGCGAGATGACTGTGATTTGCCTGTGTTACATGAATTTAGAAGTGTTTATGGTTTATCTTTGATCACACAAGTTTAATTATCATTAAAGAGTCTGATGACCCCATGAGGCGGCTTGTGGCCCTCTGTGGATTTTTTTAAAGTGTGTTCGAGAGTGTGTGTGCATACAGTATGACTGTGAGTGTTTGAAAGTGTGTGTTCCGGCATATCTCTGCTCTCTCCTGGTCTGACTCTGTAGTGCTTTGATTTGAGCGCGGTGATCCCGCTAAGACTCGGAGCAAATACACGGATTAGGCCGCAGCGGTGCAGATAACACTCTGATCAAAGTGGCACCGCTGTTCCGACAGGCACAGAGAGAAAAATATGTTTAAGGAAGAGGCCCTGCGCAAACACAGCCAGAGTCGCACACTTTTTTTATCTCCACTAACAGACAGACAGACAGACAGACAGACAGACAGACAGACAGAGGGGATTGTCCTTCTTTATTTTCCTATTTTCCGACGGATGTAAGATAACTTGGCAGAAAATTCCCTCCAATCAATCCAGGCATGCGTCCATCCTCAGGGTCGCTAAGATGCTAAGGAGAAAATGCTCTTGTTCCCTTAATGGGGCACATTCACTCACTCTCCCTCCTTTTCTTTCTTTCTTCTTCTTCTTCTTCTAATAATATTATACAGCATTGTCATTCTTCAGTTCTGACCAACAGACACGGATATAGAAAAGAGAGAATTTAAGTCCAAGACTTATCAGTCTGTACTATACTGTTATGGTCAAAAGTGGTCACACATTAAATTATAATAATCCAGGTTATATAAAGTGTCACTTCTTTGCTACACTTCAATCTACATGGTGTGTATCTGTGCTTGATTGACATCTCTCTCACACCTTCTGGTTGGCCTTGTTTCATCTGTTAACAACGTACACCATTATCGGCCTTTTTCACAGCATACATTTTGACCGGTCATGGTAGGAAAAGCAAAAGTGTTACTAATAACATTAACTGTAGCTCTGTTCAGCCTCTGTTCAGTTGGCAGTGTGCCAGGACCTTGAAATGAAGCAGCTAAATGGTATTCAACCGTCATTAATTTATTCATTATTTTAGACTTCCTACTGACATGTTGAAATGTCTTCAGTGAAAAAGGCCTATTGTTCTCATCAGCCACAATTACCAGCATACAGCAGTGTGTCTAACAAATGACTCTATTTTTTAGGGGGGAGGGGGGCTTTATATGGCCCTTTATTGATAGGACAGCTGAAGACAGGAAAGGGGATGACATGCAGCAAAGGGCCACGAGTCTGAATCGATGCCAAGGACTCTACATTGGGCTCACACTCTACTGGTTGAGCTAGAGGTTACCCCAAATGACTCAATTTTAAAAGAGATTCTACTTGCACAATTGAAAGAAGACAGAAGCTGTCCAAACTGATTTTGACAAAATACAAGTTAGATTTTTTTCATTTTAGAAGCATGACCAAAGTTAGACAATTTCTAATTTCACAAAATGTAGAAATGCTGAGGGGTGCATTTTATTTCAAGTTGCTTACTATTTTTACTGCAATTAGCTATTTCTTACTGGACTACCTAAAAAGAAAATTACTGCCAATTCAGAATGCGGCAGCCAGGATTTTGACTTTATTTATATAATTTTTATTTGTATGTGCAAACATTGTTTTAGATCTGTGTAAGGCACTTGGGCTGCATCACTGCATGACAGGTGCTATGCAATTAAAGTTATTATTATTTGTTTCTTATTATATCAGTAATACAGAAGTGGCAGTTCCTCCCTTACATTTAGAAGTGGGATTGCTTAATGGCAGTGCTGTGTTTCCTTCATTCTTTGGCCTAATAAGTAAGAAAATACTTTTCTGCCATTTTGATGCTAGTTTTTACCCAAGTCAACTGAAAGGATGATGTCTAGCATTACTGGAAAATTCCACTCCAATTTGATAATAAAACTTATTTCTGAAACTTAAATTGATCTTTGTCACACAACTCATGAATGTAATACTGAGTGTAATGCCACCACCTAACCATATACCGTATTTCAATTTATTACATTTCCACTCACTCCTGCTGTAATAGAGCGATACAGAACCAATCACCATAGTAACTCCTGAAGGAGTCTTTCTGCTGTCCAACAGCCGAGCTGGGGACATAAAGGGTTGAAGTGCTCTCCCTCCGTCAGCAGCAGCTCATTACTTATCCATGAAAGACTGTTAACCATACTGAAATGGAATCAGATTTATTCACAACAATGGTTTTAATTAGATCTATGTGTGTGTCTGGGTGTACACTACAGTGTCTGTTTGTATGTGTACTTGTCAATGGACAGCAGCAACCTTGAAACCCGGTAATCCCGTGTAAAACGTGATGGTGCGTTTTGTGTGTTTATCACCTAAGACTAATTGATTAATGTGTTTCACTACTGATGTCGTCAAGAAAACAAATGGCCTTCCACACACACACACACACACACACACACACACACACACACACACACACAGCTGAACTTTATGTAATTAACATTGTGAATGGACCATGTTTTTCAGATGCGCCAGTGCTGATGTGGAAAATAAGAGGGGATTAATGCAGCCCTGTGTTAATTCCACGGCCTGCTCCAACACAAGAGGCTGACCAGATATAGACAGTGAATCCTATGTAGTTAATAGGGTAATTAATACTTAAGTCTTCTTAACACTGTACCATTTTCCATGGTAGTGTGATGCTACACCTTTTGCCCAGGAAGGGTGTACAGGGATTTAAGTACAAATCTCCTCTTAACCATCCAATTAAAACGCTCCTCTTCTTTTATATACACTGCATTTTTCTGTTTAGTGTGGTGAAATGTTGTTTGTAAAAGTACTACACCAATCACGTTTATTTTATAATTCATCACATTTGTAGTCATTGAACTCATTTTCAGCAGCCTGATGTCCAGTGAGTCTGATCTTTGAGCAATACAAAGTGTGACACGTCAAGGACTTGTATGAAGAAAAAGAAGTCTCCCTATTGGCCAAGAAAGGATCAGAGGGATGGATGACAATGGAAATGGGGAGTGGAGAAGTAAGAGGAAGAGTACCAGGGAGGTCAGAGGAAGGGACAGTGAGAGAATATGGTGTGATTTCCTGTGCGACAGAGCCCCACAGCAGACATGGGAGGAATAGCAGGTAACCACGCTATGGAGAGAGTCTTAAAAAAACGTATACATTGTTGTTGTCACATCACTTGATCCAGTGTGTCTTTAGTTCCTTGTTTAAGGTCATTTATCTAAATAATAGCAGTCCACCAGGTAAAGGATTTTCTAATCATAACGAATGATCATGCACTAACACTGCCTGCTGAAATTCCTCAGACTCTGCTGGGACCAATACAGTGAATAATGCAGCTGGGCTAACACACCAACACTTGATTCAAAATTATGAATCAGCGCTAAGCATTTACAAACTGCTCATCAATGGGAATAAAGCCACTGAGAAGGGAAAAAACATAATTTCACTATTGTCTTCGAAAAGAACCAGAAGAGGCTGTTGGGTAATAAACCTAAGCCTTTAGTAATACTTTAAATCCTGTTTGGTTTAAACTGTTAGAAGTGCTCTTGATGTTTTTTGGGTTGTTTTATACTCTTTTCAATCCTTCAATGTAGTGAAAACTGAATGCCCTTGCTCATTATACACATACACAGTGTATATTTATAAATATTTTATTGTGTATTGTTCTTTTGTTTCTAAGCCCCACAGTTGTAGTTTATCATCGATGCATCATGTAAAAGTTTTTTTAAGAGGTTGGGAATGTGCTGTATTGTATGTATATTCAGTACTATTGGGTTCAGAACTGTGTGAATACAATATGATACATATTATATTGAATCACACAGCAAGTTTCATTTTTCTTCTACTGTTCATTTGTGTTTGGTTTTATTGAGGGATGTATCAGTCCTAATCAATCCCGCAAGTAATATATCTATTACTATATACACTGTAAAACAGTATTTAGAATGGTATCCATAATTTGATAACCATAAAAGAATGTGTTTTGTAGTATCGTTGAAGAAAACAATTCAATAAGTCAAATTAAATTCATCTTACGCACAGTCCTCTCGTTGTTAATGTCTTGCTATCATTAGACTGCATTATAACACTTCTGTACCCTGGAAATCCAGACCCAAATTTGAAAGATTAAGGGTTTCACATCAAGTAATGAAAGTTGCCCATCTCGAGGGGCTGCACCAACTGTGCATTTGAAAATCTCACTGTACACAATTGGATAACACTACGACCAATCACAACAACACGTGGGGTGACAAATCCAGAGCCCCATGTGCTTAGCTACCAGCGGAGCCAACTGGTAGATTAAACTGTTGTCATCTGTTTAGCTTGTCTCTGGCCCGCCCATTTCAGATACAGCGATGTGATTGATACAGCTCGGCTACGAGGGTACAGTTAATGAGCAACATTACTCGATGCCAGAGTAACTTGCTGAGCAAATTCAAATTGTGCTCTGGATTCCACTGTAACACTTCTGTTGGTGACTGCAGGATGGAACATAGATTGCAAAAATAATGGACATAGCAGAATTGACATCATCCATAGGTATGTGGCCTACTGTTTTGAAGCATTAAATTAGCAATTTGACCGTCACCATGTTGGTTTCTCGAAACCGGAAGTGACGTTTTTTGGACGAGAGGGTGAATTAATTTTATTGGTCGTAACCACAGGGTAGGGTCAGAAACTTCAGCTTATACAAGGCCCCCCCTTCTCACACTTTTAAAAGTAACAAACACATTGTCAAGTAAAACAAATGTCAAGACAAGAAAAACCTAAAGAACATATACACTAACAGAACTTTCTACATACATGCATAGTGTCTTTGCATATGCATGCATACTTACACACATACACCCATGCCACTCTAAGGTGAGTAATATCCTAAATAATGATGATAACCATAATGATATTCATCATCACTATTATCAACATTCTCACAATAGTATTATTCAATTTCTTTACTTATCTAGGGTGGAGCTGGGGAGGGAGGATGATGCTGCAAAGCCAGTGTTGTTAATGGTTGCAATGGTGCTGCGCTCAGGGGCGATCCCATGACTTTTAAAGTGGGGTGGCATGGGGGGGGGGACCAATAATCAGTCAAGGGAGACATTTTATCTGAAAGTTTTAACCGGCCCGTTTTGGACCGTAGGTTTGGGATGGAAAGGAGGCTCGAGGCAGGCAGGCAGACAGAGTGGAATCCAGGCAGTACTGAGACTCGAAGGCCGACAGGCTGAGAGAGTCCAGTCTTGACTCACCGAGAGAATCCAAATGAGTGGTAAACAAGCTGTACCGCGGAGAAGTCTGCGGCTAAGCAGATCGCGACAGGGCACGGCTAAACAGTTTTCAGTGGAGAGGCAGCAGAGCAGGTCACATGGGGAGGTAGCAGGGAAGCAGCAGGTTCAGAAAGGGATCCTAACACAGAATACACAAATTAAACAGAGCACAAGGCATAAACAAGAACACTAGTAGAATACACGGCGCCAAGTTACCACATGAGTAGTTTAACAATCTGGCGCTGATGAGGTGAACAGCCTGGGTAGATATACTGCAGAGGTGAGTAGTGAAATGAGCTGCAGCTGTGTAGAAGCTGTGCAGGAGTGAATGGCCGCGCCCCTTGACCCAGATCCTCACGTCACGCCTCCAGCCACGGCAGGTGAATACATCAGACCAAAACACAAGGGAAAAGGGGAGAGAACACACAAGACGGGGACAAAACAGCTGACCCATATCACAACGTGGTTTTACCGGAGGGTAAACTCAGACCCTTTGGCATATGCACCACTCTTCTGTATATATACACACGTTACCAGCTAACGTTAGCTAGCTAGTTTTGTTGGCAAGGTGCTACCGAACACTGAACAAGACAATTGTAGGCAAACAGAATGTTCCAGTTAACTTTGATGAAGTAAAAACACACAGTGAGAGGGTCAAAGTCTAAGAAGAAAACACCCAGATACAGCACGCCAAAACAAGTTCACGGCTGTTTGCAGACAGTGCAATGGTTAGCATTGCTAAGCCTCTGTTATGACTGACAGGTCAGTGTGTAGCCATACCCTAAAACATCCCCTGCATTATTGTCTATTTTAAAATGAATCGTAATTTACAAAAGGAACGTAATTATCTCACTTCTATAAAGATTCTCTATAACAAAGACACGCTCCTAAAAGTACCTCGTTTGAAAGTGTAGTTGTGTAGAGGGATGAAAGGTTTTATTTGTGTAATTTATTAATAATTTCTTTTGCTAACATTAGATATTTACACAGCTAAAAGCCCTATTCAGCATAAACAAACATTAGTTGCGTTTTGCGTAGTTGACATTTATATTATTTTCTCCCGATTTGTCCATATGAAAAATGCCATTTTACAGTTTCACATACTGTATAGCTACATTTGTATTACATTGTTCTAACTATAATAAAAGTAAATACAGTTCCACACCTGCAAATTATTCTTTTCAGCTGCCTTTTCTTAACATTTCTTAGAGTAAACCAATAAAGCAGATGAGCACAAACCGTGTTTAGTTAGAGGTAAAGGCTATAGTAACATGCATGTAGTTAACCCTCACCAACACTGACAGAGACCTGCTTTAAACTCGGCAGCAGAAAACTACATCACTGCAACAATATACATGAACTACTGAATGACAGATTTGTCCTATTTCACACCAGATGATATTGTTAATTTCACTTTTGTGCTCTGAAGCAACAACTTACAACTTAAATTAGTTAGACAGCAATCTAGTGTACATCTGATATCTAACCACACTTAACAAAATGTGCTGTCTGTTGAAGGTAACGTCCAAATTAGTGCAGCTCATATTAAAAGTCAACTAAAATTACCACAGACTTCAAAGACATAATACTCCGACTGTGCTACATATTCAGTATCTTTGGAGCATTTTCAATCTTTAAATATGACACGTCCAGGGAAAAGCCTATGAGACAAGTGTGACCACTCTCAACTGTGTGCCTCCTCTAAATGTGATGACTACACACAACGATGCAACACAATAGTAAGTGGCATAGCCGGGTCCAAATAATCAGCTGAATGAATGCATTTTTCAGAAACCATTATTCGGATGTGGTGATGCGCGCACAACAAACATACCCCACAACAAACGGAGGCATCTGGAGGAGAGAAAAAAAAAGTTCCTTTCACTGAGCTGGCATGATAAGAGCGTCTGTATTTCCACTCCCTTTATCACTTCCAGTCCCAGACAATGGATTGAATTTCAAAAGCCAATAAACAAGGGAGATGTCCATTCTGCATGGCAGTTATCACAAGCCAGCGTCCCACTCTCATTTGCTCACCCTCCCTCCCTCCCTCCCTCCTTCTTTTCCTTCCCCCTTTTCTGATGTGAGTAGGAAAAGAGAGCTGAAAATTAAAAGTGGGGAGGGAGAGTTGAGAGAGAAGAAAAGGAGCGGAGGAGATGAGACGCCTTCATGTTTTTTTTTTTTGCTCTCCTTTCATTGGACTGATAAAGGAAAGCATCAAGGCCAGGAGTGGATGTGTTTTTTTCTGTTAACTGAATGAGGCTTTTGAGGGTGATAGTGAGGAGCCGCTCCCCTGAGAGATGTTTGGAAGAACGGGGAGTGGTGAGCCAACATAATAAATATTCTTATCTGTTATTGTCATTGTAATGGGACAGGGCAGAGGGAGGGAGGATGCAACAGTGGATAGCTCTGTCGGTGCCAAGGGACCTGACTGTGTTGACATGCAGAGGAGAGGAAATCAAAGGAGAGACGGAAAGTGAGAGAGGAAGGAGGAAGCGAGAAAGATTTTAAGCCAGAGGGAGTTTGCGTGTAATTATTAATGGGTCGTCCTGGTGGGAAAGACGATATAAACAAGAAAAGGTGACAATGAGGCTTTTCTCCTGCAGCCTATTGCTTCACTGTATCACTCACTGCCAGGTGGAGTGTGTTTAAGTTAAGTGGCATATCTTAAACGCCGCAATTATGTTGTTGTTTTATTTTCATAACATCACTTTGATTAAAGAAACATCACCTGTACAACTGTGTGAAGGCCTAAGGGCCCCTGTCAGGCCAGCATTTGACAGCAAAAGTATTGGTCCCATGGCATGAAAATTTCACTTTGAGGTTTTTTAACATTATAATGCGTTCCCCCAGCCTGCCTATGGTCCCCTAGTGGCTAGAAATGGTGATAGGTATAATCCGAACCCTGGGTATCTTGTTCTGCCTTTGAGAAAATGAAAGCTCATATGGGCCAATCTGGAATTTTGCTCCTTATGACGTGATAAGGTGCAAGGTTACCTCTCCTTTCTCTGCTTTGCCCGCCCAAAGAATTTGGCCCGCCCATGAGAGAAAGACATAATGGCTTTCAAACAAGCAAAGTGACAGATGGTCAAAGCCATGCCCCCAGCCACCACCTTGCCCCCTCTCTCTCCTCTTCAATAGAGCTCAACAGTCCCACCCATCCTCTGAAAGACTTTTGGTTCCGGAAGTAAATTTCCCATTAATTTCTCCCATTGACATCTGGAAAAATCCGTATATAAAGCGTTTTAGACCATTATTGGGTCTCAAACTACGCACTTAAGTTAATGCACTTACAGGCAGTACACTTTGTGCACTATGTACTGACTTGCGTAATGCGTAAATTTCGACAGGGGAGTGTTGTCTCAAATCGCGCACAGCCATGTCCACTTACCGGAAATGACGATCACAACATTTCAACCCTTCTTCTGTAAAATTGTGAATTTCACCTGTTTTTTTGCAAAAAATACATTTCTGCTTCCTTTGATATTTTAACAAAAAATTTGGTTTTGTTTGCATTTGCTCCGTGTCACGTCAGGATGACGATTGCGACGCCGCCGCTGTGTCACCCGCCTCCTATTAGCTAAAAAAGTAACAGTATCTTAATATTCTTTTTTTGTTACTGCCCTCTTTTCAATGTTTTCAATTCATTAATTATATCTATTCTTTGCAGTCTACTCTTATGTATATATTTATGATTCTGCTTTAAAAATGAGTTGTGTTAATGTATTACTGTTCATTTTAATGCTCAACTATTTTAAGAGGAAATCCTTGCGGCCCATAGATTAGACTGTTGTTGTGAAGCATTACCCTTACAACTTACCTAATAGACAAACCATCATTAAAACTTGTTTCTAATGAGACTGAGCATTTTATAAAGGCTCATATGTACATGTGTTAGTATACATTTACGCACAGATGTGTGATAAAATGTCCCTGTAACGTTACTCCGGATATCATATCATATAAGCTTTTATTTTAAGTCATATTTGTGTTTTAATACAATGTCTTCATACAGTGACAATACAAGAGTGAAAGCAGAGTCAACAGAACTAACATTTAAATAGAT
Organism: Percina caprodes; assembly: GCA_013375575.1. Lineage (NCBI taxonomy): Eukaryota > Metazoa > Chordata > Actinopteri > Perciformes > Percidae > Percina > Percina caprodes. The sequence goes on along the minus strand of JABXJD010000005.1, from coordinate 9,600,016 downwards.
CCCATTCCTCTATTCTGTATGCACTAACATTATATGCTTGCTACACTCATGCAAAGTGCAATACAAAAGATAACACAACATTAAATACTTCAAATAGAATTGTATTTAAAAGAAAGTCCTGTGCTTATAGCTCTGCAAAAAAAAAGCTACCCCCCAGACATAACAAGCAATGGTAGTGTCCAATTAGGCCATCTCCCCTATAAAGCTGCTCCTGCTCCAAGTACCACCCTTTTAAGCCAGCAGACTTCCTGGATCCCTCTGGGGTGTGGAGTCCAACACTGGTAAATAGTTATACAACAGAATGTCAATCCAAAAGTAACTAATGGTGCACGCTTCCTGAAAGGTACTTCTGTATGATCAACTAAATAAAGTATGATGTATGTGAAAAGAACCAAGTGTCCTGTGAGTTATTTGTAACTGAATAAATGTTTGCAACAAATGTATAATGTGCATGAAAAAAGCATATAAACTAATTCTAAGGAAAAATATAAGTGCATGAGGTTACCGCTCTTGAGCTGGTTGTGTTGCCATGGCTGTGGGCATCACATGAGCACACTATGTACTCAAATAGTATAAGTTAAGAAGTGTGGGATTTGAGACACCACATACCTTAGGCTAACCAGCTACCACGTAACTCATAAACATACAACATATTTCCAGGGAAAAATGAAAAGAAAATGAAAATGTCAAAGGTACAAGACTGTGTACAGATTTTCATTATTGAGCAAAGGCACTACTCATCCCATAAACCACCGCTTACCACTGAGTAAAGGAAGCTGCTTGTTAGCTAATTGGGCTAACCGCTAGCTGAAATAGCATGTAATAACTTTAAAAGACCCTCAAAATAAAACCTGAAAATAAAATATATAACAGCTGTTACATCAGCTATAGCCTGCTTTTCCCACTGTTTAGTTTAAGTTAACATTATTTAAGACTGTATAAAGCTAGTGGTTAGCCGAATTAGCTGTAAGCTAAACTAAAGTTAGCTTCCTGGCAGAAGCGTGGAACAGATCGTGATGTGTCGTAAATCTTCGTAAAACAGGATTAACAACACATGCGCACAGATCAGGTACCGGCAGCTTCCCCTCCTCACAAGCATAACTTCCACCAATCAGAGGCATCATTGTGGGATTGTTCAGGATTGTGGGTAATGAAGTACTTATCCAAGATATCGCAAATAAAAGACATTTATCTTAAAACAAATTTGGTGCCCCATGAACGTTTGGCATCTATATATATATATATGAGCAGTCAACGGTGGCTGTTGTTCTGCACCAAAGTTGAATTTTGGGAAAGTGACTTCAGATACAGTATTAAGGGACCACTAAGGCCTATATTAAAGCATCCAAAAAGCACCATGTCATGGGACCTTTAACATCAAAATGAATTCACTGCTACAATCAGTGGATTCCTACAAGAAGGACATTTGTGGGGAGCATTCATGTAGAGTTCAACTTTGACACTGTTTATGCCGGTGACCAATTGTAAACATGTCTTGACAGCATTAACCTTCAAGGAAAAGAAGACACGGCAAGTCCAAAATGGGGGAACAAAAGAGATGCACTATGCTTCGCAGACAAGTTTGTTCCCTTGAATTTGCTCTGTAATTAACTGGTCTGCAATCATGATGTGTTGCTTTAGGCAACAAAGGGACTATGGTTAAGGTCAGGGAAAGATTGTGGTTTTGGTTAAATGTTAATAAAAACATAGACTTTTTCCATTAAACCAGACTATTGTAGTGAATGTGACATACATAATTCACCATGTGAAAGGTGATCTTTTCCAAAGTGGACCTTGTCCGGGGATATCATCAAGTGCCAGTATACCCACTGGACATTCCCAAAACAGCAGTGATCACGCCATTTGGTCTGTTCGAGTTCCTGCGCATGCCATTCGGACTTAAAAACGCAGCTCAGTCTTTTCAACGCCTCTTGGACTCAGTTTTGCGGGACCTGCCTTTTCTTTTTGTGTACTTGGATGACATCCTGGTGGCGAGCACATCCAAATCTCAATATCTGGCACACCTCCGCACCCTGTTTGAGCGGCTTAGCCAACATGGACTAATTATCAACCCCGCCAAGTGCCAGTTTGGTCTCTCCTCCATTGACTTCCTGGAACACAGAGTCACTGAGAACGGGGCAGTCCCCTTCCCTTCAAAAGTGGAGGTGGTCGCACAGTTTCCACACCCCCTCACTGTCAAATCCCTGCTGGAGTTCCTGGGCATGGTGAATTTTTACCATCGCTTTGTTCCTCACGCCGCTCAGCTCATGCATGAGGCTTTGAAAGGTAAACCCAAGCAGGCTGTGGACTGGACTGAGAGCAGGGACAAGGCGTTCGCTGCCACTAAGGAAGCCCTAGCGAACGCCACCCTGCTGGCTCACCCTTCTCCTACAGCCCCCATCGCCATCACCTCAGATGCCTCGGACTACGTTGTCGGGGCTGTCTACGAGCAGTGGGTGGGTGGGGCCTGGCAGCCGCTGGCTTTCTTCAGCCGTCAATTACGCCCCAGTGAGCGGAAGTACAGCACTTTCGACCGAGACCAATTTCCACACTATGGTGTTTCTTGCACCAAGTGCTGTCAGTGCCTAAACTTAACTATAAAAAAGTTGTCACTACAAGCAGATATTGTATTTTGGCTTAAACAAATTAAGATATGTGTACTGATGCATTCGGTATCTCACATTTTTGCAACTAAAGTTTCTATAAGACCGAGTTATAATCAGACAAGAACCTTGATATTGAAAAGCTCTGCAAAACTATCCGAATTCAAAAGAATGTTCATTTGTCAACAATGTTTTACATCCAGCCAAAGTTTTTATGAGAAGTCTTCCTTTCTACAACAACTGTGCATGGTAACTACAGTATGGTTAGGTTAGGTTAGGTTAGGTAAAGACTGGTTATGGGAAAACAAGATGTTAGACAGAGTTAGATGAGAATATGTCTCATGTTTGTACAGTAAACAGGAAGCTAGTCCCAGCAACCAGTTACCTTAGCTTGTCATTAAGACTGGGAACGGAAAAGTTCTAACGTGAAATAAAAGAATGGTTGATTCTTTTTCTTTTTTTTATCAAACCAGGCAAGTTGAAATTAACTGTTAGACACCTGAGTTTTACTCTAAGGAGCAATAAGGTGAGTCAAGAAGGTTAGGTATTGAGCACACATCCATCTACAAAACTTGACAATGCTGTTCAATTTCTTCTGCCTAAGAAAGACTCTGCTGATGGCCCCCTAATGGAGCATCATTTTGCACACATCGTCTCCCCTTCATATATTTTAATCCAATATATTGATTCATCATTCATACACACCATGCTCAGAGACTCCCCTCTCCCAACCTCCGTTAAATGGTCTGCTGTGGACAGTTAATGTGAGTTATCATGGTATGGTTCCACCTATAGGCTCAACAGACTAAGGTCTCCAATACCCAGTGGACAATTACAGTGTCCAGTGTGCAACAATGTATTTTCAGCTAAATGGACTTGCTGTAACATATCACTTTAGCCCTGGGACTTATATATACATTCTCTTAACCAGTTCTTGATGTATGTGATGTATATTTCATTTAAAGCACACCCTAACTCTCTTCTTTATAGACAAGACGTCACACGTAGCTTTTAAAACATGAAATAGCCGGTGTTCTGCAGGTCTCACAGCCCAATAAACTGACACGTCAAAGCTCCTCTCGGGGACTGCCTTGCTTTCACTCGCTCATTTGCTGTAAAAAGAATCCTTGTACTAAAATGATGTGTGTGTGTGTGTGTGTGTGTGTGTGTGTGTGTGTGTGTGTGTGTGTGTGTGTGTGTGTGTGTGTGTGTGTGTGTGTGTGTAAGGCAGAGAAAGAGCGTAGGTGCTTTACTTTGGATGTGCTTTCATGCGTACATGTTGCTTTAAAATTACAAAAATCCACCAACTTATTGATTTTGTGGTTAAGCTTCACATAGAATATACACAAACTTGTGCACAAACACACAAGCAAACACAGACATATAGTGTTTTCTATCGTATTGTGATTTCCTTGTATATTAGGCAAGCTGGCTGCCAAGATGCATGCTCAGTCTGATCAATTATTTAAGCTACCTTGAGCTCTCTGGGTTTTCCCAGGATTTATTGGGTCCAGCTGCTGGAAGTTTGGCACAATGAAAAACATGATGCATGGAGAGGGAGACTAATACGACAGAGACTTGTCAGCCATGTGCCCCTTAATGCAAAGCAGGGAACGTGAAAAGTGTAACATTTGATTTCAAAGCAGTGACTGGGATGATGTCTTTGCTGAGAGGACAGCACGCTGCTGGGGGAATGTTGGACGAGTTGTACCCACTTCTGTTGTGTAGGACGGTGCAAATTATGTCTAAGATCTGTAGCTTTTAACTGAAAATAACGAGATGGGAAAAAGTGTGTGTGTGTGTGTGTGTGTGTGTGTGTGTGTGTGTGTGTGTGTGTTTGCTTGAGCTCAGTATCCAAAAGTGTCTGTGCACACGGTTCAGTATTTGGCATCGGTGTGTGTGAGGGTGTGTGTGTGTGTGGCCTGTAGCAGTAATGAATCGGGCCTGGGGATAGCTGAGAGGATGGGAGGTGGCAGATCATAAATAATCATTTATCCCACCGTTTCCCCTGCCTCGCTGCCTGACAGACCACTGGGTAGAGGCAGGGAGAAGCCAGCAGCGCGAGTCGAGACGCAGCTGCACCGGCCACAATGCACATGTGGCCTTAATGCTCTGGGGCAGATTTTCTTCACAGCAGGTCTATCTTGCTGATACACCAGTGAAATAAGTAAAACTGTTAAATTGAGAAGATACAGGATAAGTTGTGAAAAGAAAGTAAGAGAACAAGGAAAAGGCTGCCATAAAAGAAGAGAGAGGGGTATGAAAAAGGTAAATGAAAATCAAAAGCTGGCCTGTATTGTTATGCATGTTATTTATCTTAAAATCAATAGCTACCTTACCCATTAACTTTTAATGTATACTTCCAATTGGAGCCTGAAATTAAACAGTGCTGGAGGAAATCAGCAGCACCTAATGGCAGAGCCCTGGGGGAAAATTCACTCATAAACACAGATTCTGCGTTCCCGCAGAGGAGTATTGGCTTGTGAGTGGCAAAAATTCGTTCTGAACACAGGGGTGATAAACTGAAGATCTATGATGCACTTAAGACCATTGTCAAAAAGCTTAGTGCTATTAGTCAAGCAACATGAAGCATTCACAATCCTTCACAGTAGTGTAGCCTATTGAAGTGCAATGGCTTGTGTATCACAGCAGCATGACGCTGATGAAAGGAGATACCGAGAGAGAAACATTGTACTCTCAGTATCCACAAATCCCAGTGTTCCAAACTTTGTATTGCATTTACATTTGATGAAGGGTGTTTTCTCAGTGAGCAAAGACACGGGAATGAAACAGAATTTTCAAGAAAAGTACATTATTCCAGGCTGCACAGGGTTAGTTTTACTCTGTGAGGTTTGTTTGGAAATGCAGTTTTAAGCCAGAGGATCTAGACTTCATCTTCTTTTCTTTGTTCCCTTTTTGAGATTCTGCCAGCTTTGTCTGTCAGTCCCGCTGACCACACACACACAGGCATATGTGTGAGCTCTTACTAATACAATCTACCATGACTGTGCTCAACGCTCAAAGAGCAACATTAATCAGCGCTCCAACACCTCGGCTTTTTCCAGCCAAGCAGAGTAAATCAGGATGAAGTTGGACAGAGAGAAAAGAGAAAATGGCTTTGATTTAATTTATGGCTTCCGTTTTCATGTCGCCACACGCCTGACTAAGTGTCAAAGTGGCATTTATGATGTATGAAATTAAATTACAGAGACGAACACCACCACACACAAAGCACAACACACCTGCAATGTGTTCTTACCTCAGATGCTTTACTGAAAAGGGCCCTTCATTTCTTGGTGTGTAACAAGTCTCTCAGCATTTGTCTCTTTTTGTCTATTTCTTCACTGTCTACAGAACACAACAAGAAAGCAAATTAAACTAGGCTCGTAATCAAACAAAGACCTGTTTGGGCCCATCATTTGATATGGATAATCACTAGCTTCTAATTACGTTCAGTGAGTGGTATCAACATAAATTTGGCCAGGATCAAAAGATGAGAGAAGTAAAATGTATGTGTTGAAATGATGCAAAAGCACAGCCCACCCCACCCCCCACACACACAGTGTTCAGAGCAGCATTATACAGTAAAGACTAGAACTTCTACCCAGAATAATGATGTGACACTTTATGGATCCCAACTGAAAAATTCACTTTATGCTCTCTCCTTTCAGGTGGTTCAGAGCAGAGGGTCAGCTACAGTTCAGTAACACCACAGCTGGTTAATAACCATTGGGTTTGTTAAACTGTATTTGTTGTCTACCAAAAGCACAGTTTGCAAGGTGAATGTATTAAGGTCTGTCTCTGAACTGTAAGCTAAACTGTAAGTTATTGGCATTCATTTTGGTTGCTAGCAGTGCAAGCTAAAGAATGAATCCAACTGACTTTACATCTAGTGTCATCACCAGGTCAAACGTTAGTAGGTTTGGTTTATCACCAAATACCTGCAAAACTAATATCTTTCCAATGAGCCTTATCTGCTGGACTGTGTTTAGTAGGATTTGCAAATGTTAGCATTAGATTATTGAGAAGATTATATGTATGCTGATGTTAATATGTACCTGAAAGCACAGCTGTTCCTACTGTACGCACAGGGTTGTAGAGTCAATTCATTACATGTAAGAAGTTTATTCTTCTCCCCAACTAACTTTACTATATGCTATATCTGTTTACAGCATGTGGGATATATATTTATTATAAGAGTTATACACATGGTCACATCAGCACTAGCATCACTCGTAATTAAGTCTATGAAATTTTTCATGCTACCTGTGTTGCAGAGTTGATGATCATAAAAGCACAGTCTGTTACACTGCCCAAAGTTGTCGTGGCATTTATTTCCACAACTGTGCTCTTGTTTTTAGTGGTTTTACACAGCAAATGTGCTACATTTCACTAATGTGGTTCTACTCTTGCACTGTATATCTTACCAGATACACTGATGTCCTCTATCTGCAGTACAAAAGTGCCCATTTCCAGAACAACAAAACATCTACATCCGTCTTCCTTGTTTATATTGGCCTTAAGCTCTTGGATGCAAGGCCAGTCATAATTATGACTTTCAAATTGCAAGTTTACGAGGAGCCCATCAAGGCATGACCTGCGTTTCATATGCTGAGCTGACAGTGACAGACCGCTTCTGCTGGACGTAAATTGTGACAGCCTAACAAATTAACACATGCTGCCTTCAGTTGCCTGTTGGAATTGGGGTAAATATGATGATCTGGATTTTGTACAAGCTCACAATCAGGGGCGTAGCACAAAATTCTGGACCTTGTACACAGGCATCCTCTATGGGCCCCTCACCGCATCCACAGCTATTCATTCTAGTTTATTCGTGGGCCCTTCTTCTTCTTCTAACCCACATGAGGACCCAATACCCTTTTTCCCCCAGTCCAACACCCCTGTGGACTGGTTGCAATGGGTCAAATTCCCAGCGCTATGTTTTTTAGGTCCAAGACTGCATTTATGTAGTGTAAATATGAAATGCATTATATATTACATTTTAGTAAGTCTAGTAAGCCGGTTTAGTGAGAAAGTCATTATTTGGACATACCTTAGAGGTCAACAACTTGACCAAAGCCTAAAGGGGCTAAGTTCAGGCCGACTTTTAAATTCATAGTGAGGATGCAGGTTAGGTTTGGGCTTAAATTATAAAAACCACTATTAAAAAATGTTGCCACATAAAGTAAACATGGAGTAACAAATCCCCATTGTAAAATTTGCTTTTGAAAGTTTCCAATTACAACCTCAACATGGAAGTACAGTACGGTCTATATAATTTTACAATATTATACAGTTATAGTATACATTTAGACATAAAGTATATGTTGCTTTTGCTTTACTGAAATGAAACAGACTTCTAAACTATAAAAAAAGAAATTGTAAAGGCTATAGTTACACCATGTCTCCATCTGCTGCTGCATAGTAAAATTAACAAAATATCAGCAGCTGCAGTCCTCCATCAGTATCTGCAGTGCGTTGGATGACAACTGCTTTGATAGAACCCACATCCGAGTATGGAATATAGTTACAGTCCATGTAAACGTTGGAACAAAATAGAGTACACTTGTTGTGACAATTATGCACATATAGTTTCAAGTGCTGGTGCAGACAGCTGCACAAATTAAAACTGAAGCTTATCTATTCTGATGACTATGTAACACAGCTGAAACCTGCCTGGAATTAGTTTATATTTAGGATAAAGGATAATGGTTTGCATCATTGGTGATTTTAGATCCGTTTTAGGGGGCTCAGGCCAATTTTAGCGCTTGAATCAGAGTTTGCGAACTTGTCTGTTAGTGACAGAGGACAAACAATTACAGGTTCAAAGGGCTTGAAACAGGTTTAATATCCTGTCTTGCTATGCACCTGGAACCCAGTCATGGAAAAGGGTTAACAGAAACCGTTGGCCAATCTGAGGTGGTTGTGCCAGACTCCCGCCTTTAGCTGAGTTTATCTAATATGTCAGAGGGAGAGTAGGAGTGCGGTTGTGAAGTTTCACGTTCCCAGAGAAAGAGTTGGTAATTTCATGGGGCAGATTTGAACCCAAATTGAAACATAGGCAACAAACTAAAATTACTGAATGTTAGAACATTGTGTCAAATTGGTTGTTATTACTGTGACTTATAAAGTGTCATGTTTAGTACCATCATAATGTCAAAAAACATTGTTGTTCAGTGGCTAGCTCAGAGACTATCTGGTAATGAAATTACTGATTTATCAGGGGGGTTAACACTTTATCTGTGTCACATTCTCATTGGAAGCAGAGCCCCCCTAAAGTTCTGATCCTAGAATTGCCCCTGTCAGGGAATCACAGGATATAAAAGCTATGATCTTTAGAAATGCCCTTTCTGGTTTTTCTGTACCTGTACACAAATCAATAGATTAAATAACGTGACCATTTCACGATCTGCAATGAGACTGGGCTACCAGGTGACGCTAACTGGACCTCTACTTAAGACACTTGAACCTAGCAGTACTTAGGTGTGACCAAAGGAATTAATCTTTGGCTAAAATTCATCCTGGCCCTTCCAGTCTGAAAAATTAGGCTTTTTCTTATCCCCTGCTTTCAAACGCTTCCCCTTCCTCTGTGCTTGGTCTATCTCTTCTTAGTCTATATCCTTGACATTCCACTTACGGGATTGCTCTGTTGCTGACGGAAATTCCGTCGGATTTCACTCATTTTGGCCAGATATCCGTTGCCTTGTGCTTCCTTTCAGTTGCCATTTTAAACTCCATCGTTAATCTTTTCTCAGATCTCTGTAGGGTAAACCCAGACAGCTAGCTAGACTATCTGTCCAATCTGAGCTTTCTGTTGCACGACTTAAACAACTTTTGAACAAACACGTTCCACATAAACAAGTTCCATCCCGAGGCCATTTTGCAGCGGCACCACTGCAAAGACGATTGTGATTGGTTTCAAGAAATGCATGTTTTTCTCCCATCCCAGAATGCTGCGTCAACTAGCCAGACCCTCCTCCGCAGCGTCAAGGTGGAGGAAGGTCTGGCAAAGCGAGACTAATCTCTTCTCACAGACAGTGGCCACCTTTTTTAACATGGCTAAATATCTGCTGAGTAACTTCTCTCCCCCTTCCTCTTACTTCCTCCTCACCCCCTTTCCACACACACACACACACCTACCCCCACTGGGAACCTGCAGAAAGTGATGGGAGGAAAAAGGGAGGAGAAGGTGAAGGGGGTTTGCTGCTGCTGCTGACGTTACGCTGCTCACAGGACTTGCCTGTAAATGAACTCATTTTTCATCCTGCCTCTTTCCCTCCTCCCCCTCCTGTTAATGACTGGCACTTTCCTCATAAGGAGCGCCGGCCCTCTGAAGAGCCTGGCAAGTGACAGAGCACCATTCATCTCCTCATGACGGGGGTGTGTGTGTGTGGGGGGGGGGTTAGGGCTAACAGACGGACATGCGGACAGATGCAGGGGAAGAAAGAGACAGAGGCAGGTTGCAAGCAAGGGTAGATTAAGGAACACTTCCAACAGTGGGAGCAGGTAGGAGATAAAAGACTATAGAAACGAGGAACTGGCTGCCACAGATGGGACAGGCACATTTCCCTTACTATTTTTCTGATGTGCCAAACAACTCAAATGCCAGAGGAACCATCAAGTAAACCAATAATCAGCATGTTTTGATATAGATTTTTTACTACTTTGATCAAAACAGCAGTCACAGCCTTTAACCAGCTAATGAAAGCCTTTATGTTTACTGTTCTATACCCATAGGACTGTTCTAAAAAAACCCTCAGAGGCATAGGGGGTGATGAAGTTTATGTTTACAAAAAGAGCAATGGCAGATTGTCTGAAATAAACATGATGCTGCTGTCAGGTTAAAAATCAGCGAAGATTTCAGATTGCCACAGTGTGTATAAACGATTACAATGAAATGATGGTTTTTAGATTCTCACATGACACTTACGATGGTAAGAACGGAGCGTAGAATATTCAGTAATTAGAATTTTTTTTAAATAAAAGGCTGTTAACCACTCAGAGGAAGACAAGCATGCCACAAATTAAGGCAATCACCTATAATGGTCTTTAGTCAAATTTAAAAAAAAAAAAATGCATGCATATAAATAACAAAACACTGGCAATGGTTGCAGAGGAATTCAATAGTGAATATGATTATTGTGTTTCTGATTGACAATTGAGACAAAGCCCAATCAAAACCACAGTACTATTTGTCACCAACCAACACAGTATACTGTATTTCCTGCATCAAAGACCTTCCCCCATTGTGGGCTTAAAGATGGGTGGTAAAAGTTAGAAGTTTCCTTCTTCAGAACATGTGGTGAGCTTGAGTTAATGTCAATTACAATGTTTAAAGTGGTAAAAGTATAAAGCATCCATACAAACTCTTGAAACCAATCATCCGGTATAATCCACTTGTCCATATAGTCAGTGAAATGCTCCCTTTTTTTCCTGAAAGTCATAAGTTTGTTGTCTGGGAACCATGAATGTCTACAACATGTTGTGCCAGTCATGTAAGATGTAAAGCTATTGCGCTGAATAAATGGAAGCTGTTTAAATAAACTCTCTTTATTCCAGTTCCAGTGTTTCAGTTTGCTAATGTCAGTTTCATGTCAGCTCTTCTTGTATTCTCTCTGTTGTAAACAATATTTAATCAATAATACCTTGGGTCAATTTTTGAGACATTCAGATAATTCAAAGTAAGTTAGAGGCTGTGGTCATTTAGCACTGAATTAAAATCACAAACCCTGATTGGGCACAATGTCATGCGACAATCTTTATTTCAAGGCATTAAGCCATTAAAAATAATGCTCATAAAAATATACATACAGCAGCACAATTTCAATATAAAACTGGAGCTTTATTATATGTATGATGTAACCAGTAAGGAATTGGAGCAGTTACTCCCACATAAGCCCCAAGTCTACATCTCAAATATCAAATTACCATAAGAGCTTGGAAGATGTCTGCCTTCGGTAGACTAGAAAATCATCCCGAGCTCTTGATTAAGAGCACTGTGCAGATCAAATACACCCTCTCATTACATATAATTAAATAAAGTATAAATATGCATGAGCCAGTGATGAGCATCCCCATCTCTTGATCACTTTTAGGGGTCGACCTTTTGCTCTTTTGCAGACTCTGGAACACTGCGTCAAGGCAGGTGTTTGCCAAAATAGAACTGTTATTAAAAATTCAAGCATGCATTGGAGAAAAACACGCCCCACTGTTCAACACAAATCTAATTGTGCTGCCTGTTTCCTTACTATCATATTACCTGTTGGTGGGATGACGGATCGCTGAGCCTAAACAATACTATTAGGATAGGAAGCATGCGACTCTGATCCCAGGTTCGGTTTTGCAAGTAAACAACATTATTGTGATACTGGAGAGTGTGATTAATTATGATTATACAATTATGATTATGAAACAGGCAATGCTAGTCCAATGCCTCAGAAAACGTGAAGTAGCTTAAATCTAAATGATGAAATGATGATCTAAAGATTAATTTGAGATTAGTACTTTTCTTGAAAGCTTAATAAAAGTGACAGATGGATATGTATCTGGTTAACCAAGAATGTTTTTGGGTCCAAAATAGATCAAAGAGTCATGTGATTATGCTGCTCTCCTTGTGTATTGTATGCAAATGTAAGCTAAACTCCAGTCAAATGAATACGGGAGTCAGGATATAGCGTCCAAGCTCCTGGTGATTTATTTGGAGTCACCGTCATATACACAGTTTGAATATGAGTGAAACTGTAGAACATAAACAAAAATATACAATAAGCAAGATGCACAATCAAAATATACACTGTAATGTAAACTCTACTACAATGCATCAGTTGTATAGTGATTTAAGTATACAGTATACTAACGTACATGTGGTTAATCTTACAATTAACTAATTTATTATTGTTCTCTGGTCTGTGCTAAACTAGCAGACGATGCTTTCGAAGGCATGAACAAAAGCAGGATTGCAGCAGATGAAATGAGTGAGTCCATTCAGCAAAAATATGGCTGCATACTAAAAACTAAAATGGCCGACTGTTCTGGGTCAAAGTGCATATCAAACTAAAATAAATGTAAAGGGCCTGAAGGGGGTTAATTCACTGAACCTGAAGGCAAAACACTTCCCGTCTGGCATCTGTAAATATGCCACACATAGATAACTCAACAACTAATCAGGCCTCGTCACTATTTTTTCAGAAGGATAATGACCTCAGATACAGATCTGAAGAACTTCTTGCTTGATCCTGCCTTGGTCACCTTGAGCTCTACTTTGCAAACTCTACCACCATCGCTGGGAAAGGTGCTTGTTACCAGTGCCATTGACCAGTCATTTTGAGCTGCTTTGATGTCTCTCAACAGCACGTCACCCACTTCGATGTTAGGACATGAGTCTTGCCATTTGTGATGAACTTGCAGAATATGCAGATATTCTTGCTTCAAGCGACTCCAAAACTGATTGGCTAAGGTCTGCACCTGACGCCACTGCTGTTTATAGCGATCCTTCTCTGTGAATTTCCCAGATGTCGGTGGCACCCTCTGCTTCTGAGTAAGGAGCATTGTTGGGGTAAGTATCAGAGGACAGTCTGCTTCTGTAGAGACTGGAACTAGAGGCCTGGAGTTGATAATGGCCGTCACTTCGGCCATCAGAGTGCACAGGACTTCATGAGACAAGCTGGAATAGTCTGTGTGCATCAGCCTTGCAACCACAGCCAAAGGACCGAAGTCATGCAGACCTCTGTAAGTGAAAGGTAGTGAAGTGCTCAGCCACTCTTCTGGTAGGTCTGACATTTTATGCCTCTCCATTTTTCCACGTAGCTTTTGACAAATGACATTTCCATGAAGAATGCTGCTAGGAGTGGATATAGCTTGGTCAGTAGGCTTTTCTGGTTGATACTTTGTCCATTGGAGAGAAAGTTGCTTTCTAAACAGAGAAGATTATTGTCTTCTTTGCCTTTGACAGATCACTGACTGTGTGAGGTTTTGTACATTGATGCCAACCACTGCACTAATAAGGAACTCTAGTCAAGGACTGGAGCAAATGAATTACATGAATGAGGAACCGCTCTTTGCAAAGAGTTCCAGGAAGAGAATCTGTTAAATCTCTCTGGGGTGAGTGGCTTGTTCCTTGTGCTAGTGGCACAGCTTGTCACTTGTGGTCGTATCTCTGTATCTGAGTCTTGATCAATGAGCTCAAACATATTTAGCTGTTTGCTGTAGGTTTCCTGTGGTTTATACAAGAATGCTAGTCCTGTCAGCCAGTTGGTATTGGTGAGCTGAGAAGCTTGAACAGACCTGGATGATGATCGGCAGGATTATGCTCTGTAGGCACATAATGCCACTGTTTTGGCTGTGTGGATTGTCAAATTCTTTGAACTCTGTTGTGGACATATACATAGAACTGTTTTGACTCATTATATATGTACCCAAGTCCCACCTTACTGTCACAGTAAGGTGGGACTCTGTTTGTGGTGTGCTCTGTTTGTGGTGCCAGTCTTGCCTTTCCTAGAATGAACCCGATGTTGATCTGACCATCCTCATCCGTTGTCTTGAGGAATACGTTGGTTGAAGCGTCAGAGAAGATGCAGATTTCTTTTTGCTTGATGTTTGTGGGAGAGTTAACTGTGTAAGCCGAAGGGATCTGAAGCTGCTGCAGGTCTTGTAGTGAATCTCTCCATGACTTACATGCACCACATTTCTCTTGTGGAAGTGGAGCATCCCAGTTACTTACTTCCATTGACAGTTCCCTAAGTAGAAACCTCCCTTGAATAGTGACAGTGACAGAATGACTTGTTGCTGGCAAATGCTTGGAAAGTGAATTTGTCAGCAGCAACTTCCCAGATCAAACCAAGGCTGCTCTGTGTGGGAATGGTTTCTCCACCCAGTTCAAAGTCTTTGATGTCTTTTGCATGGTCTTCCACTGGAAATGCTCTCAGGACATCTACGCTGTTTGAAGTTTTATGAAGTCTCAATTTTGAATCAGAGAGGGAGGCTTGTGTTCTCTTTAGCAGGGTAATAGCCTCCTCCTTAGTTGGCAAAGAAATGAGTCCATGAGTCTTTGTGGTTGTTGTCAAATACATTCTGCATGAAAGCAACAAACTGTTCCTTCATTTTTGGTTTTCAGTACAGTGTGCGCCGTAGAGAAGAGAGACGGTTCACCGCTTTTTCTCGATTGTTTAGCAGAGGTGGTCTCAGATACCTGAAGGGGAGAGGTACCACCCAGCTGGAAGACTCATCCTGGTAAACCTGTTTTTCCATGATATTTAGAAAGTGTTCATCCTCTATGGAGAGTGCACGCTTATCATCATCCACTGTTCACTGTGAGCCCAAGGGAATCCTCATCCATGTTACTATTCCAGCGGTCACGAGAGAGACCATACAGTGAGCTGGAATTGACCTTTTCTTTAAGGTGGACATGACTTATGCACGGTCTAAACAAAGTAGGTCTTCTGTCTTCTAGGATGCTCATTTTAAAGGTGTTAACCGTGGGCTTATGGACATTCCCTAAGTATACATCGCTCACCAAGACCCACCCTAGGTCTAGCTTCTGAGCAAAGGGTGCGTTGCCAGGACCGTTGATCTGCTTCCTCACCTTGTGAGCTCTAAGAATGTTTCTCCCAAGCAGAAGAAGGATGTGGGCTTCGTTATCTAGAGCTGGGATCTCAGCAGCAAAGCTCTTGAGGTGGGTTTGATGGACAGCAGCCTTAGGTGTTGGGATTTCTTCATGGTTGTCTTTTATTGTTGTCATTACAGTCAATCAGTGCTGGAAGTGTAAGACTAACTCCACCATTCAGTGCTTCAATCTGATAGCCAGACGCTCTTTGGCCCTGAACTCTCTCTCATGCCAGCACATGTCTTCAAAGTGTAGGGAAGCGTATGACTGTGGATGCTGAACAAATCCAAAAACTCAAGACCTGGCTAATGATCTGTTTCTCTGGTCATCGAGCATAGCATACATCCTGATAGCGTTCTGATGGTGCCCTTTAGGATAGACACTGACGAGGCAAATCTTGGAGCATGACTTTGCTGTAACGGCGCTGCCACAAACCTCAGTAAACAGAAAGTTCGCAGCAGATGTTGACAAAGCTTCCTCTTTTGGCTCTTCCCCTTCGTCCTCTGATGGGGAGTTTGAGGCACTGAGTGCCCATGGAGGTGGACCAGGATTTAGAGCTATAAGGTGATAATCAACTTCAATGCAGCTTTGCAGTTGCAAGCAATATGCAAAGATGAAGAGCAGCACTTAAAGCAGATCCCTTTCTCTTTCAAGTAGGCTTTCCATTCCTCAATTGGTTTCAATCTGAAGCCACGGCATTTCCTGAGTGGATGAGGCTTGTTGTGGATGTGAGAGTGCTTAGCCACGTCATCTTTAGGTGCTGTTTTGTTCTGAGCTGCAGCAAGGAAAACATATACATAACATATAGAAAACAATATACAATAAGCAAGATGCACAAAGTATACACTGTAATATACATTCTACATACCTATTATGCATCAGTTGTATAATGATTTAAGTATACAGTCCACATGGCATGCAGTTAAGCTGATAACTTACTAACCTACGTGTACTACCGTACATGTGGTTAATCTTATGATTTACTAATTTACAAAAATAAGGCTTAGTAAAACATTCATCGCAAAAATAATGTCCAGAGATTGTTCTATGGTCTGTGCTAAACTACTACTTACATACAATGCTTTTGAAGGCACAAACAAAAGAAGGATTGCAGCAGATGAAATAAGTAATTCCATTCAACAAAAATGCGGCTGCATGCTAAAAACAAAAATGGCCAACTTTCTGTTTTGGGTCGAAGTGCATATCAAACTAAAATAAATTTAAAGGGCCGGTAGGGGGTTAATTCACTGAACCTGATAGCAAAACAATGATTAAATGGCCGGATATTACAGAATTAACCGTCAAAGGACAATAAATGGAACAAAGTGACACAGAAAGGCAATGAATGACAAAAGAGGACCAACCTTAAAATCCTAATGCATCTTTGTATGAAAAAAAAAATTTAGAGTGACAACTGCACATGCTGTGAAAAGCACGTTGTTTGTTTTTTCGCCTGCTGAGTGTGGCAGATGGAGTCAGGCTCAAAGTGACACAGCTATAAAGAAACACCTGGTGGAGATGGGCTGGTCACTGCTACATCTGTGGCCATCAGGACTGAGTGTGTATATGCGTGCACTTGTGTATGTGTGTGTGTGTGTGTGTCCTGCGGCCAGCAGACGTGTTGGCACACCATGGCCAGTGTGGGTGCTGGTGCCAACCTGATTTCTCTGTAAGACGCGCCAAAAAAGCCGGAAAACACATCAGCTTGAAGATGCAAAAGAAGAAAAAAAATTCAGGCAGCTGTGGAAATATTTGCTGTCTGCACTGCCAGATTTGACTCTATTTCAAAAAGTTTTTTTTTATTTCCCTCTATTTTGTCAAATCAAGTTACGTTATATAGCACGTTTTAAAACAACCAGAATGCTGTAAAAGTTAATGTGAATAGCACAACAATAGCGAGTAAAATAACATTAACAAAAACAACAATAAATGGCAATGTATAAATACATGCAATATGTTATTATGTGCACAAAACTAAAACAAATAAAACTTGGAAGATCAATTTCAATAGTACAAAGCCCCCCTGGGGTCAGCTGAGAAAATAAAACTAAACCATGCGCACAGAGCAGCCAGCGGTGAGGCGGCAGTAATACAAGTGCTTAGGGACCGTCTATAAACTACAACAATGACACAACAATATTTATTAATTTAATGATTAAATAAGGTAATGTCTCCAAACTTATTTTTTAAAAGTAAGTGCTGTAGTTAGCTGTAGTAACTAGCAGTAAACAAGTTATAATTGAGGTAAGTTTGGATACACTACCTTATTTAATCATTAAATTAATAAATATTTTTGTGTCATTGTTGTAGTGTACAGTCCCTAAGCACTCGTCTCATACACTTTCCCTAATGCTGTTTCCCCAGGTTGGAGGACGGCTTTTTATGATGAAAATAAGTTTTTAGCTCATTGTTAACCTTACTACGTTAGGAAGATGCGTTGTTTGTGATTTAATAACATTTTGCTATAGAGTGATTGATCCCGGAAGTTTGAATCTATGTATATCTTTCTAACTTTGCTAACCTTTATAAAACAGAGGGCATGGATTGTGAATCCGTGTGAACAGTTCTTATTTATTGATACATTTCAATATCGACTGATCCAGCTTAACGTAGTATGTTGACAAGTAACGTTAGAGTCACAAGGTTATAAGCTACACATTCATGAAGTATAATTGCATTGATCAAGGTAAAGTTTATGTTAAACAGCACTGGGTTAACCCACGATTACTTTCGACAGCTAATGCTAGCATTAACGTTAACTGTACACATAGAAGACAAATCTAATGCTAATTTAGCCAGCTATCCCACCCTGTTTTTTCTGCCTCACTCCCGGCCGCTAAGGGACTTTAGTCGGGATGAAAGCGGACAACAGCCCGGGGGACACGATACATCCACAGTTAGCCAGCAGCCTGACACTAACATTAACTTCAAACAATCTGATCCCAACCAGCACAAATTCCAGCGCTGGGTGATAACGATTCTAACGGCTGTAACAGAAAGTGTAATGTTCCGTCGGGGGAAACAGACCATATCACCCCAGATTTCATGAAGTTTATGAATGTTATTTGTTTATTGAAAAAGACCAATAGTGTCTTATACACGGAATGAGCTGTCATAATGACACAGATTTTCCTCAGATGGCAAATGTAAACAGTAGGCTAAATAGGCTATAAACATATAGAAATTCACAAACTTAACTTACTCACCACAATGAAACGCCATTTGTGCTAAAATAGAAAATATCCAACATATGTGTGTCCCTGATATCAGATGAGTTACTCGCTGTCGCTACAGTCCTGATTTATTATTCTCGTTTTGCACTCCTGGTTAGCATTCAAGAAAATGTCCGCTCCATGTCTGCTGCTTTACCGCCTTGCATTGCAGAACAACCATGACTTGTTTACCCACACCACCCCTTCTTGCATATCTGATGTAATTACATGCATATCAAATACATTGCCACTACTTCTTTATTGCACCATGTTAAAACCCCAAATGAACAAATATTCGACAATACTGCGTTTGCGTCGATTAGCCGTTTTGATGTTCGAATATTTGAATAGTCTACTATTCTGTGAAACCACTAGCATCAACACAAATGATTTGCTGAGTAAAGTTCCTCTGAGTTTTCTCAAGAAGTGAGTCTAGCTTCTTCTGCTCCGTCACCCACAGAGTGTTTCCCCACCTGCCTCTGCCTACCTTGCTCCACAGTTAGCCATTCGGAGCCTTTTCATGTCCCAACAGCCCAAAGCCCAGCCAGTCAGAAGTCATTACACCCACTATTAACTCCTGCTCAGCTTCATTAGGCATGCAAATTGAGGAGGGACAAAGACTTGAAAAACTTTACTCTGTCTGACACCCTCCTCCCTCTCTTTTTTTCTCCCTGAGCTGCTAAACTGTCACCTGTGTTCAATTAAGCCTAGTTCTGCATTGAATAGTCTGATGTGAGAATTTGTGTTGCGTCTCCAAGCATGGAGATCTACCGCTAATCTAATTGGCAAACTACATGAAGACTGCGGCACAGTAGCATGATCTTAAAGTCTTAAAACAAAAACTGCTGTGATTGCCGTTACAACCAGCTGTATTATCAGTTGACAGCATGCATTCATTAATTTGAACAATTGTTCTCACACTACAGTTTTACTGCATGCCATCATCCTTTCAAATATTTCTCAATTTCGTAGATGCCACTTGGCGGATCCTCCAAGTAGCTTCTTCAAATGAAGATCACTCTGTTAACACAATCTGTGGTACACATTTCATTGGCTTATTATGTACTGTATGCTAATGCAGGCCTGAAAATGAACATGGTGATCCAGAATTTATCAACTGCACTGGCGTGTCGTAATTTTAAGTGGAGCAGGTTTCTCTTTTCACACCCTGACCTCTATCCCTATGTAGTAACCCTCTCTTTGTCCCTGCTGTCTAAAGCCACCAACATCAGAGGTAAGGCCAGCATGGGTCAGGGCCAATCCCTTGCTCTGACGGAGCATAAATGTATTACCAGCGGGCTGAATTACCAAGGGATAACACGGTGTGTCGCCCTATGCCACTGTACATCACATAACAGTTCAAACAGGTGGAAAATGTATTCAGAGGAGAGGAATAAAATAAGCCTCTGTCAGTTTGCACTATAAACACACCTTTACCATAATCTGGATACAACTGTACTGTGAGACAAGATCTGAACAGTGGTTTAAGATTAGGACCAAATTCATTTTGCCTGTCAAATTATAACAGTTATTGATTTGATGAGCAGTAATTCATGATACAATGAAGTCTTAACATTTTTGAAGACTGTTACTGGGTAACAGTCATTTTACAAATGATAGCCATATACTTAAATTCAAATGTTAATATTTGTATGCATTAATACCATGGTGATAGCACCAAAAAACAATTTTATAGTTGTCCTTTAAGCATGACTGTTCAGCAGTCCACTCACAGAGCTGTAGAGCAGGTATTCTGTAGTAAACAGTGCCTTCCGCTGATTCATAAAAGAACTACACTGACAGGACTGTCATCTAAAACTGTGTTGCTGAAATCATCAAACACTGGGAAGTTGTTTTTTTCACTTACATTTGGATAATTTCTCCTCAAACTTTTTTTTGGAGTTGTGGATCTATAAACCTACAATATCATGACTCTAACATTGGATTGTTCGGAGAGATAATATATTATTTGATTTAAACATGACTTTCTACATTACTTTACCTGTTCACGCATAGGTGTCAAAACATAAATCCATTAAATCATTTTTGAGACCTTCTTTCCATCAGGTCCACAGTGATGAAGCATGTCTCTGTGAAAATCATGCCAGTGCTAAATGGTGCCGTGACGCGGGCGGCCCGGAGGCCAAGGGCCAGCAGGAGGACAGGTGGCAAGCTAATCATGTAGAAAATGAGAGCCTGGAAGGCAAGTGTGGGGGTGCGGACAGGGGTTGATGAGGGGTGTCCACCTTGTGCTCGCAGGTCCTGGCCCGACTGGGAACAATACCAAGGCCGTGGTCCTCCATTCTGTCTGCCAGCTTGCCCCCTTTCCACCCTACATTCCCACAACTCTATTTTCCATCCAGTATTTCTCACACTACCTCCTGAAGGTCAACCTGTTGCTCTACCAGTTTTTTTCTCATCTTCATTAAACAAATTCAGAAGACACTATCTCATTAGGTCATTATACTGAAATAAAGAGGATGGATGATATTTTAACTAACCCGTTTGGTCAATGTACTAATACAGTATTCTCCATTTGTTCATTATGTAAAACAAATTGAGTCATTATACAAAGCCCACACAGTACAATAACAGACTGATCAGCATTGATGCTTAACCCTCACAATGCAGCTAATTGTTACTGAACTGTTTGATTAGAGCTTTGTCACTGTCTAATAGAGAGGTTTTGTGCTAGCAGTGATGTTAAAGCAAAACAGTGTAACATTTACTGAACAGCAGCCACAAGTAATAGTAGCAATATTTAGCGTAACATTAGCCACCATTTCACACCAGATCAATAATGTAGCAGCAAAACATGTATTGAGTAGACATGCATTTTAATGCTCATTTAATTCAACTTCACATTTGTCAAAGGACTATTATTTACTCTTACTGGTGTTAGGGGCTAAAATTCTGCTGTTTAAAAAAAAAGGGGGCTAAACGGCACCTAACCTGCAGAGGAAAAAACTCATATGTGGCCTACAGTTACACAGCATTAAAACCGGAGGGACTTACACTCTGGATCCACTTTTGCGACAAGAATGAAGCGTGGTGATGGAACGCCTCCCCTCATTTGTACGTTGATGGGCGTTCCACAAGTTTACTGCAATTGGTGTGGTTTTGAGCCAGCGGGGAATGTTGTGTTTTTAAAACATTTGCTCGAAACCAACTTCTTCCCTTTCAAATTTTGAAATTTGGAGGAAGAAGGGATGTGTATAAATAGGAATTTCGTTGAGCAGTCATTTAGCCATGAATCAAAAACAGAGAAGGATCATTGTAGCTTCCCTGCTCTACATCCGGCGGAAGAAGCCACGTCGTGGCCACTGGGTTCACCCTATTCGGAGTGAAGTTGCTTGGCGGTAGTGTGAGTCCTGAGCAATTTTGCAGTAGGACATCTAGAACAAAGGCCCCGGTCCTCCAGTCTCCCCTGTGCTCTACTTCTATTGGCTGTTCATGTCACGTTCAACGGAGTCATTTGCATAAAGATGGTCATCGGCCAGCTTTTTGAAGGGCAACATTTTTTCAAATGCTGTGCGGGCGCATTAAAGTTGCCTGACGTCACCCATAGGAATAAAGTGAAGCAAAGTGGACAGAAATGTCGCACAGCCAGGTGGATTTGCACGATTATGTGGAAGGAAGAGGTATTAATCTCTCCCGCTTTTTGCAATCTGTGTTTTTTGCCGTCGCTTCACAGTGCCTTGTGTTGGTACCGCTGCTGTTGGCTCTGCTGCTTGTGTCTGCTGTGGGTTCCTCTTGCTCTCTCCCAGTGTTTGAACTATACCGTTTTATTTTTCACCGGGGTGGGGACTGTGACTTACAATGACTTACAAAGATACATGTATCTATATTGTTATGTGTAACAACTACAAGTGTATGCACTATACAAGATTTACCTTATTATACTTTATCGACAGGAATTGATAAGTCAAATAGCAAATAGCCACCCACAAATAGTCTATAAACAAAGCATTAGCCTGTCTTTGAGATTTCACATGAACAATGTTTAAAGTTACTCAGAATACCATAATTCCTTCGTTCAATTAGGCCTAAGCAAAGCACCCCAAGCTTCCACACTTAACAAACAGCCATGTAAATTGGCTCTTCCAGTCTCTCCACTGCTGGCTGTTCCAATTTAACGGGAGAGAGGAGTAAGAGAGGTAAGGATCGTGACCGGCCTATAAAGAGCTGTTACCACCACCATCTTCATCGAGAGAGGACATTATTTCTACTAGGGATGAGCGAGTACAGCATTATCTGTATCTGTATCTGTTTACCACATGTATATCTGTATCGGACTGGGCGGGGCCTAACCCGGAAGTGGACAGAATTTAAGAATTTTTAATTTTAAGTGGGTCGGGTTGTCTTGAAATGGGCGGGGCTTTAACCGGCATGTTATTTTAAGCAAGCAATTGATATGGGTTGATCAGAAATTGTTATATTTATTGCTGATTAGAAAACTATTTCCATGACAGCATCAGCATTGAGCTTGAGATCAGTGGTGTTGTCATGGTAACAAATGAACTATATAAATAACAAGTTTTGAAACAATGAATAGGCTACAACACATGCGGTTGCAATTATGAAGTAAAATGTAATGTTTTCATACTCAATAATATAACTTTCTTTTTTTAACTTTTAATTTTTTTGTGATCAGTGTGATTTTTTTGTTTTTGGTTCTTTTTTTCTTTTTTTAATTTCCACACGCTGTGACGATCCACTACCCAATCCGAGCACAGATATTGACTCATATTACTCGTATAATACTTGTATTCGGCAAAAGTGCTTTATCCGTTTAACTCGTTTCAGCCGAGTATCCGGCTCATCTCTAATTTCTACAGCTTCTTCTTGCATTGTCACCCCGGCGGAAGGTGTGCTAAAGGACTTGCTACAAAACGCATTCAATCTACCATGTTCCTCTTTTGGCATGATAGTATACACAAGGCAACCAAATGTTCTGTGGGAACTTGCGACATGCCCTGCAAACACAGACTCATGATTGACTGTCTACATCCTGTGGACATGTGCACATGCACACTTCCACAGACCAGTGCCATCATTCCAGTTAGAATCAATAACAGACGGGGCAGCCTCTAGCTCACCCAGTAAGAGCGTTTGCCCAATGTTGGCTAAGTTCTGCAGCGGCACACGTTTGAATCTGGCCTCCTGCCCTTTGCTGCATGTCATCACCAATCTCTCTCCCCTTTCATGCCTATCCACTGTCTCTAAAAGGTGAAGGTAAAAAGCCACCAAGAATAATCTTAAAAGAATCAGAACAGACAAGCAAATTAGTGAAAACACTATGTAACAACAAATACTCAACTGCAAAGACAGTGAATTTAGTATCCATTCCTTGTCAGCCACAGTCTGTCACAAAAACTGAGACAGCTAATAACACACTGAAATTTGCCCTACTAAACATTAGGTGCTTTGTGGGAAAATCATTTTTAATCAATGATTTTATTATTAAGCACCTTGATTTTATGTTTTTAACTGAAACCTGGTTGGACAATAATAACAGTGCTACTGTACTCATTGAGTCAGCTCCTCCTAACTTCATAAGTGAAAATAGAGCTAATAAGAAAGGAGGTGGAGTTGCCATGTTGTTTAACAACTCATTTCAATGTATGCAATTATCTATATGTGGATCTTCAGCTAAGGTCCTTCCCTCGAGCTACATTTTTTTAATGTCTACAGACCACCTTAATACTGTGCAGCCTTCTTCCAAGAATTTGCTGAACTGCTGTTTGTAATCTGTATTGATTTTGACTGTTTGGTTATTGCTGGTGATTTTAACATTCATGTTGACAACCCCCAAGACAAAGGGACTAAAGAACTATGTTGTGTTTTTGAGAACTATGGATTGACTCAACATGTGACAGAGCCCACACACAATAAGGGGCACACTCTGGACTTGATTATCTCCAATGTTGTGGTGACTGATATTGCTCTATCTGATCAATCCTGTCTTTTTTTAATGGTACTATCACTGTACATAAAAGTGTTCAAGGTAATCAAAAAACAGTACATCCCTGAGAACGGCAGTGAAACATTCATTCAGCTGTTCTCCTCCACACCCGCCCTTTTTGGGGTCTCAGTCACTGAGCTTGTAGACAATTTCAATTGTAAAATTACAAATGTTATTGATGCCATTGCTCCCATTAAGATAAAAACTATCTCTGATAAGAGAAGATTTCCATGGAGAAATGCCACACTTGTAAGATCCCAAAAAAAAGCTTAACGCAGGTGGCAAAAAACTACTCTTCAGGTCCATTATGACACCTACAAAGAGAGACTAAACAATAATAACTCACATACTTTGTTTGCTACTGTTGATAGATTAACAAACCGTCCGGTGCTAGTAGCATCTGAATTTTTATCCACCAAGGCCTTTAATTTGATATCTCCTTCACAGATAAAATTTAGAAAATTAGACAAACAGCTAGTACCAGGTACAGGACCTGTGTTGTCACAGTGTCCAGGAAAAACAGGTCCCAATGTGACACAATTTCATAAGATTTGCCACAACAACTGAAAACCTCCTCATGTTGCCTTGATGCTCTACCAACAGATGTTTTCAAAGGTGTTTTGAGTTGTCTGGCACAGCACTGAGACAGCTCTTGTTAAAGTCTTTAATGACATCCACTTAAACACAGATAGTGGCAAAACCTCAGTCTTGGTGTTGCCTGATCTCAGTGCTGCATTCGACACGGTTGACCATGACATATAACTAGAATGATTGAAAAACTGGGTTGGCCTTTCTGGCTGAGTTATAAACTGGTTTGAATCCTTCCTAAAGAATAGAGACTACTTTGTATCTATAGGCAACTATGTATCTGATAATACAAACACGCCGTGTGGAGTTCCCCAAGGCTCAGTTCTAGGACCTCTTCTGTTCAATCTACATGCTTCCTCTAGCTCATAATATGGTAAACAATAAAATAAGTCACCATAGTTATGCTGACGATACACAACTTTATATAACTTTAACAGCAGGAGACTATAGCCGAAACTAACTAGATGCATTGAACAAATCAACAACTGGCTGTGCCAAACGTTTCTTGAATTAAATGAAGAAAAAACTGAGGTGGTAGTTTTTGGAGCAAAGTTAGAACGATTAAAGGTCAGCACTCAGTTAGGTGCATCGGTGGAGCCCCCGTTAAGGACTTTGGACACTTGGCTCACCATTGCTGGATCCTTGAAGTCCATGCTATAGATTTGTGCTAAGGCCTTCTCACTTCTGTCTGTGTGTGTATTCCTGTCAATGCCTCTTGTTTGTTTGTGTGTGTCTGATTCTGTCTGTCTTGTTTGTAAGCTGCGGGCATTGTTCTTGCTGTTGTGTTTTTGTTGTGTCTCCCTTTTTCCCCTCTTTGTTTTAGAGTGAAACATTTAATCGCAATGAAGGATTGTGGAAAAGGTGCACTGTGCCTTCTTCAGTGTGTATAATGTACTTTTCTGTATGTTGTCATCTGGACCAATGTTTAGCATTGTTATATGGCTCTTTAAATACAAAAACTTTGACCACAAAAAATATTAAAACTACATAATAATATAATTAACTAAGTATTAACAAGGACTTAAATGACTCCCTGTTATACATGTTATGGTTTGGGGTTTTGGTTGGGTTTATTTTTCCCCTTTCTGTTTCCTCCTCGTATTTTTTGTCTTAGTTCTCTCCCTGGTCCTGTCTTATGTCCTCCGGTGTATATGTCTGTTCAGCTTCCTGTTTTATTTTGGTAGTCTTGTTTCCTGTCTGGGTTTGTCTTGTCTCGTTTAGCTTTACTTTGTTTGTCTGATTGTCCAACCCCGCCCTAATGTGATTCACCTGATGTCTCACCTGTTCCTCATTGTCTCATTACCTCTTGTATTTAACCCCAGTGTTTCCTCTGTCTCTTGTCAGATCATTCTTGTTTGTTTGCCAGTCTGTCTGTTTCGTCGACGCTTCAGTCCACATGCCTCCCGTGCTCTTCGCCCCGCTCTCCCAGTGAGTTTTTGCACTACTCTTTTCCGTGAGTTTTTTCCCTCCCTGTGATCCTGCGTTGCCTAACTTCCCCCTCTAGTCTGCTCACGGATGTTTTTGCTTTTTGGACTTTGGATTTTGGTTATACCTGAACTTGGCCTGTTCCCCTTCACTCTGTGTGACAAATAAATCTTTTTGTCAACGCCTGTTTGCCTCCTGTACTCTGCTTTTGGGTCCTCGCCTCTTCACCCCGTAACAATACACCTGCTGTCGCCACTGAGAATCAACACCACACTTTGCTACCATTTTTCTGGTAAACTGTAACAACAAAGATCCAACCAGTTTCAATTAACATACAACTGTGGGTTGTCACTTGCACCCTCCAAGTACTGAGGGACAACACCATATATTTTGGTTTTACCAAAAAGTATTACCAGTATTACTATCGTAGGTGTCGCTAATAGTGATCATGCCAATACTTTTCAATAATAAGGATATAAGGTGGGAGTGTTATGTCACTGGTTTTGACATACTGTGTGGATCACACGTTTGGGGAAAAAAGAACCTGCAAGATAGTGTCTGTCCCAAACACATCACTCAGTGAATGATAGCATCAATTTTTATATTCGAGGACATTTCACTGAGAATTTCTACACTGTGTTGTCTCCCTAAAAAGGGCAGAGTCTTGAAATTGAGCATGATTCACACCATCCACTGGATAAATTATGTGTAATTCCAACCTTGCACAACCAAGCAGAAACAAATAATAACTCTAACAGCTCTCACATGATGACTATGTGAGCTAACATTGATCGTGTAACCTCAACAACTTGACATCAAAGTGCAAATGAAGTACAGATGTTTGGCAACCATTGGTGAATGTGTCACAAAGGCTTCTTCCTCCTTGTTTTTCTTTTGCTGCAGGCAAGTAGTATACATGTAAGGTCAATCTCCAGATTCATTCTGATGTGTTCAAACTATATTTTAGTATTACCTCTACATCCGAACACTGGGATTGTGTTGATTCAGTAAGTGGAAAGAAATTTGGTATCAGGACATCATGGGTATAAAATGCACTACAACAGCCATGGGCATCATTAGGCTGGGGTAGCCTTGAATTTTTTTATAAATAACCTGGCACTGGATCTCTCTCTCTTTTTTTTATACAAAAATAAGAATAATAGAATAAAAAAGCTGAAACGGCACATCCCAATTGTGAAACATTTTTTACAAGGCAATCGCAAAGCACTATAAACATTACAATACAAATTTTACACATTAATTTACATAAGTTGTTAATATATTAGAAACTGATGGTTAACATTCCAATTTGTAATTATCATTGATGGTGACTTTTATAAACTCATGAATTTCAAATAGCTTCTAATATTTCATGTAATTCAATTATACATAATAAACACACACACACACACACACACACACACACACACACACACACACAGTCTGCATCCCATCAGCAGGCATTTTGAGAAAAAATTGTATTCTGGTGCAGAACAATAGTTATAATATGTATTTCAATATACATATAACTATTGTTCTGCACCAGAATACAAATTTTTCTCCAGGGCGGGGCATACCCCCTGACCCCCCCTAGATGACTTAGGCTAAGCCCCCAATGTTTCAAGATCTAACAACACCTACCAACAGCTACTCTCTTCTTTGACCTTAGATGATTTTAATCATGTGATTCTGCAGCGATTTAACAGTAAATGGAAAAAGAAATGGGATCAGTTTTTTTTACAACACAAAGGATGGAGACAGCATTTTTTATACTGATCATTTATGATCCCATTCTTCTTCACTCAATCAATAGTTTGCTAAATGACAAAGGTATTATAGGATCAATACTTTTGGTATAGATCTGTTTCAAGCTCACATAAGCCATTTGTACACATATTGAAAGGGCGGTAGCTAAAGTAAACAAATTTCTGAAAAAAAGGAGAATATATACAAAAAACTAGGGCGAGTATTTACACATTTTCTTTTTTTGTATTTCCCTTATAATCTTCATAACAAATATGCAAGAAGAAGGGTTTTGAGTGCTCAGTATATCTTTCATTCCATGGAACTTCGCTCCTGGCTGGTAGTATCCTAAACAAGATTTAATAAAAAGGTAATGAGTAGCCTGTTCTTTTCTTCATTTAAAACACCAAGTAAAGAGAACATTTTCCTGGATTTTGTGGACCAGATCTGAGATAGAGGGAGTAAATATTATTCTTACTGTAGCCTACATTTAACGGATAACATGACATGAGCACCAGTGTTATTAATAACATTAATGATTGCAGCATTCAGTGTACTAGTTCATTGGCATGGCTTACTTGTATCCACTGTATAGTACAGCTTGTCTCAACTCAACTCACTATTATGATACCAGAACTTTTCTCTTTTTGTTTCCCACTGTGCATATTACCCCCTCGGTGTAGGTGGGATTCTCAGCTGTTCGCCATAGCAATGACGCATGGAACTCCCTCCACATCATCTTCAACGCAACACTCACTGAATGCTTTCATCATGAACCAAACAGAGGGATGCTGCACCCTGTCAATATTTTTTAAATCTAGGTTGAGTGAATAAAAAAATTTGTGTTCGCTATTGACGGTAGCTTGGCGATTAAAACATTGTGGATTTGTGCAGGATGTCCCATGTCGTGCTAGTGACAATTCTCTCTGATTGATTAGTGGTCTGCGGCATTTTAACTCCACCTTTTAACTACCAGGTAGTTTCCAAACTTTTTGTTAATGGAAACTCAAAAATAACCATAGTAATATGTACATACTGAACAGGATTGAACTGAACTAGATTGCTCGGTGGAAAAGTGAACCACTTTTAAAATGGAGCAGAGTCATCATTAATGTTATTTGCTTCAGCTGTGTTTTTCCAGCTACAATAAGTCAAAGTGTCTGCTGTGAAAAAGACGTGTTTTACCACCTTCATGTTGGGAGCGTTTCAGTCTCTATGTGGGGGCCAAAGTTGATTAATGCAGCTTTATACCTGTAATAATTATTTGGGTTATTTTGCCCTCTAGAGCAGCACATCAAGCTGTGAACACAACACTGAAATATTATCACCTTAAGTATTTGATATGGCAAAGGTGTAAGCAAAAAGTTGCCTATTTATACATCCCGCAGACAGACTTGAAGCAGACGCAATAAATGTGAGTATTTTCTCTTATGTAGCTCGGTTTTGCTTTCCACCAAATCCTAAGGGAAAAATTTGACTTTATAGTTTCTAAATGTTCCACTGTCTTCAGCAGCTATATACTTCACTAACATTGTCTGTGTGGTATTTGTTGCTTTTTGGTGCTGCTGGAAATGTGGTTGATAAGAGCGTTGAGAGTGAATAAAAAAATTTAAAGGAGAGTGCCATGAAATCAAAACAATCAGCTTCAGTGCTAAAAAGCCTCATACAGCTAAGGCGAGCTGGGGAGTCCGGTGATAATCACCTGTGCATTTGTTGCTACAAGCTTTCACATTTAGTGTAGACATTTTTCCCAATTCCATAAAACAAACTGATTAGTGTAGTATTCCCTCATTTACACCAGTACAGAGTTGGATGCTGGATAACATTTTTCTTACTTTCAGCAGTGAGCCTTGGGGTGCAGCAACACTTATTTCAATGAATGGACAGAAATTGTGAGTGAAATTTTGAGTGTCATATTGGTTTTCTTTTGAATACCTCTGATGCATTTTCTGTTCAATTGCAAAATGATGATGACTATGATGATGATTCCAGAATTTCCCAAAAAATCTTAAGTGCACAAAAAGTAATTCAGGCGCACAAACAAGCTCAGGTGAAACACCCACACATTGACTGTCCCACGTTTCCTTTAAAACTCTCTTAATGTCAACCATACAGAATAAATTGCAAACGTGTGAGAAGACTTTAAAGAAACTGTGACAGAGAGCTATGGTGTTAGAGTCAGAAAAGTCAGAAAACCTGCATAGAGCAGAGGCCCACAACAATGTCGGTCTCCTGGGTTACCCATTCTTTGTGAAAATAAGAAGGCCTGCAGGGCAAGAAAAACGGGTCAATATCACAGTGTTTTTCAGGAAGGCATATTGCTGTATATGTGTTTGAATAACATCCTGAGGGGATTTATTGATCAACACTACAGCATGAAAGAGAAAGGTCCCGCAATGGCTTCAAATAGTTCCTAAATTGCTGTCAAATGAATGGCACTCACATTAGGTTAGCTGCATTTCAAGGGAGGAAGGGAAAGCTCCAGGTGGTGCATTTTCAAATAATTTTAAGTATTTGTTTTAATGTGCATAGGAGTACCAGTATTCAGACTATTAAAATATTAAATCTAATGCTTTTCTGTATTTGTGACCTTCTTGCATTCATTATATAGTCCCCATAAATCTAAACTAAGAAATACTCTGCTGTGATCACATATGAATAATTAAGATCCTTACCAAAATAAAATATAGACCTTATTCAGTAACCAGGTCATGTTAGTGAGAAAGTTACTGTAGCTTCATTACTGTCATTATTTTATGAGCATGACTAATTGTGTCACCACTGATGTGATCGCGGACAACAGCAGCTCTATCTCATCTGCTCCCCACAGAAAAAAACAACAACACACAACCAACGCTGGTGTGATGACATGAATTGTAATTGAGAAGTAGCTATGCCCCCCATCCCCCACCCCCACCCACCCCTTTCCTGAGCAACCAGAGGAAAATTAAACCCTGTAACTCAGGGGTTCTTTTTCAGTGCAGAACCCAAATTAGAAATTGTGTCTCTCATCCTAGGATACAGGCTCATTAATATTTATTGGTACTTTTACTTTGTGGGAAGACACTAAAAGTAGAGCCATGACCTACTTTGGGTCTGATCCATAGTTTAAGAATACATATTATCCTCAGTTTCAGATGCAGAAAAATATCCTATTAATAAGCTGTAAAAAAGAAGAAAAAATCTCAATCACTTAAATCCCTGTTAGTGGACACAGCAAGCAGAATATGAAAGTCAGGTGAGTGTGAGATGGCAGGGAGACTGATAAACAAAAAAGAGAAGATGTGTTATCAAACTTGCCAGAAGGGGAATCAAATCCCCTGTCCCTATCCATATGTTACTAAGGTGATGTTCCATGACATCCATCTTGACTCAGACATCTGCCAGCCGGAGGTTCTAGCACTTTTCCCCTGTAAGTCCATCTGGACCAATATTACCAGTGGCAGCTGGAAAAACAGGACAGGAAGAAGAGGTAAAAGTAAAGACTGTAAAATATGAAAACTACTGTACTAGTTGAATCTTTTTCTATTTGAGAGTTCAACAACATTGTTGTAGCTATCTATATCGGAAGATATGTGGTTTTTATGAAGCTTGCAAGGTGTTTTTCTTTAAATGAGGTTTAATGGTGTATTCAGTCATTCTAGCCGGAATAGAGTGTTGGCTGTACTCTAAGCAGCTCCCTGTCTGTTAAAGATAGATCAGCAGGCAAGACAAGGAGAGAAATAACAGAGGAAACAGAGGAAGAAAAAGAAAAGCCGTTTTGTCCCTGTCGCCCTATTAATTTGAGGAGAACTAGGAAATGCCAGCAGGATTAAATGTGCTACTCCCATGGCTTTTTTCCCCTTTCTTATTCTCTCTCGCTCCGAGTTCAAATTAAAGGATGGGGTGGAGGGGGTTGGGTGGGGCAAAGAGGAGGGTGGAAAAAGAGAAGAAAGGTGTTAATTGCTTGCCAATCGATAATTCTATAATTACTTTGTGACAAATGGCTGGCTTGCAGTGCTAGGGTAGATTCAGAGGAGGGTAGGGAGGGTGGTCAGTGGGTGGGGATGTTAAAAGGGATTGGCCATGATCAGGAACGGAAATATTTGCTTTTGTCCCTACAAGCCTGGCTACCCCAGGGATTTGTGACAGGGAATTTATGTCAGTTTTAAACGTGATGCTGAGCCTCCCTGGGGGTTGGGGGGGACATTGCAAGATGGAGCACATGTACACACATGTGCATAATGACACTCAAGCTACACAAATACATTTTTGCCCCAGCATACCTGATGTTTCTCCTCAGGTTGAATAAGTTACAAATCCCTTCATTCTGCAGTCCACGAAAAAATAGCCACACAGAATATGAAAGCATTTTAAAGATAGGCTGGCAGATTATCATTTTTGCACCATTAAATTGTCAGACCCATTCAAGAGAAAAGCAAGCTATAAAAGGCAACCTGGAGTGAGTGGTTTGAATTTGGCTTGAAGACTTTGAGTCTACTACTGCCTGTCACAGTTCACTATCTCCCAATCACACTTTCATTATGCCAGCCAAGCGTGAAGTGATGGGAGTCTCTTCTAGCCGTAGGGGGAGCTTTAGGCAGACAGCAGGTGGGCTATCTGAGACCTGTACAGGTCAGGGCACCATGACACCTGGCGTCTCCTAGCTGCTACAGCTGGGCGGGGGAGGGTCACAGGGGCCAACAGGAGATTGATGGCCCACCTTCACTCATGTCAAATCACCTGTCAGCACGCCCCTGGCATTGAATCCATTTTGTTCCAGGCCACCATTAACCTTGGACCAGTTGGATTCATTCCCCCCCCCCTCCGTGGACCAGGCCCCAGTAACCTTTGTCTACTACAGCTGCCAAACTAGTTACTGGGCTCAACTTTTATCATGTTCACTGAGCTTCCATTAACACGGCCAACTTTTAAACGGTAAACGGGAAATAGTTGACGCTGAGTTGTGTTTTCTCACCCAAGTCTTTTGGGCACAACAAAACTGATGATGATTGTTGGGAAACATGTTTCATCCATTTTGGCTTTATTGAGTTATTGAGTATTTGGTGAGCCTTAAAAAGCCCACTGATTCTCAAGGCTATACTTATACCCCCAAATCTGCCACTGTACAAACTTGTGAGCAAATGTACTGTATTGTCGTTGTTACATCCTGTTGTGCAGCACAATATAATCCGAATTTGATATTGTATGTTTGATCCATCTATACATATGAAATATGGTTATGAGCAGATGTTTGATCATTTCAAAGGCCTATAAAAGGGCGATTGGGCTGCCAGGGGCCGCTGTAATATTGATTGATGTGGGCAGGTGGGGGCCACAGTGCTGCCCTCAGACAGACTCTGTTTATTTATACAGTCTGCCGTCTGCCCACCTTACCCACCACAGGGCTACATTCACTGAATTTACAGTCGTCAGGAGAGGAAAAAAATGCTTATGATGCTGCGTAGCCCTGAGGAGAAACAAAAACATTTTCAATCCAAACTTTCCACATACGCATCAGTTATACCACGCGGGATCCAGTGCACATTCACCACCAATTTACTGCATACAGTATCTCAACCATTATTTGCTACTGTGTCCCCTGGGGCATACATAAATTGGATCCAGTAATGAGAGACAGTAATGATTTTCTTTGAATATTTGGTCTTGATTTTCAATTCTGTAGAGCTGATATTATTGTCGATGCTGTGCGTTATGGTATTAAATTTAACTTCTCTGTAAAAAAAATGTCTGACTCAGTGTCTTTATTGAACGTGCAAAGGAAGCATTGTTTTCAGGAAAGGTTTTATTATGGCCTTATTCAACTGAGTGAACATTTGGATCATCTACAAAGTGCCACTATTACTTTTGCTCCTTACCTTAATCAGATATTGAATGCACTATAACATCTCGATAAAGTGCTGTAATGCAGACATAAGTATCATTGTATATATTTCCTTTGCTGTGACACACACAGATACCAGAAGAGAGAGGGGAGATAGTCCTATCCACACCATTAGGGATGCTGAATAGTTAAGTCCTTGTTCCATTCCAATTTTCTAAGCTTTGAAGGAGTCAGTGGTTGGATGTGGGCTGCCTCACAGAGCGTGTCTTCTGTTCCACTGAGCACACAGTAGCTTAGGGATCAGCCTGTGTCCCTGACAGGAATGTGTGCCACTGAGTGTTGGCCTGTCCACTGAACAGAGCTGCGAGCCTCAGATCAGTGGCATTGGCTGGCCTACGGGTTGCTCTTTATGGCTGTGTCGCTGAGTAGCTGGCCCTTCGCTGTGCACACGGCAGCCCTCCAGATGGATGCTGGGACAGCGGAGGCCACAGGGCTGAAAATCCCATCAAGCAGCAGTTCCAGGCCCTTGCACTGAGAAGATGAAGCGCACCAGCACGCCAGGGGACACGGGCCAAACTCTTCTGCACCTCCCCCCCCTCGACCCCAACCCAAATCCCTTCATGTCCCTCTTTCCTTCCTCCCTTCATTCCTCTCTTCCCTTTTTTCCTTTTACAGGAGAAGACTGCCAGTCCAACCAGCCAGAATATAGAGTGTGGCCCTTCGGGGTCTGTGGCCCTCGCTTGTTAAATAAAGGAGCTGACTGGCTGATTGATAGACCCTCAGCAGTCCCTGCACCTCACATGTTTTCAGGTTTGCTGCCTTATATACGAATCCTTTGTTGGCCATGCCTGCGTTAGCGTTTGTTAAATGCAGTGTTTGATGGATGGCACCAATTTTCCTTCAAAACCCAGATGAGCCACCTAAGCACCTTTCCTCCTCCCCTGGTTTCTCCCCAGGTAAACCCCATGAGCATGAGAGGACAGGAGTGTTCTAAAACAGTATCAATCAAACAACCTTGTGCAAGGCTGCAGCAGCAACGCAATGTTTCAATAATGCAGCTGTTCCTCAGTGGCTGACATTTTGTTCATCCTCTTACCCCCTCCAAGGCACAGGGGATGTGCCCTGCCTGTTGTTCTCACCTAAGTCCTTAATTTTACTGCTTAAGCATATCTGTCGCCATTTTCCTCAACTCTATTTAAACTATCTGCATGCACTCAAAATTCAAAAGAGCTTTATTATCATTATCTGCAACAACAAAATTACAATTGCAGTCACGTGCAAAGTCTAGGGCTACAACTAGAGATGGCAAAAACTTAATGATTTATTTTTATTCAATACTTGGCCATTTATTTTCTTGGTTAAGTGATTATTCTCTTGGTCTATAAATGTCTGAAAATTGTGAAAAATCCACATAATTCCCTAAAGCTCAAGGTGATCCCAGTTGTTTGGTTTAGAAAAGAAAAATGTAAAAAATCTGCACATTTACTCGCTGGACCATGAAGATATTTGCCATTTTTGCTTAAAAAATTAATTTATTATCAAAATATGTGCCCTTTTTTTCTATCAATGGGCTAATCAATTTATCGACCAATGGTTTCAACTCTATAAGACATAAGAAGAACATCAAAAGAAAAATAGTAAAAGAAAGCCAATAAAAAAGAACATTGTGTCACCGTGAAGATAGGGATATCAAGTATATATCGAGTCAATAATAAAAAAGTTTAATTGGACTTAAACACAAAACTATACCCAGCAATAAAAGTTAACAAATGTTGCTACCAGCTAACACCTACTATCTCTGTCCCTGTAATGGCAAAGGCATGCTCTGAAATCCACAAAGGCTGCAGAGCAGTGTAAGCCTGATGCAGTGCAGCGAACCGACAGGTAAAAAAGATAAACAGATGCAAGACAAGTCTCTGGGGTGTTGGGTTCATTTGTTACCTAGCGAGGACAGACATATTCCTGTCAGACAAGCCATGGCAGCACCAGATGCGAGGTCATTCTAGTTACAGAGTGAAAATCTTGGGTTAAGGACAAAGATTCTCATTTCACACAAGAAACGGCCGTGGGGTTTTATTTCCCCTGTGGTCTTCCACAATAAACGTTCGTTCCACACTTAGCTTCAAGGAACTGGAAAGCTTTGTTAACAAATTGATGCTTATTCATCATTGTTTGCCTCGTGTTTATTTTGCTTTATATTTGTGTCAATCAACAATTTTGACGATAGATTCAGTAGTTTCAATGTTCATCTGCAATTATTGTAGTGATCATGTTTAATATTGTTTGCAGTTTATAGTATTCATTAATTAGCTTATTTGTGGTCAAGCTGAATTTAGCTGAACACAAATTGAGATAATGTAATGTCAAATCCAGCATTTTAAGCCACAGTGACATACATTAGTGATTACCTCATTCGGTTTTTTACACTAAATCTTGATCATGGTCATTATTTCTTCATTTAGTATTGTCAGATATTCCTAAAATCTGAAGACATTAACTATAGTTCTGATTAGAAAAGAAAGTTAGAAATTGCAAAAGATGCATCTATTTTTTTAATGTTTTTATGGTTGTTGTTCCGAGCACCACTTCTCTCTCTCTCTCTCTCTCTCTCTCTCTCTCTCTCTCTCTGTAATTTATATGCCTTACAGGGGAGGACAGACAGCAGACACGCTCATGGAAGGAGGATATGGGAAGGTACTTGAGACACACTGGCTCCTAACCAGAACAACTGGCGCTCTCTCCTCTGCAGATGGACACACAGGTGGACTCGCAGGTGGAGAAGGAAGGGGGGAAGTGCTCTGCCAGCTTTGTGTCCTGCTTGGTGTGTGTGTGTGTGTGTGTGTGTGTGTGTGTGTGTGTGTGTGTGTGTGTGTGTGTGTGTGTGTGTGTGTGTGTGTGTGTGTGTGTGTGTGTGTGTGTGTGTGTGTGTGTGTGTGCGTGTGCGTGTGCGTGTGCATGTGTATGTGTGCAAATACATAACATCTGGACCATGGTCCACTGACATGTCACAGAGTGAGTTTATCAATGAAGCTACACTGCACCCTTCTGGACGTCTGGAGCACCGCCATGGCCAAAACACCCACAGATTCCATTATGTCTTTGTTTCATTTTCAATATCTGTTAAATGTTTTTCAAAAATAACTTTTTTATTTTAAATACTCTGCATCATAGTTTCATGCTTTAACCTCCACTTTTACTGCTTTAAGCACAGGGGCATTATCTCATTCATTTAAATTAACAAATTCATAAAATAGTGAAAACAATAAATCATGTTTCTCAACAAAGTGAACTAAGCAAAAAGCACACAATTAATCAGGCCTTTTGTTTTTTTTTTCTAAACTTTTTCAACCCTCCTCCTTAAAATCTCCAAGTCCCCCTTTAGGCTCATTCATAAATGACTTGTCCCGGACTGCAATCGAGAAAGATGGGAAAAACCAAACAATATGATTGCAGAAAGCAAACCAACAAATAATAATTATCCCTTCTACACATGGACAGCTAATCAATGAATGTATGTCCTACCCGCACATGCTGCAAGTCAAGATCAATTTTGAAAAAAGATGAGGCATTGGCAAATAAAGTGAAGTAGTTCTAAAGCACATCCCGCTGTTTTGAAATGAAATAAATTCCCCAAACATATGAAAGATCGACTATAGATGTAAGAAATAGTCCAAGCTGCTTGAACTCAGACAGAACAATCATGCTAATGACTCTAATTCTAATAAGTATTGCTGCTATTATCTCCTACTGGAGTTTATCTTTTTTTATTCTTAGTGTCTGGTTTTTTCATATCACATGCTCTTTGGCCTCACATCATGAACCATCAGATGCTTTATTGATCTGAACACAGCCTCCAAATAACCTGCACAATTGTTTTATCACCTTGTCATTATTGCCCTGTGATAAGCCAAGTGCCAAAAGTTGGAAAAGTCCCTCAAGGGTGTCTCTTTCACTATTGAATTGATAGACCAATTAGTTTTCATGTATTGCAGACTCATACGTATTTTATTTCACTCAGGAGAGACTTAATTTAAAAGTGAAATACATTTAATGGACATGGTGCATAATAGGTTGATATGTTTAGAGTCTTTGGCGTTTAGACTCCATCCATTGTTAATTTATGAGGGGTATAGAAGCTGTGGATATATAGAAATATCCCCCTGATGGAGTCTAGATACTGGTGGAGGGGATGAAGGGATAAAGGAAGTCTGACGATCTGGATGCATGTGATGTGAAGCAAGGCTTCTGATGGAGGAACCCTGGATGCTGGGAATGATGAGAACTGGAGGTGAATGAGGTGGGGGAGGGTGGCATCAATTTTGCCTGAAATGAAAACTGACAGCTACAGAGAGTTGAACAGATTTAGAGTTTGAATGCAACTATGTGATAGCTCATGGAGATTGTGAGAAATCTGGTTGGTTTAACTGAAAGAGTAGATGCCCACATTCAACTGATGACAATGCAGCTGATTAGGTTGGGAAAGAGAGAAATGTCAAAGATTTGTCTTCCTGAAAGAATTTAAGCTGAGCTTCATGTGTAGGTGTGTGTAAATAAGTAAAGTTTGGGCATATAGTGCTCATTCTTAGAGGATTTACAATCAGCCATCTGGTAGTGGTAGTCATAGTAGCAAAATGTAGCAATTGTGCTTTATGTTCTATGTGATGTTTACTTTAAAAACAAAGATGAATGTGTGCAAATTAAGCATAAGGCAAAAGTCCAACTTGATTTATTTGAATAAGTTTATTTAAAATGGCATCAAATATGCATTTTTGACAAATTAGTGCCATTTTCAGTTACAATAACTCGAGGCACACAGCACACACTGGGTCAAAAGAGGCAAAAGCAAAGAAACATTCAGTCCAAGATATACAGCCTCTCAGTCTCGTCATAAGGGAAGAGAGTCTGAGACAGAAATAGCTTCCAAGGTTGGCCTGCTGCTTTAAATAGTAAGTAATGTTATGATGAAACTATGTCAAAAGACACAAATAAAACCCACAAAGGTCAACCTGTAAGCCACATACGACTTTAAAGAAAAATAAATTAGTATTGCCAAATAAGAACATTTCACCATAAGAATGTTGTTTCATTTACTTTACTTCACAATAACACCTTTTTTTTTATTGCAGCTTTAAAGCTCATAAGGAATCCACCTCAACATTTTTTTAAAAGCTAACAAATGAACCACAGTAAGTCATTTTCACGTTTAAAAGGGTCTGGTATTCAGAAGCTTTTATTTAAATAGCTGGACCATGTTAATACCAATATTATTCTTTATTGGTTTGAAAACGTCATGTGCTGCCTTACCCTGGGTTTGATGAGACAATATGTGATTTGACCTAAAAAAAAAAATGTTTTTTAGTTTGCAACTACATAATGGAAAATTTTGTTTTGTTGCATTTGTGGTACACGCTGTTGATCACGTGATTGTGCATAAAAGGCTTAACTCTCCTCATAAAGGGTTAAATTAACAATATTACATATACAATAAAAAAAATGTATTGCATAAAATAAATCACATATAACATGTGCCAGTAATTATTAACACATGGCACCGAGATATCACTGCAGTCACAAAATATTCAAATTAAAAAAACACAAAGTATACTGTACCATTTAAATTCATAATTAAATGTTGCTTAAATCATTGCATCTGTAGACTTTCACATACTAAGTATGAAGTAATCAGACCATTATCACTTAGGTTACTGTGTTCAATGTATTATACACTATATTATAACTAACTGAATTAAGAGTATGCAAAGTAATAAAGACAGACACACTTCAAAACACACTTCAGCCAGAAAAAGCTGTTACCTGAGGAAGAACCTAAAATATTTAGTGCCCAATAAAAGGCATCTTCTTCTGGGCTAAGAGTAGTTATATGACACTGTGTTCCACAAATGAGAGCACATTCAGTTTTTAATGATTAAACTTCAAACATTCATCCTGATAAGTGAAGCATTAAACCTGACATCCTGAAAAGTATCTTGGAGCAAAAGAGTCATTAGTGTCATAGGAAAATAGGATATCTCAGTCAAACTGAAATTTTATAGTTAGGTTTTATGTAACCTACTGTCTGCTTAATGACGATAATGACACCCCTTCAATTGTTCTCCCATGATACAATCTGTTTGGCTTGAATTTAACTTTATGGCAAAACATTGCTTTACTTTATTCACAGTTTACACATTCCCTTTTTGACAAATGTTATTTACAGTCTCTCTTTATAGGTGCTGTACTCAAAATACTGAAAAAGTGAACTGAGATTGCCTCGACACAGCTCTCACAGACCGTTTCCCACCTCATCAAAAAAATTATGCTTTGTCACGGGCTATCGGCATCCGATACTGACAAAAAAGGCACTCACATAAACTTAACATGCAGCCAGACCGGCTTTCAAAACAAAAACAGAGGGCTTGTGAGCTTGATGGTGTCTTTTGCCTCCAATGTTGCCTTCCAGGCAGCTAACCCTAACCCTAAACATAACTATTACCGCGCTGCCTGGAAGGAGATGTTAGGGGCAAAAAAACACCAAACACCGGATTGTGACTTCATTCTTTGCTCAGGATGCCATTACTCCACTATATCTTTACATCAAAAATAGTTGTTTACTGCTATATTAATGTTCTGAATATAAACAACAACAAAAATGCGACAACAACAAAAAGATGATGCATCCATTCATTAAGAATTAAGAGGTTTGGAGCATGTTTGAGTGAAACAGTTTTACATTTGTGATGCAGCGTAAAAAGTATTTATATTTTATTGCACAAAAGCTTTTCCATAACCAACAACCTTTTTATATAAGCATAAAAGTCAAGCATAAAAGCTAAATTTCTTTCTTACAAGAAAACTGCAGCAAAGGCTAATCAAGTTTGTTCAGATTCCCTTCTTGCTACACCCAAACAAAGTAAGCAATTTCATCCAGGTCTACAGGATAGTCTGTGAGATGCAGTGGCTCCTTAATATCAAATCTCTCTCCCTTGTAGCTTCTCCAACGGCCAGCAGGGAGGTAGATGTCACGCTCTTGCTTTCCAGGCTCTAAAACTGGGGCTACCATGAGGTCATCCCCAATCAAGAACTGGGAGTCAATTTTATAGGCTGTCTCATCACCTGTGGCAATCCACCATAGGGGCCGTATGATTGGGTCCCCGGTGTCCAGCACCTCCCCAGCCAGCTCCAGGACCCGTGGCGCCACAATACTTTCATGGAGGGCTGTGTATTTCCGAGCAATTTCAACCACCTCGTTGTCGTATTCCCATGGCGGAATAGAAAACTGCATGGAGGGCATGAAGGCCGAAAGCTCCAGCCAACGGATATAGAGTTCTCGATCAGGTAATACACTATTCCCATCTGTGCGGTTTAGATATGCATTCCCTCCGATCATGTCTGGTAGAATGAACTGATAGCCGAGAATGCTGATGGTGAGCACTGTGGGGATAAGAGATTTGAGACCCAACTCATAGCCCCAAACAGAGTCTCTGTCAATTGGTCTGAAGAAACAGGATATATTCTGGGACTGGTAGCCACTGCGCAGCTCAGCTCGATCATTGTAGGGAATAGCCATTTCTGTGTAACGTCTTGTGAAAAAACTTGGGTCCCGAATGGGAGTTCTGGTACTAAATTTCCATGGCAAGTAGTTGGTCTCCCCAGCGTCAAATTTAAAAGAGGATACCCCATACCTTGTGCGCAGTGAACGTAGGTGGGAGGAAAACCAATCACGAGCTTCTGGATTTGTGAAGTCCAAAATGCCGCCAATACCATTCCACCAGCGTACCAAGGCCGGCAGCCGGCCTGTAGGCTCCCGGACAAATAGCCCCCTCTCTACGCAAGTATGGAAGTTTTCTGAGTCATAGTTAACAAAAGGGTGAATCCACAGTGACGCCAGAAATCCATTTGATTTTAGCTTTTGGAACATAGACGAGGCATTGGGGAACTTGGCTGGGTCAAACTCAAATTCTCCGTAGCGGCTGGTGTAGCGATCATCTATTTCCAGGTGGCTACAGTTAAACTTATACTTGCGAATGTTGGCAGCATATGTCAAGACTTTCTCTTGGTCAATGTCAGCCTTATGTAGCGCCCAGGTAGACCATATAGGATGCCGAAACATGACTTTGGCAGGCACTTTGTTTGGTTTGTTGAAGTATCTGCGGACCATGTACTTGTGTATGGATGTCACATCCAAGCCCACGCATACTCTGTAGCTAAGTTCAGCACACGGTGCCTCTCCTGGGTTTGGCTTAAAGGGACTGTCATTGTAGCGTGCCTGGAAGGACATGGTCTTCTCTGTGTCATTCCAGCCCAGGTGGAAAGGCACTGAATTATTTATCTTAATGGCCGTGGCATTGGATGAAAGCCAATAACTTTCTAAAATTCCACCAAATTCATTGCGGTTTGAGTAGATGTCACTAGTAACAAAGGGTTTTGGAGCCTGTTGGCCATAAATAGAAATGGGCCAGTGTTGAATTGCTGACACTGCACCCCCATACCAGTGTGCAAACTTGTATGTCATAGCATGCTCAACAGGAATGTCAGGAACCAGTTCCTCCCAACGCACACGGTAGCATTGTACCGTGTCCTTGGGTCGCACTGTCTCAATGAAGAAGTTTAGTTTTCTATCAGTGGTTTGTTCACAGCTCAGCATTTCCCCTTCTTTAGAGCATGAATCCAAATTCAGCGTACCTGACCTGCCAAGATTTAAATATAAATACATTTACAAGCAATCTCTCTCAACACATATCTCACAGTTCTGTCTGTAACGGTTAAATATCTTCAATGGCATGCATACATTTACATTATACATAAATGTTGTGATGTACTGTATCTGAAATGTGCATTGTTACACAAACATAAAAATGTAAAGACCATTGAAAAATACCAACCTGAAATCCATTCTGAAAACA
Source organism: Percina caprodes (assembly GCA_013375575.1). Taxonomy (NCBI): domain Eukaryota; kingdom Metazoa; phylum Chordata; class Actinopteri; order Perciformes; family Percidae; genus Percina; species Percina caprodes. Next base: position 9,557,152 of record JABXJD010000005.1, on the reverse strand, counting down.
ATAGACCCTCCTGGTTGCGGATAATGTAGCCATCTTTATTCAGATCCAGAAGCTGAGTCTTAAGCAGCTCAGCTTTGCGTAGAGAGGCTATGTAATAACACCATGCGGTCACTGCTGCAATTACCAGCACCAGGCCGATTACTCCAGCTCCAACTAAGGGTTGAGTGTCCTTGCTGTGTTTCTGCTTAGGGATAACATCTGTAATTGTGCCTCCCGCTCCTCCAGGTACAACTTGGTACATGACTTGTGCCGTTCAGTGGGTAAATCTGAGAGTTGCTATTCTAAAGATCATATAAATGTTTTCCAAAGAAGCTCATTTGCTGCACTCTTGGCTCGTTGTTACGCCTGTTTGCATGCCTGTCATGAGAGAAAGATAACAAGCTTTGAAAAGTCAGTGTCTAGGCCTATTTGCAATATTTTCTCTTCTTCATATCAACATTGTTTTTTGGGAAATATTTGTTCAAAATAAAACAAAAAGGTTGGAGCCTTTGTACATAAAATTCATTCATCCTAACATTGATTACCAATTCTGGTTAGTCAAGAAATACTTTAAAATCACTTAACTATTAGAAACATCCAGTGTATCTTGTTTCATTGTCAGTTAAAGCCTCCATTACATTTCTAGGATTGTTTTACATGCTCTGCATTGCTGCCCCAAGGTTATTCCACAGCACTTAGAGGCATTATACTGTCAGGATGTAAACTTTAAAGATGTGTCTGAGATTTAACAAAACAAATCTACTGCCAATTACCCATAAGAGGATAAAGTGGATGTTCCCAGCAGTAATTCTAACATATGAGTTCAATTGAAAGAATACTCATTTGTATGTAAGGAAGTAGAGGAGCAGAAAAGGGGATTTAGGCTTTAAAACTCTGCCAATGCCGGGAAGAAGAGGGAAGAATACTAAACTTTGTGTTCCCTCATGCCAGACCAACCAAAAATAGTAACTACCTGGTTCATTCAAGCCCAAAAATGACGTGTTAATTTCAATTGGCCAACTCCTTGAGGTCAACCTCAACCTACGCCTGTGATTGGTTTGTCTTGTGTCTAGTCTGTGTGTATGTGTCTGTTAAGGTATGTGTTTGTGTGTGTCAGTTCCTGCATGTGTTCCTCCCTCCCTCCCAGCGTTCCTCTCTGTGTATTTTTTTTGGGGGCTCTGGCACGTGTTCTGATGTTTCAGTGTATTGGAAAAAAATATGTATTAATTTCAATTGCATTTAACCCTGACCATCAATACCTGCAGGGATACAGCAAAAAACGGCTGTGGGTAATAAACTAGTTGATGTTAGATATTGTTGCTTTAGCTAATCAGAAAAGATTAGATTAAGGTGCACAGCCGACTAAAGGGAGTTCAGTCCTCTCTAGACTCCCTGTTAGCTGACTAGTCCTAACTGCAATTGACCCTCGTGGTCTGCCCTGGCAGCGACGGTCGATAATAAAAAATGCATGCTATTAATTAGCAATCTAATTGACTAATTCTGTGTTCAACCAGGCTTAGTATAGATTTCCCCCAACAATAGAAGTGATAACATGAGCCCATCATTAATTAACAGAGAACTAACTATAGGTTTTTTTGAAGATCCACTAAGGCTGCTGGGATTGAACGGGGAAGATTTACTGTATTTATTTATTTATGCCTTTACTTACTGTATTTATTTATTTATTTATGTCTTTCTTTTTTTAAAGGACATATGCAAGAACTTAACCTATGACAAGCTATGTTTTTAAATGTATCATCTCATACCACAACCAACAATTGTTTTCATAATTAATCAATCTAATAATTATTTTCTCAATTCAAATATAATAATATTACAAATTCAAATATCCACAATTTGCAGACCCCAAGGAAATGTTTTCACGTTGCTTCAATTCAACCAACCATTCAACCCACAGCCCAAAACCCAAAATATTTATTAAAAACTTGTATTTTCTTTATCGATAAATCTGCATATTATTTTTATTGATTAATCGATTGATTTTTTTTAAATCTGTCAATTAAATAATAAAATAATCATTGCAGCTCTCCAGTAACTAATAGCAAACATTTGGAACCAGAGAGGAAGCTGAATACAGGAAATGTTTTGCTTAAAATGACTTAAATGATGATATGATGCTTTTATATACAACACATTAGCAATAACCCAACATTGCCAAATACAATGACCCATTGTAGGCCTATATTTAATATGGACAAAAAAAATGTATCTAACAAAATTGTTGCAGGTTGCTTTTCTGTCTGTCTAATCGTATTTCCTTCAAACAAATACATTTTTCACGCATATAGTGGGTTTTCTGAACAAAACATAAACTCAAACGTGTTTTTCTCATTAAAAGGGTGTGAAAACGCAGCAAATGTTCAGACAAGGGCATTTCTTTGTTTATGGTGTGATCAGGAGGGTTCATATCTGTCATTTCAGCAAATTCACTATCTATTTTGACAAACAAAAAATAAACACAGAAGCGCTAATACAGTCGGAAAAAATCGCTCGTTCGCGCGTGCTTGCGCGTGCGTAGAGTGCGTGACGTGATCCAGTGCGCTGATTAGATATAGCCCATTATTAATAATATTACAGCCCATAGTGTCATATTATACTAAAAGACTTCAATATAGTCTACAAATACACGGCAGAACTCTACAGAGCACCAAAAAGTAGACTGAGGATCTTTACTTTGGATGTGTCTGTTTTTGAACGAATCTTCGTTAAGAGTTGAACTTTCTACTTGTATTAAGTCTATGCATATTGTTTTAATGTAATGGGCTAAATAAGTCAAACACACCTACAAACAAACATAATGTAATAGTCGTAACGTAAGCTACAGAAAATAATTTTGCTATAACTTTGCTAAATGTAGTCTACCCCCAACTTCTATAGTCCGATGCATACAAAGCCGTGTTGTTGTGCGCGGTGGTGGGTGGTGCAAGAAAGTTAACGGAGGGTAAATAACCCGTAATCCGTGTATGTGAAGTGGCATATTCTATTGTCCTTTATGCTTTCCCTGTTTTACTTTTAGCTGTTCATTAGAAATAGTGTTTGCCTACCGATTAGCAGCAGCCCCCTCAGCAGCTCCAAGCTCAACTTGTTTGCCACAGTTCACAGAAAAAGACCCGAGGCATCAAGCATGTTGATGCGTATCCGCCTTGTCTACGCCCCCCGTAGCATGGGAAATGTAGTCCATTCGGTGGGAACAGAGAATTGTTTATTCTCCCATTACATACAGATTACGATGTTTTACATGTTTTGACCATGTCACTCTAATTGAAAACTTCACATAACACACTGGATGTACAGCAAGAGGCAAGTGTGCCAAAACATGTTTTTAAAAACTGCAATTTGCAAAGTTAGAAGAAAAGAAAAAGAAAAAAAGTCTATATGTGATGTGCAGTATATTTTGTCTACTATAATTTCACAAGAAATAACTTATATTAATCACCATAATGAGTCTGTAACACCCCTGAGTAAAGTTCATTGTTTGCAGTACTAAAACTGCAAACCCTCCAAACATGCAACAAAGAATTCCTTAATCAAAAGTAGAAAGTATCTCTCTAGTATAGATACAATTATAATGCCACATACAGATACACATAAGGGCTGCAGTGCCTCAATTGGTTTAATAACCACAAACCCCTTATGGGAAGATCTTTGCTGCTGATTTAGTACGGAATGTAAAAGCAACCACGGTGTTATGTAGGGAGATAGTAGTGGTGAGAGTGCTGCCCACAGTTACATTGTTCATTATGACACTTTGTCTCGCTTGGTTAATTAGTGGAGAATTAAACAATAGTGAAGTTAACGATCCCCTCAAGGACTTCTGTGGGTCCCCCAGTCCCCACTGTGAAAGCCAGTGCTCTAAGATAGGCACTCAGACACAAACTCTGGGTGTATGATGTAGTGCCCAGCTTGGTAGGGCTTCACCACATGGAAGCAGCTGTAGCACCCGCTGTTGAGAGACCATCAGAGCAAAGATTAGAGTGGTTATTATATTATTACACACTAAGACATATTTTTTTATCAAATAAAGTTCAATATGCACCCATAATCATTGCTGCTACTAGAACTAGACTTCCGGTATCGTGTCCCGGAAAGAGGTGTTGAGGGTTGCTGGTTTGGGGTCTTGTCTGAATTTGAGCACCTGGAGGATGTCTGTAAAAAACAATGTCATTTTGTCAGAATTACTCAATTATCACTCAGTAATGCTCATCAACTTATCCAGTGTTTTCAGGGTTCAAAGGTCCCAAGAAGGGGTCAGAGGTCATACCCTCACCTGAGTTGCTGTGCTGAGAGTGGATGAACATTCCTCTGATAATCCACTCTAATGCAAAGAAAATCAATTAGGATCATTGGTGTGTATTTAGAGTCATCTTTGGCCTGTAGATTACATTAATCTATTGCTACCTTGCTGGGTTCTTCAAAGCAGCGTAGAGTTTAAAGCCAGTACCAGAAGGAGGCTCATTCAGCTGTAGTTTTTGCAGTCCATCAGCAGAGGGCAGAGCTTGTGCTGTGGATGGGTTGACAGGGGGCATGCGGTTTGTGTTGCCTGTGTTTGCTGTGTTTAGGTAGTTGCGTGGACAAGTTGTCACTGGACTGTGGAATGATAAATGTTTGACAGGGGGGAAGAGTGGACGTCCAATGTCCAAAGGGGAGTGGGGTACCGTGCGGCATGACCTGTAGTTGGCCTGAAGACTCCGGGGAAACAGAAAGTCCTGGAAAGGCACAACACACAACACATATGGGTAGAAATAGATAAGGTAAGGGGAAGATGAAACTGGATATCACTATCTTCCTCACTTAATTGAACATCCTTCTTTACATGTAGCCTCCTGTACATAGCATCTCACATTTAATATGCTAAAATATGGCATTTCGAAAACATTCCTATTTATGTTTTACATTCTTATTTGTTTCTTTACTCTCATTGATTAAACCATGTCCCAGATTATTACTTTCTCTCAGTATTCAAGAATATAAAGAGCTTTCAACTTTTAAAATACCATTTGCATTCCATTATCCTAAATGGCTTTCCTCTGTGTATTATTATCATTATAATACACTGGAAACTGTAAAGTAGGTTTTTGGATTGTTTTTCAGTTCACAGTAAGGACACTGTAACTGTCTTAGCTCTGTTTCCTCCATGTCTGGATAGATAGATGGGCATTGAGGAAGTACTGAATAATAGATGTAATAAAGCATTTACTAAACACAGGGAAACGTAAACATTAACAACCAGCCTGCCAATTAGTTTAAGACACCATTAGCCTGGCTAAATGAAAACAATAAAGAGAGTGCCAATAATACATAACCCAATTAGTCTTGTTTTGCCTTAAATGCTCCACCTGAAAATGTGTTAAATTATTGTAGTAGCATTAATGTATATGCACAATCATAACTAATGACTTTGTCCCTTTAAACCCATACAATCCATATGGCAGTGCCTCTTACCGGCCGGGGCTGGGGGTTGTTCCTGCGGTGGGCAGAGGTGGGTCGAAGTTGTTCCCGTTTTGGTCTGCCGGGAGAGGCAAACTGCTCTTTGTACATGGTTGTGTAGAGCTGGGGAGCCATCTTCACTTGTTGTCTTACTTATTTTCCACTGGTGCTTTCCTCCAGTCTGCCTGAAAGTCATGAGCATCCTTCTCCTCCCCGTCACCTGGTAGCTCCTCCCTTTCCCTCGTACTTGTGCATCTGTTGTTCTTTTACTGTTTTTCCTGCTAATTGTTTCCAATATGTGTGCAGGGGGTTAAAATGGTTGCTGAGTTGTGCGTGCTACCTATTTTGCTGGTATATATTACTATTTCTGTGTTCAGTGGATCACAAAATAGTATTTGCACATGCGTAGTATTTGTGCTCCTCAACAAAGAACAAATAGATGGTAACAACCTTGTTTTACTTGTAGCTATTGTGAGGAATATATATGTTGGAAGTTGATACATATTAAGAGCATCCTTGTTGAAGCAGAACATCTCTCTGTGCTACCTGAGCACTTGGCCACTAATCTTCCCTAATAGTCCCAGCCCCCCTGCAGAGACTCACATACCTTGGGTCACTGTCCATGACCTACTTCACTCCCAGGGCCTTTACAAACCATCCAGCACTGATCTTAAATAATAAGCTCAGCTCCCAGCTGTTTAGCCACCTTGTAGTTAAAACTGAATCTTCTTGGATCTGCAGAACTGTAACAATCCAGTGGAGAGATGGGATTTCTAAGAATCTCCCACTACCAACCAGGGTCACCTCTATTCACTGTCAGCATGCCACATGAGCATCAATAATTCACCAAGCGCTGTAGGGTGCCTTTGTGTCTCCACTGCTCTCACTGAGTTATCTGTGACAGGAACTGGTTGTTCATCTCACTGCAGTGCCTGGGCCTTGTTTGACTGCCACGTGAAGCTCAGTCAAATCCATGTCAACAGATGCAGAGCAGAGGGCACAGGGAATCATAGTAATGAAGGGGCAGCAACGTCCTTTACAGATGCTCCGATCAAATCCGATCTGTATTTTATGCTCCCTTCTACAGTATACTTTGATGCGAGGCAAATCCCAAACTCTTCCTTTATTTATTGTGTTTACAGTACAGCTCTCAAAATTCCAGTTTGTTCATATAATAAATGATTTACAGTACAGTGGATGTATGGACACAATACATTTCAAAAGCAAATGCACACTTTGTAAATTGTGCATGTGATTAGTCTTAGAAGATTGTTGTTGCTTTGCTTTCATGTTCTGCACAGCCAGTGAAGCAGAGCTCCAACATTTTGCAATGCAGACTTCAAAACCCTCGTCATAAACTCAGCATTTACAGTCTTATTTACTCGTGCTTGGATTTCATTGCTGCTTTGAGCTTTGTGTAGAGATAACCACAATTCTGTAATGGAGAACAGACAGATATTGTGAGAAAACAAATCTGATGTCACGTGTCATCTACCTAAAAGTATAAGACAACATACAAGGTGTTATGCAATACAATATGAATGGAAAATATACAAGGATATATAAACAAACCTGAATAGTATAGTAAACAATCCCCAAGTAAGCAGCAATGCAGCCCCCAAGGAAGAGATCAAAGGCAGCAGGCTTCACTCTGGAAGAAAAACTGTGTCAATGTCCAAATATCAAATTGACATTCATGCACAAAATGCATATGAACACAGATATTTACCTGTACATCACTACTGGTGGGTTCATTTGATCAAAAAAGGTAATATCAGGGTCCCTGTATGAATAAATAGAGTTAATCAGTAGTGATATTGTTGTATTTCTTCCTGCAGTAGAAAAGCATTGCACAGCATGTGTTTTCTACTACCACAATTTACCTCCTGTCCTGTCGGAAAGCATGTCTGTGAACTTGTTGCAGGTAACGTTTGAACTCGTGCTCCAGTGAGTTTACCAGAAGGATGTGACTGGGCTCCTTATCCAGCAGCTGGGTGGCTCGAGGGACTGACGTCAGGAAGGACATCAGACTGGACATACGACCATCATGAAAGTCCTGCATCAAGAATTTAGAAAGAAAAATTTTAAAAAAATAAGAAAAAGAAAAATGTAGAAAATATCATATGTGCCATCACATAATTTAAATAATTGTATGTCAAAGAGTCCCACTCTTTCCTCATGAAAAACCTAATTTGATCAATTAATGGTCTTAATCCAACGCCTCCAATCTTTAAATTAATCAAATGAACAAACTACGGTTATTTTGCACACCTAGGCTATTGAGTACGCAAACACTCTGCAATACCTACAAACTACCACCAGAGGTCAGTATTTGTCTTTGCATGAGGGCAAAAAAACAACAACAACAACAGGAACTTACCAATTGGCCTTTGAAAACCTGAACATCTTTTGGTGAACCCTTGTGGGAGATAATGAAGCTTAATCAATCTTAAAATGCGGATGAACGAAGAAACTGGAGTTTTTGTATTTGGAGACATGCATTCTGTTTTCATGCATTTAATCACCTTGCCAGAGAGATCGTACATATAACGTGCCAGTGCTTCTGCTACGATGATGCCGTTACGCTTCATTTTCCTGAAATCCACTTGTGACCTGTGAGAAGACACAGAGACCACTGTGATGTGTCTCTTTGCATCATCTTTTCATATTATCTCATAGTAAACATAGCTTTCAAGCACCTAGTCATAATCATCATAAACCGAATTAAGAACCTACATGGTGTCTAGCATGGAGCCACGGAGCTCAGATTTGGGGTCTTCCAGATGTGACAGAGTGAAACTTGGTATCTTGCGCAGGCTGTAGCGCTCATGCTCCCATGCTACTGTGGACTCCACAAGATTGATCTTCTTATGGACCAGTCCCACCTTCACATGGGGAAATCTGGAGGACACCACCTGGAGGAGTAATCACACATTTAAGTCCATGAAAATTGAGAAAGACCTACTACTTGTGGACCTAACAGTTTGCTTGTTACCTCCTCCAGCTGTTGCATGAAAGAGTGCACGGGAGTGTCGGGTTTAGGAGGGCGGGACACGTGCAAGTACAGTTCATCACTGTTGCCCAGTGTATCCAAACACAGCACAAATTCCACATTGTCATGGAGCAGGCTGGTCTCTGGAGATAAAAAAAAGATTTGGATGAAATTGAACTAATTAACAAATGGAATAAACCAAAACATGTTCAGATAATTTCTGATTCAGATTCATAATTTCCATATGTTTGATACAGCGTTGGTCCCAAAGCCCAAAGACTCACCAGCATGGTCCAGATTCTCTTCAATCCATCTCTTTGTGCCAAGGAAATTGTACTTTCCTCCTCCGGTTAAGGAGAACATTAAATTATATCTAAAAGACAAAAAAACAAATCTGTAAATTGTCTTACAGTCAAGCATTTTATCCTGAATGGACCAAACACTATAGTATCCTTTTTATTGGTTTTAGCAGCATTTTTCAGGATTGCCATGTTATATTCTTTACCCCATAATAAAAATGTATGCTGTCATTGCTTCTAGTGCTAACACTGTTAGCATTACTGGGTGCTGTGGAAACATGAATGACCAACTAACATGTGTTTTGTTATGTTAAAAGGTCTCTCTATAGAAATAATTGTAACTCACGATGGTATGGTGCTTGGGCTACTATAAAGCTTCTGGAAGAGACGTGCCAACTCGAGCAGGATGGTGACCCCACTGCCATTAGAGTCTGCTCCATATGCCAACCACTGTATTCCACACAAAACACACATATGCATGAACATAGTGTTATACTGCCAGGGCTGAAATTGTTTTTCATAATTTTTATGTGACTCACTGGTGCCAGCCCAAAGGAATCATAGTGGGCAGTGATGACAATAGTGGGTACATCCTCCCCTGCTCCTGGAAGCACCCCCTAAAATAAACATCACCAGTTACACAGTGCAGGACTGAGGACCAATCACAAGCCAAACTAATCAAGTTTGACTGAAATTTAAAGAATGTCAATCAAAGGTTTTTACTCCTCTGTTCTGCATAGTTCCATACTCGCCTCCAGTGTAGCAATGGCGTTGTCAGTGAATCCCTTAATAGGGACACTGTTGCTCACTAAGATCTGAAAGGCTGTAGCTGTGACCATGCTTCGAAGGACTGCCAAAATGAAAGCATACAAACCTCAGTATAGTATTGCTCCCTTACAATAAAATGTAATATCGTCTCGCTCTTCTCACCTCTGACAAATATAGATGAGGTCCTGGTGGCTGCAGCTTGCTTGACCTCATCATACATGTAAAGCAGCTGTTCATCCTCAGGCGCCACATACACAGGCATGAGCGTCTCCTTTAGCAAGGCTTTACTCTCACTCACCATAAAAGACTGCGAGGGTAAAAAGGAATTGTTGAAACAACTCTTTCATTAGCATATAGCAATTATTAAAAGGCAGCAATTGCATATAGCAGCATTTGTATTATAATTTGTGGTGTGGTGATCATAACTCTCAAGTTTTAGTTACATACTATTATGTAGTTTAGTTATATACCACCCTGGAGCACTAAGATATGAGAGATTATACTCTGATGGATCAGAAAAGAGGCTGTTTTTTCTCCTTGTTGCCTTGCAGCATGTCCTAGAGCAAAAAGGTATTTTTGGAAAACTTGTTACCTACACTACCTGTAACTTGTTGTTACCTGTACAGTGTCCTGGGGGATACTGGAGATATTTTTGGGCAGCAGGATCAGGATGGCAGCAGCATTTTGCCTCTTGGCCTCAAGGTATTTGTCTGTGGTGAAGTCCAGCACCTTCATGATGACACAGCGGCGAGTCAGCACCAGCTCCTCTGCTGAGCGTGCCTCTGCCACCACGATGGCCCCACGGCAACCTAAGCAGACAAACAAAAAGACGAGGGTAAAATAAACACAAATATCAACTCAAACCACTTTGATTAAACATGTGGTATTTTTTTACTCCACTACTTTTATCTGAAGACTATTGATTTTATGTAAAATTGTATTAAGATTTTACATGAAAACACAATAGGCTTATGAGATATATTGCTATACATGAGACACAATAATAGCTCAAATTGGCTCCATCTCAATTAGCTACATTATTGAAATACATATCTCCGCATCTGTAATAATTATCCAACAATATAATGTATATATATTTTAAAACTCTAAACAAACACATAATGCACAATGCATGCTTTTACTTTTTACAATTGAAGAAAATGAATGCAATGTCAATAACTGTTATCTGTCAATAAAGGTCCTTATGTTTACAGTAGCTCAGATGAGCTGACATGTGATCTTCATTATCATTGGCCATGTTATCTTGAGTGTATGTGTTAATGAAGTGAATGAAACCCTTGTCACAATTATTTAGCTCCTGTATGTTGATGCATCCATCACCTCAAAAGCGCTAAATAATATGTGAGGTGAGCAGTGGTGGAAGTGCTCAGATCCAGAAAAAGAACAAATACAACAATGTAAAGAAAAAAAACTCAATTACACATCCTACATCCACATTCACATTCGTATTATCAGCCAAAAGTACTTGTTCTAAAGAAAATTAGGGTTTAGACTAATAGATCATATATAACATTGATAAATTGTGAATAAACATTGTTAACAAAATATATCTAGGTGGTTATAAAATGATTAATGGGGTTGGAAAGAAGAAAAAACGTTTATTTTCCAGACTTTCCTCTAATTGCTTTTGGGAAATATTGTTAGACACTGCGTTTTGCATAGGGGGTCTCAAGCCAAAATTATTGGAAAATTACCGGTTATAGCTTTAACAATGCATCATACTGTATGTAAGAATATCATATTTTGTTTTATGTAAAATTGTAATCTTTAAAGAAGTAACTATGGCTAAATGAGATAAACAGTGAAAATGTAGCGGAGTACAAGTATAAAGCAGCATAAAATGGATAGTAAAGTACCTTTAAAACTGTACTTAAGTACCAAGCTGGAGTAAATGCACATATTTATTTTCCACCACTGGATATAAAGTGTTACTCTCTGAACTTACCATGCTTATGTTGTGCCAAGTTGTACTGTTGCATCCGGTAGGCTGTGAACTCATAGGAGGACATGGCAGGGAGAGCCGATCCATGCAGACATTGGACACAGAGCAGTAGCACCACAGAGGCTACACTCAGGTCTCTCAGCAACATGATGTCACGTACTGCCTGAGTTATGTAATGGTCTCAATCTATGCGGAAAGGTTGATGTTACATTAAGGTAAGGCCAGACACATTCAAATTCACATGCTGAGGATTTTTGCAGTTCCTATTAAAGATATCCTTGACAACTTCATCAGGAATAAGTGGCTGAAGATGGGCCATTTACTAGAGACTACCATATTTTCAACCAACCTGGACATCCATAAGGAGACTCACAAAGTTTACAATAATGTATCATATCTAAACCCATTAAGTCAGCTATGTTCTACTGCCACCATTTTGGGCATGGAAATGTTCCTCACCTGTCTCCGAGCGATGCTGTCTCATGAGCCTTCTTACTATGTCTTCGTCAACTTCAGCACCACTGATTGCAGCGTGGACACAAACTAGCTCCTGGAATTCAAGGCGTCTTCTGTAGGTAAGCCACCATTCACCATCTGCTCCCGAGGGATCAACTCAAGGCTAATCACAAATACCCAACCCCCACCCCTCACACTCACTAGTCTTCATCTATCTATCCTTCCTTCCCATCCTCTCTTTCCTGGCTACAATGTTATATTCAGTTACCTCGGCAGGTAATCACACATCAGCAGCAGAGACTATGCGTGGGAGGCAGGCCAACTGCTTCATACAGTAGCTATTTCTTTCATCTCCAGCAGGGACAACAGTTTGTAGCTGTCAGAAGAGTTGGTAGACAGGAGCACTTGAGAACTAACTAAGGCTGCATTGGAGACTTCACCCCCTGATCAGAAATATGTAAGACATTGTTTATCGTAAAAAACACATAGCACTATCACACACATCATGTCAGGAATCTAATATTTATTTTTGATATGTTGCACTATACACCGAACTTTGACACTGTAAATCTAAATGGAACCAGTTCACAATCATAAGCACCTGACAAAAAAAACATCTGGCTGCAAATGAATCATTTTCCATTCTTGAAAAATAAATTAAAAACACACAACTGCAAATAAATAGCTTCTGTTACAATGCAATATTTTAGACTCTGAACTAAAGAACAAAAGATTAGTGAAGCTACGCCTCAAGTGAGACAACATTGGCCGCTAGTAGTCCACACGTGTGTGTGTGTGTGTGTGTGTGTGTGTGTGTGTGTGAGAATCTATTAGGATGATGTTAATGATAGAAGACAAAAATCAGCACCATAGTCAATCAGAAAGTAAGTCTCTCAATGTCAATGTTAACTGTAAAGTTACTGGTCCAAAACACCCCTCAGCTAGTAGCTCCATTAGTGACATATTTCCTGACCTACTGTACTATTTATGTATTTTTTCTACTTAATGCTTAATTAAGTATTTTTTACTATCTACACAGATGGCACCTTATTTAAAAATGAAATTGTTATGCTTGTTTACTTTTCTAGCTCAAATGCTGTAAAGATTGAACATTGAGGCTGTATCAGGTACAGTATTTCAGTGTTACAAAAAGGAGATTTCCTATTACAGGGTACCATTAGCATTTTGTTCTTTCCAAATAGCTTCAGTTCAGTTTACTATCCACATATGGTACTATTCATTCATTCCTTTGACCAGAGCAAAAACATGCCTTCCTTCCTTGACCATGCTTGCAGATCTGGCACCTCTCCAAACACTCTCTCAGATTGAAGAGATGCAGTCATTTGGATTCATACATTACACACTATCCTTTGCTGCAGTCGTTATTGCATGGAGTTTCCGAAAGATTTAAAACCACCAACTATTAAACGTGCTAACAAAATCAGCAGAGCATGATTAATGCAAAGTTTCCCAAAACACTGCAAGATATCCATTAAGATAATCAAGATAAGATTGTTAATAGTTGATGCGCACAGTATTTCAGAAGTAATTTCACACCTAGATCTCAAATCCTTTGAACATGAGTCAAAAGAATATCCCGAACATTACCATAAGAGAGTAACTCACACAACATCGTAAAGTGCACACATAATTGTGGCTGCAGTTATATTACCAGATATAAATGCTTATCTAGGTTTAAGTTATGTTAAATAGAAAATGTTTTTCAGGTGTCATACTAGTCACAATGTTTTGTGTTTTTGGGAAACCAAACCTGATCTTCTACCGTCATTTGTTTTAGAGCAGATACACATGCAAGTGACTTTTATCATCATCTACTAGAAAATAGATGTCTGTAGAGCTCAAGAGCTGTAAACATGACAAATAGACAGTATGCATTCCGTTCTTCCTAATGACAAGGACTACTTCCTTTTCAACATTATGGTAAAACATCCATTGGCATAAAGCATTGACAATACACAGCTGTGTCCGGTGCTACATTTACAGTTCTTGTCCCCAAATCAATTCAGACAAACTGGTTATATTAAAACTCAAGGGGAATATGTGCAGATGTACAACCATACAAACCAAATACACTTAAAACAAAACTTTGTCTTTTTATGAAAACAAAAATCCAATTTCATTTCCATCCACGTAATATGGAATCACAGCTATGGCCAAAATGCACAACTTTCTATATATTTGCACGTATTTTAAACCTCTTATTATTACCTCTTATTGTTATTACTTTGTGCTCTTTGTACACACCCACTCAAGTTGAGGCTAACATGGACAAACACAAAGAAAGTGCGCACTTACTCATGAGCATTTTCTAATAATAGTTTCTCTATATCTACTGATATTACTGGGGTGAACCTAAACATTACTAACTTGATGTTTTAAAAGAACGCCTCACACAATGGTCTCATCGGCACAAGGATGTGTTTAGATATAAATAAAAACTGATTAATCATCTGCACAAGCGGGTCATTTGGACACGGTGTTAACAGGCAACATGCAAAACTATTTGTTTTAACTTTTTTTAACTCAATTTGAAATAATAAAGCAGTACAACCATGGTGTACTCTAACAGACAAACTGAAATTGGAAAAACTTAGTGTTGTGAGTGTAAGCATTAGTGTTTCGCCAGCTGCTTGACGGTTTAGCACTACTTTCTTGGACATATTTAGACACACGTCATTTCCATGTTTGATACATACTGTATATACACCGAAGGACAAAACAGACTGGCAGAAAGAAATGATAAAGAGAGAATAAAAAAATGGCCACTACAAAACTCCCAATCTCTTCTTGTCTATCGAAGCTGACCGTCAATGACACACAAGTAGAAGAAGTAGATTCAATGGATAACGCGCTGTCATAGCAATGTCACCTTGTCACCAATGTTTCAGTCAACGGATTTTGTCTGCTTTCTTCCACAATGTCGCACAATTCCTCATGGTCCTTGTAAACCAAAATATCCCCAAGCATGAAATGGAAGTCAAACGAAGAAGAAGCAAAAGTAACATGTTTTCCTTAGAGGTAATGTTTCTGCCATCAATCAAGTAGGATGCACAGATCCTGCCATAGGAGGAACGTGCACAGATACTGTACATATTGACTCTTTTCTCAAGACTTGACCTATCTCCATTTCTTAATTTCCCTTTGTGCCATTGCCAGTCAATAGTTTTTCCTCTGGTCAGTAGCTGTTTTGTTGTTGCTTTTTTTTTTTTTTTTTTTTTTTTTGGCGGGGGGAGAGGGGAGTTGCTACTGAATTTGACAGGCTGTGGAGGGAGCAGCCTGGCAGCACATGCAGGTGGGGTTGACTGCTTTGGGGGGGATCAGATCCAGGTCCTCGTCATCCGGGATCTCATCGAGCCGGTACCCATCCTTCAGGAGCTGGATGTTCAGGTCCTGGTTGATCTGCTGCAGAGGGAAAAGAGACAAGACACATCAGCAGAGCTTCGTGACAATTTTGACAAATCCTTAGGCTAGGAACGACCTTGTTAGTTTAATTAGTTTCTTAAAGTTCTAAAAAAAATCTCCTCATTGATGTTCGAAAACACGGTGGACTAAATTAATGCATTTTTTCATGGAATAGGAAGGTCATCGTTAGCGATGGTGTGGGGCAAGAAGCACAAACAAACACAAATGATTTTACTCTAAGAGGAAGAAATGAATAGGAATTTGGATGAGAATTATGGCTAAATAATTACAGAGGAATAGGAATCCTTGGAGGAACCAGAATACATTTTTTTTCAAATGGGTGCACATATACCTGGTGTAAAAGGGTTTGACAATGGAAGTGGGCGATCAGGTGGCGATGTTTGTGGATTCAACAAATGATGCTGTGAAACAGTATAATGTGTGTATAGATACCTGGTCCCTCAGACATCTCACCTCGGCTGAGGAGTATCCTGATGAGGAGTATCTGGACATGTCGAAGTCATCATCACTGAAAGACAGGAGACAGCAGCAGTTAGACACAAGCATCTCAAATGAAGAGGGTGCAAATAATAGTGAAAAATAGGAAAATTACATCTAAATGTTTAAAATTGAAGTAGCAGAGGGAGAGATATCCTGACTTTTAGTCCAAGTATGGGTCGAGCAAGCCTAAAAAATGCTGGATCCTGCATTTCCCATAATGCAACTCTGTAAGCTCTTTTGTTCTACCCTTCCTGTCTGGTAAATGCCCAAATCTTTCAAACTCTCTAGTGCCAGTTTGTAATGCCAACTTTCTGTTTTTTAGTCTCCATTTAGTATCTAAATAACCGTGGTGACATCATCAGGGTTATTTATTTTTGTATACATTAAAACAATGTATGCCATGGTCCTTTTAAAATACTATGGCACATGTTCAACAACATACAGGTCAACTTTTCTTATATAAAATGTGATCTAACAAGTAGTAATATCATGCTAATGCTGCTTTTTTCCTCCAAATGAGTAAACCGCCTTTCGTACATGTAAACAAATAGAACAGAGCAACATTGTGCAAAGTCTCTGCACGAGAATCTAAAATGTGGACAATAAACAAACGGGTGTCCTGTGTGGCTGTGAGTCAGAAAGCCTGTCAGAGGGTGTGTATGATGCAGTACATGATGTAAGCTTGGTTAGCTTTCAGAGTGCTCATTTCACACAAGAGTAGCAGCATATGGAGGGCACAAAGGGTGGGACTCATTTGTGTCAAATGCAGACCTGCTGTTACAGGGTGCAAGCGAGCACTCCCTCTGAGCCGCTTTTCCCTGTCCAAATCCTCATCCCTGCTATCCTCTAATCCGGCACCCTGGGAGAGGCTTTGCCCCTTTTTAGGACCCCATCTGTTAAGAACTCTCCCAAGTTGCTCTATGGATTAATTTACCATTATGACAGAGTGAGACCTGCAAATCTTCAAGTTAGCAAATATCCCATTTTTATTTCTCCTTTTAGATCGGCCTGAAAGGTTTGTTCTAACCGTGTCATATTTTAGTGTAATAGAACTTATACTAAATAATGTACATACCTGTCAGTGTCCAGTGCTACCAGGGGCTTCTCATCTGGGTTCTGGTCTAAAGAGGAGTAGCCTTTGTTTGGTACCACCAACCTGTAGATGAGCACAGAAAACGAGACGGAACACAAAGACGACACGCAGAAGACAGAAGACAAAACTTGAAAAAGCATTCAACAATCAACAAAAGTCTTTTACACTTTTCCCCAAGCAGTGAAATGCATTGTTACTGAAACACCCACAAACATTCTTCCAAACATTTCAAATCATGTATGACAGAAACAAGATAATTGGCCCGAGCATGGTGCTCTTGTTATAGGCCACAAAGACACAAAAATTGGGGCTAATCTGTAGCCTTCAGACTGCAGACGTTTCCAGATTATCTTTTCCTCTCTGAGACTCGGAGGGCAGACTAGTTGGTAACCTTTCTAATATTTCCATTAATCCACCAGGGAGTGGGATTAGACAGACAGATGATCCAGTTGTCAATGCTGCTGGTTATACTGGGTTTTTGCTCAGTGCACAGCCTCTTTTTATCACTAATCACACCCACGAAAACATCCCCTTCTCTAAAAGCTTGGTTGTGAGTAAGAGTGCCATTTGTTGTCAAGTTGGTCACCATCACAGGAAACAAGTAGGCATATGAAGCAGTTACCTTGTCCTGGAATTCTTCTTGGGTTGTTGATTGACAGGACTCCCCACAGTGCCATTCTTCACTGACCCCTTCCTGGCAAGGTCCCTCTGTTTCTCTGGGCAACCACAGGATGTAAGGCCGTCAGTAAATACATGAATACATGTCATCTTCATGACCATCAGCTGTAGATCTATATGATTTAGTTTGTTGATAACAATAATCAAATATGTTATTTATCTTATCTGTTATACAACTGCTATACAGTTATAGCAGTTACAGCCTATATAGCCAGCACAGGCACAACTTTTAATTTAATTTAAATGTTTTAGAGGATGTAATCCTTTGACAAAACCGAATATTTTGGAGATATTGACTGGTGAGTTTCAGGAAACAATACTGTTCAGCTAACTTTTTTGGAACAGAGCCCTTGACTAAATACAAATGAGAAATCCTGAGCGTGACAAAGGCTTTGACAGTGTTGCGGCGGAACAACAACAGAGGCACCTTAAAAAACGTTCCGACACCTCTGACAGCATACGTTAATTGCAATGCTTGGGCAATATAATTTCACTGACATACAATACTAATAATAATGAGAAATTATAGTTTGGTACTAAATATAAACTAATGACGAACAGAATGTTTGCGCTTATTTTGACCTGAATTTAATTTGCAAACTGTGGTAGCCCTATGGCAAATTTCATGCACAAATGTGTTAAATTATTTCCATTCTATGAGGGCTCTGCAGTCTTTGCTACTGCTTACTGTTGAACCTTGATTATAGAGTGAGAATCATGCCATGTAATGATATGCAGTGTGCCAGTTGGGCTACCTATTTGGACTTGCAGTGGTGAGGGCTTGTAGTTCATGGCCATAGTCTCTCCCTTGGTTTCAGGGTCTGTCTCTGAGGTGGAGGATGCTGCTGGATCCTAGAAAAATAATAAGGCACAGTACAGAGCATGTTAGCTTTGACATGACTAAATAACAACATTATGACTAGCATCTTATCTTAGTACAATCTCATATCTTTCAGAAAAATATCCCAGGGTCCTGTTTCTTCAGAGATGGCATTGTTTGCTAATTCAGTAGCTGACAGGGATTACATTTGGACACAAAAATTAACAAGTATAATACTTCCTTTGGACACCTAAAATTGAAAACAGTACTGAGAGCACAATCTACTTAGTGCCCAGAGCAACCCACTGATTTAACACAGGCCACATAGCCCAGAAAATCTGCTCTTTTTTTTTTTTAGAACCTGTTTGTGTCCAATACCCTGGCAAGATTTCCCAATTCTATGTGCTACTATACTGTTGCTGCCTGGTTTGCAGCATCAATAGGCTTGAGTGTTTTGCCTATGAAGCTGGCTCTCTCTCTTTTATGTGTGAGCAGTGATGGCATGGCAAGAAGGTCGTGGGAGAACAGAGGGGGTTGCTGTTGGAGCCACAGTTTCCCCAGATTGAGAGAGGGGAGCCGGGCAGAGCTTGGCCTACTCTGCTGACAGAGTTCCACATTATGTTGATCCTACAGGCCTCCCTTGTTGTACTCTGAGGATCTCCACAGGCCACATGGAGGAAGGCATCTGGCTTTCAACAACTCTGTATTCTCGCCAGAGAAATGGCTGCTATATTTAAACGATCCTCCAAGCAACTAAATAACTGCAATTGAAACTAAGAACTTTACAGTTAAAGTTGAAAATTCTTATAAGGCTTAGGCCACTGACATAAAGTATGCTACTTTTATAAATATTTTTATAAATATTTTTACTGTAATAAGGGAATTTCCCGCTGTGGGATGAATAAAGTATAATCTAATCTAATATAAAATAGAATGTTTAATTAAAGTGTTAGATACCTTAAAGACACATAACAGGCCTAGGTGTGTTTATACTTCATAACATGTTTTTTTTTATTCATGAAATCTAAAGTGTCTTTAACCCTCTAAGGTCTAAAAGCATTTGCACATATCTTCTTTAATTTACCTTTTAGTTTACCTTTTTAAGATATTAGCATTAAACCAATCCCCATGTTCGTATCTGGCTATGAAGCGGTGTTCATTTAGCCAGAATAATTAATGAGACCACGGTATGCACAATAGTTGGAGCAATCAAAGCAGAGCACACAGATGAGGCTTTCCCACTGTAATAAGCACAAACATGAGCTCTTTCTGTTCTGTGACAGGGCCTTCCCTTGGATCATAAAGCTTATCCAAAGGATTTTTTTTTAATTCATTCTTGTTTTTCCACACTTTTCTTCCACCATGGATAGATACTGTGATGAGGTAGGGTCATATTGTCTGTCAAGTAAATCTCTTTAAATTTTTTCAGCAGATCTGACAGTGAATAATAAAAGGAATCAGTATTAAGCTGTCTGTGACAGAATTCACTGCCACTTCTTAAACATGGAAAGCATCAGATAGCAACCAGCAGGTAGCCCACAATAAACAAGCTAAAACTCCTCTTAAAATAGAACAGCTTACACTAAATCAGTCTAAAGTTTGGCCTAAAAAAATTGCTACCAAAATTTCCCAGACGTCAAAAAGTCCTTATGTGCACCACTTTGCTGAAAACTCAGTCACAACAGTTAGCTCATCCATATAGGCCATTAAAGGTGCCCTGCCACAGAAAAAACGTTTTTACTTGCATTTTTTAAAATATGTTAGGTCCGTATACACTCACCGGCCACTTTATTAGGTACACCTGTCCAACTGCTCGTTAACACTTAATTTCTAAGCAGCCAATCACATGGCGGCAACTCAGTGCATTTAGGCATGTAGACATGGTCAAGAGAATCTCCTGCAGTTCAAACCGAGCATCAGTATGGGGAAGAAAGGTGATTTGAGTGACTTTGAACGTGGCATGATTGTTGGTGCCAGAAGGGCTGGTCTGAGTATTTCAGAAACTGCTAATCTACTGGGATTTTCACGCACAACCATCTCTAGGGTTTACAGAGAATGGTCCGAAAAAGAAAAAACATCCAGTGAGCGGCAGTTCTGTGGGCGGAAATGCCTTGTAGATGCCAGAGGTCAGAGGAGAATGGCCAAACTGGTTCGAGCTGATAGAAGGGCAACAGTGACTCAAATAACCACCCGTTACAACCAAGGTGGGCAGAAGAGCATCTCTGAACGCACAGTACGTCGAACTTTGAGGCAGATGGGCTACAGCAGCAGAAGACCACATCGGGTGCCACTCCTTTCAGCTAAGAACAGGAAACTGAGACTACAATTTGCACAAGCTCATCGAAATTGGACAATAGAAGATTGGAAAACGTTGCCTGGTCTGATGAGTCTCGATTTCTGCTGCGACAGTCGGATGGTAGGGTCAGAATTTGGCGTCTACAACATGAAAGCATGGATCCATCCTGCCTTGTATCAACGGTTCAGGCTGGTGGTGGTGGTGTCATGGTGTGGGGAATATTTTCTTGGCACTCTTTGGGCCCCTTGGTACCAATTGAGCATCGTTGCAACGCCACAGCCTACCTGAGTATTGTTGCTGACCATGTCCATCCCTTTATGACCATAATGTACCCAACTTCTGATGGCTACTTTCAGCAGGATAATGCGCCATGTCATAAAGCTGGAATCATCACAGACTGGTTTCTTGAACATGACAATGAATTCGCTGTACTCAAATGGCCTCCACAGTCACCAGATCTCAATCCAATAGAGCATCTTTGGGATGTGGTGGAACGGGAGATTCGCATCATGGCTGTGCAGCCGACAAATCTGCGGCAACTGTGTGATGCCATCATGTCAATATGGACCAAACTCCCTGAGGAATGCTTCCAGCACCTTGTTGAATCTATGCCACGAAGAATTGAGGCAGTTCTGAAGGCAAAAGGGGGTCCAACCCGTTACTAGCATGGGGTACCTAATAAAGTGGCCGGTGAGTGTATGTTTGTGTTATGTCGTGAATGTGAAAATTAACTGCTACCTTCTCTGTCAGCTCTAGCCACTGAAAAGAAATAAGGGTAGAAATCAGGCTAATTACAAAAGCTGGTCAGTCTGACGTCATGTTCACTGAGCTCAGTACTATTCATGAGCTCGCCCAGTTGCGCTGGGTAAAGGATGCTGATAGCCAGGCTCTCATTGGATAGCTTTTAGCCAATTAGCATCAAGCAGCTCAGCTCGTTGAATATTATTGATAACTGGCACAAACGGAGCTGAGTAATCAAGGCATTTTTTCTACTAAAAATCTTACAGAGCCCATGGTAGAACTTCAGACATTACCACAAAGTAATGAAATACGTGTGGCAGGGCACCTTTAAAAACAAACATTAACCAATAGTTCCCTGTAAAACCATTTGTGGGTGCCGACAGTCAATGATGAATGATTAAAACTTGGCCTAAACATTTGGGGTGACACATTGATTTTGCTATTAAAAGTCAAAGCCCTGACCTTCAACATGCATCCACATACACCTGTACTCACTCACACAAAAACATGTGTTCACACTACCACATACACATATAAATGAGATGACCTCTCAGTGTATCAGTTTCATCACCCTATCCTACAACTCTTTACTGCTGCTGCTGATGAATAGCCACAAGGTTGCTGACACAGCACAGACACCAAGCGACTGGACGGCTTATACATCAAAGCCTCCCACTGGCCAATAAAAGTGTAGGCTGATACATCAGGTGACCAATAACACAGCTGAATGCTATCCTTATGACGATGTTAACTGGGCTGCATCTGTCACAATTAGATTTAGCCTACAGTAATCATTCTCAAATGTCCTTGCTTGCTTAATGATAGGACAGTTTGTAAAAGGGTAGTTATTGGAATACCATTATTTGTTAAAGAAAACAAAAAACAATTTCAATTAAAGGCAGGTTAAAAATAATTTGCAATCTGGAGCTTGGAACAGCTTTGATAATAGAAAATAACTCAGTGATTCAAATCAAAAACCTATAAAAAAGCTGTTTTATTTGTGTGAAATGTATTCACAACAAGGAGGCAGGTGCCAGGCGTATTCATGCAGTTTAGGAATCACAATGAACATAATAGCATTAAGAGCATGCAGAGCCGTGTGTGCCACAGCAACTGTGATCCCGACACAATCAGTCATGGTTTACATGTAAAGTGAGGGACCCACATTTTTGTTTGACTCTGGCATGATAATTACATGATGTGATAAGGAATAAACTATTCGATTTGAGTGTTAAAATATAAGCTGACCACAGACACACTGCGGCCACAATCCATGTGTCTCTCTGTTTTTTATTCTAAGGAAATCTTACTGGATATAACACGGGAGCAGACTGATTAAATCTTCATTAAGCGAGGCAATTGCTGCAGCATTTGAAAGAAGCAGAAGACTTTCTGTAGTGGAGATTGTCTGCTCTTCTGTTATAGCTGCTGGTGTTTAGCCTCATGGGTTAGGGCATCATGGGTATGGTAATGAACAGTAGACCTTGGAGCTCTGCTTTTGCCTAAACCCCTAAGGAAAACTCTTTAAAAAAAAAAAAAAAAGGGGGACTGCTGTTTTAGACTGCTTTTTTGAAGTGTTGACTGTGCGGGCTGGCGTATCAGAACTATCTATGTTGATGAGCTGTATTGCTGAAATAAAAAGCTCAACTTAAAATAAAATCCAGGGAATAAGAAAAGTGGTTCAAGTAAGTTATTGGGGGTCATGACTTATCATGTCAGATCTTGTCCAGTGTGCAGGTTGGGGCTATATTATCCTGGCATTCAAACACAGAGAAATATATACCCTTATAAACTGTGCGAT
Organism: Percina caprodes; assembly: GCA_013375575.1. Classification (NCBI taxonomy): domain Eukaryota; kingdom Metazoa; phylum Chordata; class Actinopteri; order Perciformes; family Percidae; genus Percina; species Percina caprodes. The sequence continues at coordinate 9,533,894 of JABXJD010000005.1, read as the reverse complement.
GGAGAATGAAACACAGAAAACATTTGTCATGACTGGCTACTCTTAAGATATATGTATTTTAATTTGACTGGCAGGTCTGTAATATAATCAACCAATGGGGGGGGGATATTCTCTTACTATGGGCCTGCTAGGGCTTACCATCCTGAGGGTTGTAGTCTGCAGTATTGGTGTGGACAGAGCTCCTGTTCACGCGATCATTTGGGCTCACAGCCATCCCAAACCAAATAACACGTCACCACATGACGAAACGTAAAACCAGAGGGCAATGTCAGCTTTTGATGGAAACGCGCATACTGATGTGGATTTAAAAAATAAAATCATGATTTTGTTCAAATGCATAGTTTCATTGCCATGATACAATAAAGTGAAGGATTTTTATTTTTATTAATTTTCTCATACGTATTATTTATGCAAACTCTATGGAGAGGGAGATAAAACGTTATAGCCGCTTCATTTCATCAAAAAAAAATAAAAATAAATAAATAAATCAATCTACACCCATCCGGTCCAGTTTGTGCCAAAGCTGTATTGCTATCGGTTATAGCTCTCACATGCAGATTATGTCACACAGCTGTCACGATAAACACACAAGCGAGACTAAAATGTTACCGTATGCATTCAAAAGAGTATACGATGTGTTTTTGTCTTTCCTCTCTTACCAAAGGCTGTGTCTCTCCGTTGACTGGAGGTACTTGGAACCGGTCTATTTCTTCCATCATTTTGGCAAAGCGTTACAAAAAACAATACAGCAGTCAAGATAAACGGTGACTTATGCCCAACTATCCTGGTTGATGATGCTTAGTTGTCTAGATCCTTCGTTTTTCAGCATGATAGCAGCTCGTTTTCCTCCATCCTAACAGAGGTGACTCGACAGCAAAACAGCAGTACCGCCCCACTTCCGGGTCTATTGAATATTCATGAAAGGTCTGACCAATCACAGAGGAGATCATATTGAAATGCGTAGGGAAGTACATTCATGGTAAATTAACAATATTTAATGGAAAGATGTTAGGATAATTGTTTGTCAAAGAATGGACAAAATCACTGGAGTTATCTTAAAAGTGTGTTTATTTTCAGCAAGTAGAGTCAGTTTACAGCACTTCAGCATAAGTACAGAAAATAACTGTGTCTTTTAAAGGAGTTGGGAGTAAAGTTAGTTATTCAGTTCATGCAGTTAGCTTTCTTCTTATCTCTGGTCAGGCTCCTCCACATTAGCCTATGCGTGCTGCCTTCAAGGATACATCGTGTGCTCTTTGTCACTCGGCTTTCATGATTAACAATCAAAAGAACAATCGAAAGAAATACTAAAACATAAATACTAAAAAAGTTTGGATGCAAATGGTTTAACAAAGAAACTGAAGAAAAACCGTTTGCATAATTATTCGAACAAAAGAGTTATAATATAGTATAATATTGCATTTTCTATTTTCCAATTTGCCTCCTATACAGAAATATTATATTTTATTTAAAGACGCCTTTCTTGGCACTCAAGGACACCGCACAGGGAATTCATAAATTAAGAACAGCAAAACAAATACTATACAACAGCAAAACAAATATTATACAGCAAAACAAAACAAATACTATACAACAGCATAACAAATACTATATAGCAAAACAAAACAAATACTATACAACAGCAAAACAAATACTATACAACAGCAAAACAAATACTATACAGCAAAACAAATACTATACATCATAGTGGGATAGTATACCTCACTTTACATCATAGTGGGATAGTATACAGTATACAGTATATATGAACCATAGACTGTAACGGTCTATGGTATGAACCATTTTTTACAATTCTGGTTTTATACGTTTAATCATTAAACGACTCTACAACCAGAGACGGTTGGATCAGAATAGAAATATGTAGCTATATATATATATATATATATATATATATATATATATATATATATATATATATATATATATATATATATATATATATAAATGTATGTTTTTCCTTCAAAAACTATGAGCACTCTACAAGAACAAAACACTGTTTCCATTTATCAGTGTTTTGTGGCTTTCAAAATGTGTAACATGTTCTCATGGGCTGACACAATAAAAAATGTTGGTGATGTAAGGTACAGTAATTCACAACTTAAAACAGACATTATAAACGAGAGGCCGACGTGTGAGCTCCGTGTGGTGGGAATTGTCTTGACTTTTTTGACTGACCGAGAAGGCTGGTTGTCTTGGCAACCTACATACAACACCAGTCAAAGCGAGTTTTCTGTTGCTAACGTTAATTATTTAAAGGTTTCTTTTTTTTTTACTTTGTGTCCTTGTGCTCTATTTTGACAAGGATAGCTTGTTAGTCAAGTCATTAAACAGCACTCTTTTCGCAATGCCAGTGCCTAACGTCGCAGCATCAATGAGAAAGGTAAATGCCAACTTTGTTTAGCTAGCTAGCTAGCGTTAAATAACCTAACGTTAGCTAGCTAGCTAACGTAGCTAGCAAAATGATCATGTTTATGCTAGAGTTACGTCACAGTAACTAATTAAAGTAAAAGCAGTACAATTAACGTCAGGAACTATTATGTTAAGTAAATAGTTTTTTACTTAACGTATTTGCCATTACATTTAGCTGGTTTTCTTTTGTTTTCCCACAGGGCTCAACTGTTCAGAAGGGAACTTTACCTGGTGCGAAGTCAACCAAAGCTGCAAGTAAGAAAAAGGTGGGTGCACTTCCAAATCACAAACTCGGGACAAAATTCCAGAAATTGATTAAAGCTAAAGAATTTTGGCATTTGGCTGCAGTAGGAAGAACTATGAGAAACGTGCTATTACAACGTGATGCCATTTTAATTTAACTAAGACAAATATATTTTGTATGTAACATTAATTACAGGATGAGGAAGAGGGAGTGGAGACGGTTGATGGATGGGACGAATGGTCTGGGAAAGCACTTATTAAGCCTCCAGATCAATTGGAGCTCACTGAGGCTGTAAGAATTCTTCATTGCTCAAGTTTAAGACAACCACATGGGCTATGTTGAGGAAATTTGGTTTGAACTTTGTTGCTGTTGCATAATACTTTTTTTCCACCACGAATAGTTCATTATCATCTTTTGGTCATTAGTTGCATTAGTTGTTTTTTTGCAAACAATACCTTTGCCAAATTAGTCAGACACTAAGCCTGTGATGTTATGTGCTCTGTCTTTTTCTTTATGTTTTAATGAAATCATTAGGAGCTGAAAGAGGAAACCACAAGGATCCTTACTGCAAACAACCCATATGCCCCCCAAAATGTTGTCCGCTACAGCTTTAAGGTAACAAAGTTATATCCATTATCATTTCTTTACATTACTCACTATAGATGCATCACTGCAATACTGGAGCCACCTCATATTGAAGATTATTTCATGAGAAGGGCAGACATTCTTGCTTCCCTCTTAGCTAGCCATATTTTAAAAAATGTTTATTCCCCAGACAATTTCCTGTGCGTGTTTGTTTCAAAAAAGTGTCTGATACCATGTAAGTGATTCGTTGACAGATTTTCTACTCACCAAACCACAATCAAACAAAACTAACGGGTTTCTCTGCTCGCTATTCCTCACATCATTGCTTATTGTGTTTTGCAGGAACGTTCCTACAAGCAAACCAGTGTTGTGGATCAGATGGCTGTTCACTTTGTGTTGGAGGGCAGCCTCCTGCATCAAGACTCTGATGAGGCTCGTAGACTGAGGGCCAAGGAGGGTCTCCCTGACGGTAGTTAGTGAAACATGTTGCAATACTATTCTGTTTACAGATCACAGTAACACTTTGTGAGATATTCAAGGTATATAAATTAGCATCTTCCATAACTGTACACAGTGTTACATGTATATTTGTAGTGTTGTTTTCTTCTCTGGTGTAATGTATACTTGGTGCCACAAGGTGTCACTTTCAATATATGTGAATATTTATAAAATTAAAGACATGCTCAGAGTTTACATGTCAAAGAGGGGGACATGTTCATTTTTTCTACACAGTCAGATTATGATTGAATATTTTTAATGTGTCCAGAGACTGTGACCGTTGACACTGGAACAGAACCTGATGTGGAGAAACCAGAAACCCCGGTAAAAATATGTTTTGATGAACTAAGATCAGAGCACTGGTTTGTGTTGGACAGTATATGCTCCATTTTAAACAATGCATGGCAGGGTCCTTTTGATCAACACTTTCTCACATGCTTGATAATGCAAGTGTTTGACTACAACACTTTCCCCTGTTGGTTTTCAACAGGCAACACCTGTAGAGGATGGAGGGGAGGAAGCTGGAGAAGAGGACAGACCAGACAGTGTTGCATCCAAAACTGACAGGAAGGAGCCAAAAGTTTCTAACCAGTTCAACTTTAGTGAGAGGGCATCCCAGACCCTCAATAACCCACTGAGGGTAGGAAGGAGAAGGAAAATCTTTTGTCTTGTCTTAACAGACATTTTCTACACAATATTTGAGATATCTGACATTTAAAAAGGAAAGTTTAAATATGAAAAACATAATATTGATGTGTGTATAATATAATACTCATAGCCTAGTGCCTCAAATGTTTCAGTTGAATCCTTTTTATTTTTCTGTAGGAAAGAAGCTGCCAGACAGAACCTCCTCCACGGAACAACTTCTCTGATACTGCTAATCAGGTACTGGATTCCAAGACTTTTCCCACTGTTGAGCATCAGTGAATATATGTGCTCACAGCGGTTGACTATAACTCTATTCTCTTTGCAGTGGGATATCTATGATGCCTATGTGGAAGAGCTACAGCAACAAGAAAAAAACAAAGAGAAGCAGAAAGCTGTAGCATCAAAGAATGATAATGACAAAAGCAAGACAAAGATGGTGCTGATGGAGATTCAGGTAAATTGAGCGCTCACCAACTTTCCTGCCTAAATTTAACATGCATCTAATATTTGCATCTTAGTCCAGTTGTATCTGATATTAATTTTACCACAAATACATACAATGCCTTACAATACATTGTTAATCGCCATAAAAACATGGTGTTGTATTTTAATATAAGTTACCAATATGACTTCCTGGGAGTCATGATAAAGCTTTACCATCGTACTAATGTGCTCATGTTGGTCTATGATAATTTAATAACGGAGATAAATGCAGATATAGCCGTGTTTAAAGTTTATCTAAAATGTTGTCTTGTTTCTGTTGCAGAATGATGACATCTCCAAAGTGGGAAAGGCAGCCAAGATCTTTGAACGAATGGTCAATCAGAATACTTTTGATGACATAGCACAAGGTATGTTCTAGTAAATATGTCAAGTGACTCAATAATAAACTACAATCCCATTTGATACTCAAGTTGCTATTCTCGCTTCTCTTCCTTACTTCTCCCTGCCCTCATTTTATGCCCTTTTAGATTTCAAATACTTTGAGGATGCGTCTGATGAGTTCAGGGACCAGGAGGGCACCCTTCTCCCTTTGTGGAAGTTTCAATATGACAAAGCTAAAAGACTGTCTGTCACTGCCCTCTGCTGGTAGGTTTGCTCATGAACCATGTAGCTGCAACTGCCCCACTATCTATTGTTTTAAAGATGTCCTTGATGGTATACCTCATTTATCAGTGTTTGTATTTCATTGTTTATATATCCCTTCTGCTGTTACAAGAAGGGCAGATGACTGATTAATGTACTTGTCCTCAACAGGAACAAAAAATATCAGGACCTTTTTGCTGTGGGAATGGGATCTTGTAAGCACACAGGATAAAAATGAGGATTTATGAGTGTGCAGTTATGTTAACATTTTTGAGACTGTTTTCATTTTACCTAAATTTAATCAGATATTTAATTGTTACCTTTTTAATGAAGCATATTTGTTTTTTGACCTGATTTTTCCTCCCATCCCCTCTCCTCTATCCTTCTGCCGGCCAGACAACTTCAATAAGCAGGGGCGTGGTATGCTTGTCTACTACTCATTGAAGAATTCTGCCTTCCCAGAGTTCATCTACCCCACAGATTCTGGCATCCTATGCCTCGACATCCATGAGCAGCATTCCTACCTGGTGGCAGTAGGCTTCTATGATGGCTGTGTGGCTGTCTACAACTTGAAAGAGGAGGGACTAGAACCTCTGTATAAGAGTACAGCAAAGACTGGCAAGCACACAGACCCCGTCTGGCAGGTGAGAGGAGGGGACAAGGTAGAGGCGTTGGGAATTCAGGGTGTGTGTCTAGTTCCAGTCACTCTACCCTTTCACTATTACTTAATTTATGCGTTTACTTGGACATTTTGCCATTTTAAGAGCTATACTAAACAAGTTAGTTGGGATTGGAAATGGGCTAATTACCTCTCTAATACCAAGCATGCAGCAAACCTGAGGTATGATACCCTAACCTAACAGAGAATTTTGTTTGATGGTGTCACATAAATGTATCCTCTTTGTCAAATAATATTTTGATCATGCACATGGTGTGGCTGTGCATCAGTGGTAGAGTAGTTGCCTGCCAATTGGAAGGTTGGTGGTTCAATCCCTAGCCCTGCAGTCCCATGTTGAAGTGTCCTTGGGCAAGACACTGAACCCCAAGTTGAATATGTGAATGTGTGTGCATGTTTATCTGATGAGCAGGTGGCACCTTGTACAGCAGCCTCGGCCACAGTGTGTGAATGATGAATGTATCCTGTATGATGTAAAAAGTGCTTTGAGTAGTTGTTAAGACTAGAAAAGCGCTACATAAATACAGCACATTTACATGAACCTTTTTCACTTTTTTCAATAAATGTATTAATTAATTAATTAATTTTATATTTAGGTGCGCTGGCAGAACGATGACATGGACAATAACCACAATTTCTATTCTGTGTCATCTGATGGCCGAGTTGTGTCCTGGACACTCGTCAAGGTTAGCCAAGGAATTTTCTTCTATTTACATATATTATCTCTGTAAGTTGTATTATATACCATACTATAATATATGGTAATATTAAAGGTATTTTTTTCTCTTTTCATTTTATTTCTGTAAAATGCAAATATAATAACTTTCAAGATGCTAATTACATGTGTTTTGTGTGCACTCCGGATAACTGTGCCTGTGTTAGGGTTTGTTCACATTTGCAAATGTTTAAGTGTTTGTCTTTTCTATGCGTGTGTTTATGTCTATATTTTGCATGTCTACACAGTATATCTTTTACTGCATCACAGTGTGTTTGCATGCTTGCAGAATGAGCTGGTCTTTACAGACGTTATCAGACTGTCACTAAATGGTGCTGTGTCTGACGGGCCAGAGGGTGCAGAGCAGCCGGGCATCAGTAAGGTCTCCAATTACTCTGCATGCAATCTTGTGCATGCACACAGAATTTATGAAATTACAAAAAAAATGTAACTCTTATTACTCATGCAAAGTACTACACTTTAAATATTACCTGATATCAGACCAGATTTGAATCAGTCTGGTATATCAGGCTGTCTGTAACAGTGCATGTCTAATTTAAGTGCTTGATGCCTCTTATCCACAGCCTGTGGTACATCGTTTGACTTTCACAAACAGATTGACTATCTCTTCTTAGTTGGCACTGAGGAAGGGAAAATACACAAGGTATGTATATAGAATTCCACTATGTTGGTTTTGGCTGGATGAGGTTCCTAAGGTCACTCCTAAAATTGCATTACGCATGTTGTTGACATCACTCATTAAGACAGTCAACAAGAACCAAAGCAAAGGTTTTGGAAAGTTAGTTCCAAAGTTAGTTAGTTAGATTAAGCGTTTGTGCATGTCTCCTTAAGCAGAGGCTCTCCCTGTCCACATCAGACAGCTGATTTGTTTTGAGCTTTTGGCTGGCCTTCCACCTTCTCAATGCTTTTTTTCCTCTTTTTACCTTAAGATAGGAAGAAAGATACTCATAAAAGTCTTATTTTATAGATTTAATAACACAATATTGTTAAAACAGCTCACTGACTAATACACACATCATTGAAAGTGGCTGATGTCTATTCATAAACCTAGTGCTTGAGGGAAGTCCATCTCACATGATCATAAAGAGAATACAATGTTCGGTATTGAGATGGTAGAGTTTAAGTTGCTGCACCTTAAGGTGGCATGCAAGAGCGCACACATCATATAAAAGAGCTTTACCATTGCACTAGGTGAAATTTAGAAAGATAAATTAACCATATTTAATGTTGTGCACCATGGTGTATAACAATATTCAATTCAAGACACCCAAAAGTGTCTATTCACATTTTGTGTTTTCAGTAAAACCATTTTCGCAGTATCTTCTCATAGCAGACAAGAATTATCTTTGAATTCTTGACATGACAAAATCTGAAATGCAATGAAATCCCTGATTATCCTACTCATTGGACTTAATTGTGATCAGACACTTTTAAAACTTGTTTAGTCTACTACCTGTGATTGTTGTGACTTAGATACATGCTACACCTTGGCTGCACTTTTGTGAAATCACCTAATTTACATACAAGCACCCAGTATTTGTGAAGAAATATGTTCTGTCTGTCACTTTAAGGTTCAGTGGCACAGAAACCGAAGGAGAGGACAGATATAGAATCTTTTCAATCAAGCTGTCAGTGCTTGGAAGTGCAACAGCTGTCTTGCTATGTAGCTGTTTTTAATCCTGGATTGTCCTGTTAATTTATCCCTGCAATTTAACTCTGCTGTTGTTTAGGTGCTTTTGTAAACCCTATTCTGTCAATTGCAAACAAACTGTGGAAATATATAGGGCAATTCACTATGAATCACAGATGATTGGATTACTCTCTTCTCTATTCTTTTGGTTAAAACCTTCACGTATATTAGACGTCTGGCCTCTCTCTAATCAACAATTTCACAGCAAGAGTCATCCATCAGCTGTCAGTGGAAAATTGCTTGTGACCACGTACATAAAGCATTCTCAAGCAAATAATCTATCCAAGTTTCCTAAGACTTCTTTTTTTTCAAATTTGACTCAAATCCTGGCCTTTTTTATACTTTACTAGTCGTGAACAGTACTTGAACAGTACTTTTCAGCTTGTGAAAATAGTTGGATGATGTATTCTGTGGCACTGCCACTTTGTCAAGTCAGTCTTGTTAGGCCTTGTTTTCTCTGATTTCCACAAAAAAATCTTTGTTTGGTACAGATCCTTGCAAAACGACACCATGATAATTTTAATATATTTTTCGATGAAAATGAGAATAATAATGCAAAAAATATCATTGCAATATCAGTCAAAACAATTGCAATTAGAATTTTAGATTTCCTCATATTGTTCAGCCCTAGTTTATATAACAACTTTGTCCAAAGCAACACTTTACCTTTATTCCCTAGTGCTCCAAGACATACTCAAGCCAGTTCCTGGAGACCTATGATGCCCACAGCATGGCAGTGGATGCTATAAAGTGGAACCACTTCCACCCAAAAGTTTTCATCTCTTGCAGTTCAGACTGGACCGTCAAGATCTGGGACCATGCCATCAAGTAAGAAAAGCGAAAGAGTGAATACTTGCAGCAACTGTAGATATGACAGCACTCTACACACTGTATATTGTATGACAACTATAGGAATGATTCTATGCCTTGTTTTTCTTTATTATCAAATGTCATTTTCATTCCTGTGTAGTTATTTAGTTCATTATTTTATTTCATTTATCAGAAATAATAATACACCATGTCCATGACAATTAAGTTGTAGTACATTTTGGAAAAATGTTGTGGCATTCAGATAGCCTGGTGTTATTATTATTGAGTAATAGTGCTCACCCACCATCACAGCAACTAGGGTTCCATGTCTGACACTGTTGGCTAAACTGGGTGTACCCATCAAGCACAGCTGGCAGTGTTGTCTGGTGGGAAGCTGTTGGGGGATCATGTGCTTGTTGCTGCACTGGTTGGCTGTGGTGCATTTGAAGAGAAGGGGGAGAAATACTCAGTGTACAGTCTCTGTGAAACTCTTTAACTTTGGATGAAAAGAAGGAGCTTATAGCCCCATATTTGTTGGACTCGAACCAAGTCACTTGACAAATGGCTGGCTGTAAGCCGACAGTGGGAGTTAAGAAGTTACAAGAACTAAAGTGCATGATGAATTGGTTGTGTCAAATTGGGAGAAAAAGGAGAAGAAATGTAAAATAAATACATAGGAAAAATAATTACTCAGCTGGCTATTGTATTTGAATTGTTGAATTGTCCATTTCTATGGAATTAGATTCCCAGTAGCAGCTTTTATTGTTGCTTTTATTGTTATTTCAGTTGTAATTGACTGCAAAGTATAATTTATATTTTAGTTTCAGCATAATGTTATTCAAGTTAAAGTACCTGGCTGGAAGAAGATGGAAGATAATTATGTCATGTATCTCTCATGCGAATGAAATGCTGTGGTGACAGAATAGCAACTTTTAAACTGTATTTATATTTTTTTGGTTAGCAATATTATTAATGTATTCAGTGAAAAAGGGACACGATAATCACCATTCATAATATCCTTACATAATATAAAAGTATATTACAGTATATTAGTCTTTATTATCGTCTTATACTCATTATGGACCCAGCATAATTTCCCTTGCTTATTTGACTAACCCACAGTACCTCCCACTTCTTGTCAGCACAGGCAGCTTGACTAAATAATGATAGTAATTGTCCTCCCATTGTGAGAGACAGGGTTTTCAAAAATGATCAACATTCCATAGATACAAGACATATTGTTTCCAGGAGAGGGTATGACTGGATCAAACAACTTTTCACAAACTTTGCCACAATGTTCAGACATGTGTCAAAGTTTTACGCTGAAAACTGCTTTTTCTGTTTGAATGCTGACGCCAATATATCCTATAAAACTGTCACATGGCTTTAGTCAGTCCTGAATGAGCTGAAGTAGTAATAGAAAAGACTTGCATCAAGTTTCTTATCACACAAAAGGTTAACTTGATAAATTCACCTCAACCTAGAGATAAACTTAATTTATCCTAATTGCTTTGACTCTTGGATAACAGTATGCATTCTGCGGTAAAATAACTCTTTTGAAAGACTCTGGGCAAAAATTTATTAGACTTTTGCACCTCATTTTAATCATATTCTTCACCTGCCAGAGTGCATGTTATTTTGTCTGTCATCTGAAGATCAACCTGCACAAAATCATTAAGGGAGGCCAAGACAAAATATGGGAAGCGTGTGATTGTGATTGATTGTTCATTCTGATTCGTTTACGGAAGTTCCTACAATATGTAAAGGTATGTTTTGCAAACAACCCATGGGCCCACCACCTGGGAGGAACCCCTGGGGTCGGGTACGCTGCCATATGGGTGGCGGTGAAGGACAGGGGCCTCGACGGACCAGACCTGGGCGGCAGAGGCTGGCTCTGGGGACGTGGAACGTCACCTCTCTGTGGGGGGAAGGAGCCGGAACTTGTGCGGGAGGTGGAGCGCTACCAGTTAGATCTGGTGGGGCTTACCTCTACGCACAGTCTCGGTTCTGGAACCGTACTCCTGGATAGGGGTTGGACTCTGTCCTACTCCGGAGTTGCCCAGGGTGTGAGGCGCCGGGCGGGTGTGGGGATACTCACAAGTCCCCGGCTGAGCGCCGCTGCATTGGAGTTTACCCCGGTGGACGAGAGGGTTGCCTCCCTACGCCTGTGGGTGATGGGGGGGAAAACTCTGACTGTTGTTTGTGCATATGCACCAAACAAGAGTTCGGAGTATTCGGCCTTCTTGGAGACCTTGAATTGAGTCCTGTATGGGGCTCCAGTGGGGGACTCCATAGTTCTGCTGGGGGACTTCAGCGCACACGTGGGCAATGATGGAGATACTTGGAGAGGCGTGATTGGGAGGAACGGCCCCCCTGATCTAAACCAGAGTGGTTGTCTGTTGTTTGTCTGTTGTCATGTTTGAACACAGGGATGCTCATAAGTGTACGTGGTACCAGAGCACCCTAGGCCAAAGATCAGTGATAAATTTTATAATCGTTTCATCTGATCTGAGGCCATATGTTTTGGACACTCGGGTGAAGAGAGGGAAAGAGCTGTCAACTGATCACCATCTGGTGGTGAGTTGAGTCAGTGGATGGGGAGGACTCTGGACAGACTTGGTAAGCCCAAACGCGTAGTGCGGGTAAATTGGGAACGTCTGGAGGAGGCTCACACCTCCGGCGGAGCTTTTCGTGCATCCCTGTGGAGGCTGGGGGCATTGAACCTGAGTCGACAATGTTCAAGGTTTCCATTGCTGAAGCTGCGGTGGGGAGCTGTGGTCTAAGGGTCTTAGGTGCCTCAAGGGGCGGTAACCCACGAACACCCTGGTGGACACCGGTGGTCAGGGAAGCCGTCCGACTGAAGAAGGAGTCTTTCCAGGATATGTTATCCCGGAGGACTCCGGAGGGAGTTGCAAGGTACCAAGCCTGGGAGTATGCCCAACCAGTCTACATGTGTTTTGTGGATATGGGGGTGAGGGGGGTCCCTTCTCAGGGCCATCCAATCCCTGTATGACCAAAGCAAGAGCTGTGTCCGGGTTCTTGGCAGTAAGTCGGACTCGTTCCAGGTGAGGGTTGGCCTCCGCCAGGGCTGCGCTTTGTCACCAATCCTTTTTATAATATTTATGGCCAGGATATCGAGGCGTAGTCGGGGCGGGGAGGGGTTGCAGTTTGGTGGGCTCAGGATCTCATCGCTGCTTTTTGCAGATGATGTGGTCCTGATGGCATCATCGGCCTGTGACCTTCAGCACTCATCGGATCGGTTCGCAGCTGAGTGTGAAGCGGCTGGGATGACGATCAGCACCTCTAAATCTGAGGCCATGGTTCTCAGCAGGAAACCGATGGAGTGCTTTCTTCGGGTAGGGAGTGAGTCCTTACCCCAAGTGAAGGAGTTTAAATACCTTGGGGTCTTGTTCGCGAGTGAGGGGACTATGGAGCGTGAGATTGGTTGGAGAAACGGAGCAGCCGGTGCGGTATTACATTCCGTTTATCGCACCGTTGTGACGAAAAGAGAGCTGAGCCAGAAGGCAAAGCTTTTGATCTACTGGGAAATTTTTGTTCCTACCCTCACCTTTGGTCATGAAGGCTGGGTCATGACCAAAAGAACGAGATCCAGGGTACAAGCGGCCGAAATTGGTTTCCTCAGGAGGGTGGCTGGCGTCTCCCTTAGAGATAGGGTGAGAAGCTCAGTCATCCAAGAGGAGCTCGGAGTAGAGCCGCTGCTCCTTCACGTCGAAAGGAGCCAGTTGAGGTGTTTCGGGCATCTGGTAAGTATGCCTCCTGGGCGCCTCCCTAGGGAGGTTTTCCAGGCACGTCCAGCTTGGAGGAGGCCTCGGGGAAGACCCAGGACAAGGTGGAGAGATTATATCTCCAACCTGGCCTGGGAACGCCTCGGGATTCCCCAGTTGGAGCTGGTTGATGTGGCTCAGGAAAGGGAAGTTTGGGGTCCCCTACTGGAGCTGCTGCCCCCGCGACCCGATACTGGATAAGCGGTCGAAGATGGAATGGAATGTTTTGCAAAGACTCCTGTTTTACTCCACCTCTTTTCCAAATGTGTGAATATTTGTGAGTAAACTGTATTTAAGGAAGAATAAATAACCAGTATGTTGTAGAAATCTCAATGATAGTGGTTGAAGTGTTAATGCACAATTCATAGCTCTCCATTGTGTGAAGGTGCCTCCTTGTCAATTCCATCTGCTAGCAAACAACTGAAAAATGCCTTAAAGCTGCTCTGTGGGGCTGGGTGCACTAGGGTAAAGACAGGGTAAAAAAACCCATAACTAAGTTTTTATAAGATGCCGAATCAAAAAACTGAGCTTTTAGGAAGACAAAAGTTGATACAGGCAACGTCATCAGCAGAAAAAATAGGAAAATGTGTGATCCTGACACTTAGCATGCTTAATGGTACATGTGCACTGACATTTGTCATCACATATGTCAGTATTAGGCTATTTCTGTTAGGCTATTCAAGTTAAGCTAAAACATTTTGACAGTAACTAGTGTTGTGTTATATTAATATAGATGAATAAATGATAAAGCTATGCAGTATTATGTTTGCAGGTGCCTTAGCCTGCTAACACAGAGCCAGTATTATCCTACTAACAGCTAACCTGTCATATCTAGTAGGCAAGGGTTCTAAAATAATCATTTTACATGCTTAAATCTAATGTTTTTTTGCTAGCTACAGGCATTTTGTCCGTTATTGTGGCAAGATTGTTTTCCCCTGCGGTGGGCTTGGTTTTCTGATTGGCGCTATAATGAAATAGTTCCAAAACACATGAATGTCATAGATGAACAAAATGTGATAAAGAGTGGCTATAGAGTTGAGGTTGTTTTTTAAATGCATTCTCGATAACCCATTTCAACATTGCTACATTTTGATTTATTTGTCCGGGCTTGCTGATGGTAGACATATTCTACCACTGAATAGGGTCTTTGAGCTCTGCTTTACTTGCAGAATGTGCCTAGAAGACCATCTCTGGTGTTGGATGTGTATTTAGTTTCTGCCTTAGTAAATCAAACACCAATTACCTACAGACTGTGAGTACAAATTGCTTTCATGTCTGCATATAAGTCTGTCCTTCTGTCTGACCAAATTTGCAATCTATTGAAATAGAAAGATCTTGCTTATGCTGTCTCTATTGCTTACACACACCGTCCCTCCTTAATATTTGAAGAAGACTTGCATGTGCCTCGATTCTTAGAAATATTGCATTGTTTCATCTTACTTCCAGTGGTGTTTCACAAGTTAATAATGTGAGGAAACAGTGTGCAGTACCTTTCTGTTTGATATTCACCCGTAAAGATCTGTCTAAAGATGGTTTTCCACCCCTGGAAACTTTTTGGAAGAAATAACAGATTGACCATAAAAATAAAGTGTACCATTTACCATGACACATAAGATTTTGTACAATATAATGAAAAGTTACAGATTTCTTGTCTGACCGAGGATGTCTTTGTGTTTTTTCAGCACTCCGATGTTCACCTTTGATCTGAATGCAGCTGTTGGTGATGTTGCCTGGTCTCCACACTCCTCCACTGTATTCGCTGCTGTCACTACAGATGGAACAGTAAGTAACAGTCAGTCTTAATTAAAAAATATTTTAGCCCACAGCTTGACTTTAGAGAGAAGTTTTTACCTATAGTGGCCTTCAGAACACCATAGTGCATGATTTATGCTTAGATTTATTAAGAATCTCACATAATTGAAAAAGCAGATTTGAATGTCTACATGCAATATGTTGTTTTTCCTTGGGATTAGAAGAAGAGACACATTACTAATGATCTGTATCAGTATATTAATACATATAATAACATGAAAATATAAGATCATTTTATGGCTCCATGTGATATAGGCTGACTGTAAAACACATCTCAGATATGAGGGCCAATAAAATGCTTTGTCTGAAGGCTATGATTATATCACCACCACACATCTGCTGTGTACTTAAGATAACAAGAGTGTCAAACTTACCTGACAGAACATGTGAAATCACAAACAGCTGCACCATCTACCACCTGCCAACCACTTCATTATTATCCTTATAATATAGTTATAGACACAGATGACTAAACCCATACTGTATCCACAAGGCTAAGCCTCAGATTAATGCAGAATAGCCTCGGGCAAATTAATTTGTTCAAACATGGTTTCATGGTTATTGATTCCAGCCAAAAGTAATTTCAGTGGATGTTGTGTTGCTTATGTCCACATATTTTTTTAGTAGGGCTGCAGTCTGTCCCCATCTGTTGTCTTCACACAATCTGCACCACGGTATGAAGTCCAGAGTGCTGTTTGACTGACACATTTCCTGTCCAGTGTGCCAAATAAAGCCGAGTGAAAGTGACAAAAAGGAAATGAGAGCTAAGCACTTTGAGAGACACCTTATGTGATGGTGTGTGCATGCGTGTCCCGTCCTCTTCAGTGCCAAAATTCAGTCACCATAGGCACAATACATACTCAGATAAATAACAAGCAATGCATACAGCTGATCTTTAACGCAGACTAAAACAAGCAGTTTATTTAACTGTAAACATCCTACAGAACAGAAAAAAAATCTAATTGACTTTTCTAAAAAGCATATAAAATCCACAGACTGTATTGTAATTTATTCTCTGAAAATGGATCAAAAGACATTTTCAACAGCTATTAAAAAACTCATTAAAAGCTCATCAGTTGGCATACATTTTACAAGCACAATATCCTATCTGAGCAGCAGGAAAGACAAGAATATTAAATTGGATGTCAGTATGCCAGGTCCATTTTTTTCTTGGTGTACTAAACTCCAAACTGAATTGTCATTTCAGTCTGATTTTAAGGATGCACTTCGGCGAAAATAGCTTAGACTTTGTTGACGTGAGTTAGTGACTATATATAGCTATATAGTATTCAATGTGATGTCAAATTTTGAGATGAGTGTAAATGTCATCTGTAAACTGATGTAGAATTAACTGGATCCACTAAATAATGGTTTTACATTCAGTCCAAGGCAGGGCTGAACAACATTTGTTCGCTGTCACATTTTGAAGAATGGCAGAATATTGTCAGAATTTCCACATTCACTGATGCGGTCGCAGAGCATGAGATTAATCTTCATATTCTTCCCCAAGATAGCAGTTTCTTTGCAGTACATTTTTGTTTTCTGTGACAAGTTTCTGGAAGAGCTTGAGTGACTCAGCATGAGCTGTGCGCCTTGACGTTTCTGTTGATGAAAACCTGGCCTGCTGCTCCCACACTGCAAAATGTCACAGACACAATGGCGTGTGCGTGTGTGTGTGTGTGTGTGTGTGTGTGTGTGTGTGTGTGTGTGTGTGTGTGTGTGTGTGTGTGTGTGTGTGTGTGTGCATGTGCGTGTGTGTGCGTGCATTTGTACATGTGTTCATTAGGATAATGACTTGCCTGGCAAGAGGTGTAAGAATGACACTGAGTCTCCATCTCCATCTGAGCCGACTGTTGAGGAAATAAACCGTCAGAATGTAATAATGAGAGGTCCAGGCTTACTCTCCAGTGATTAGTCTCAAAATCCATATTTACGCTCTCTGCTGCTCCTCCTTCTGCACATGGACTGGCTCATATATCAGTTAGTGCATCAGCACATGCTAGGATTTCAGATATGATACTTTAACAACATCAACCTAAATAATAAAAATGCCTAAATAATTGAACTATTTTGATATACTACAATAAATTAAATTACTATACCTAATACAATATAAGTTTAATACATTTTAGGCAATCATTTCAACACAGGAAAATGTATCCCTGCTCTAGGTTGTTGTCCATCTATCCATCTTCATCCGCTTATCCGGTATCGGGTCGCGGGGGCAGCAGCTCCAGTAGGGGACCCCAAACTTCCCTTTCCCGAGCCACATCAACTAGCTCCGACTGGGGGATCCCGAGGCGTTCCCAGGCCAGGTTGGAGATATAATCTCTCCACCTAGTCCTGGGTTTTCCCCGAGGCCTCCTCCCAGCTGGACGTGCCTGGAACACCTCCCGAGGGAGGCGCCCAGGAGGCATCCTCACCAGATGCCCGAACCACCTCAACTGGCTCCTTTCGGCGAAGAAGCAGCAACTCTACTCTGAGCTCCTCTCGGGTGACTGAGCTTCTCTCCCTATCTCTAAGGGAGAAGCCAGCCACCCTCCTGAGTAAACCCATTTCGGCCGCTTGTACCCTGGATCTCGTTCTTTCGGTCATGACCCAGCCTTCATGACCATAGGTGAGGGTAGGAATGAAAACTGACTGGTTGATCGAGAGCTTTGCCTTCTGGCTCAGCTCTCTTTTCGTCACAACGGTGCAATAAATGGAATGTAATACCGCACCTGCTGCTCCGATTCTCCGACCAATCTCACGCTCCTTCACTTGGGGTAAGGACTCACTCCCAACCGGTTCCCTGCTGAGAACCATGGCCTCAGATTTAGAGGCGCTGATCCTCATCCCAGCTGCTTCACACTCAGCTGCGAACCTATCCAGTGAGTGCTGAAGGTCACAGGCCGATGATGCCATCAGGACCACATCATCTGCAAAAAGCAGCGATGAGATCCCGAGCCCACTGAACTGCAACCCCTCCTCACCCCGACTACGCCTTGATATCCTGTCCATAAATATTACAAACAGGATTGGTGACTAGGTTGTTGTGTGAATTAGAAATGTAGGCAGTGTGTAGTGCAATCAATCATAACTAACTTACTACATTAGTGCTCATATATCAAAAGCAAAAACACTGCAGATCCAGGCTGTAGTGATAAAGGTTACAGAAAGTCATACCCTGGTATCATATGAGAATTGGTTGCAAGTGATGACTGCAATGCTTTTTGTGGTGCTGGTACACATAGTTGGTGTGAACCCCAGCAGCCCAGGCACAGTCATCTTTCTGGTAAAAGGAGTGGGCTATGTTTGTAATGGGATCATTTGTCGCCGACAGATTGTCTAAATGCACTTATAGGCTAAAAGAAGAACATCTGAGATCTGGTTCCTTCTGGATACCGATGCCTAGGATTTTGAATTGGGACTGCCAGCACAGACAACACACACATACATACGCTAATACAAACAGAAGTGCACACTCATTGTGTTACAGCGAACACCCTTCATTGTACCAGATGGTCAGATGCATCCCTTCAGAGGCTTCTGCTCCACCAGTCTCACAATAACAACGCAAACACATGATATTAAAAGGCAGTCTGCCACAACAGATTTAGCCTTTACTTACTTACTCTGGAGGCAAATCAGACATACTGTATAAAATAATAATAAATTATCAATAAACTATTTAACCCTAATGTTGTCCTCAGGTCAAATGGGCCCAGTTTTCCTATATGAATGTTCTTTCTAATTACCCAAAGTAACATGATTGATTCCACACAACGCTCTTTGGCAAGTACAAATCTTTACTTTCATTAATTGAATTTTATAGCGTTTGAAAAAAAATTGAAGTGGTTTTGAAATAGTATTGAGTAAAAGTTGAAATATTCCAGTCTGTGATTATCCATCAATATACATTCTTTTAATTTTAGTCTAAATAATTCCTAAATTTCTGCTTTTTCAAACTCAAACATTAGGTATAATTTCCTACAAATGAGATTTATTGACCATAAATTCTAAAAATAACTGTAAAACTAAAGTTAATAAGTTAGTGTTATGTAGTGTTAAAAACGTCAAAAAAGTGACAAACATTGAAAAAAGCGTTGAAAAAAGTGTTGAAAAAAGGGACAAAAAAGTAAAAAGAAAAGTAAAAAGAAACGTTAAAACCATCGATTAAAAGCATCAACAAAAGTGATTTTCAATTTTGATGGGAAGACAACACAAGGGTTAAACCTTCAGTCAGTGTTAGTGGTAATGCCAACCTCCTATATATGTACATATACAGTGTGTGTGTGTGTATATATATATATATATATATATATATATATATATATATATATATATAATATTATAAAAGACAAAGTCATTCTTTTAATCTTTTTCAGGTTCATGTCTTTGACCTCAACATCAACAAATATGAGGCCATCTGCCAGCAGCCAGTGGTGGCCAAGAAGAAGACCAAGCTGACTCACATTGAGTTTAATCCCATCTATCCTATCGTCATAGTGGGCGATGACCGAGGCTGTGTCAGCAGCCTCAAACTCTCCCCTAACCTCCGCAAGAAACCCAAGGTAAGAATTACCGAGTTGCCAGTGAGGGACTTTCAATTCACTCCATTTTAAGCTTACCTATAAGTGGTAAGGAAAACCTGTCTTAAAAAGTTAAGTTCTAGTTATATAGTAAAACAAAATTTCGCTTTAGTCCATTCACAATCTATGATTAGCTCCTATTTGTATAATGTTTGCTTTTATTCATAAATCCTATATACATTTATATATTTTAGTACTTAAACACAGGAGGAAACCTAATAGCGCACCGAGTCACAACACTTTAATCAGGGCCCACTTACAATCAGCTCTGCAGCCTCTCCAGATCCCTTTGTGTTGATCACATGGGTGCATGTAAACTAAAAGAAATTCTAATGACTAGAGTAATACGCATTTATTTTCATAACACGTTTTTGTGCATAATACATAGCATGGGCCATGCGGGGCCTGGGTGCAACACACAAACGGTTCTCATTCAACCACTCATCTCACACACACACATCTAGTGGTACCTAATTAGCGACCTCAGACTGTAGCCCTAAAGCATACAATTGGTAAATAATTGCACAGTTCAGCACCACTGACAGCGCTCGGAACATTTTGGAACGTTGTGTGGCAAAAAGCATCAGGCACGTACACCCACAACAAATATTATCAGTTATATCTCTTATAGCAGCCCACTAGAACTTACACAATGGGCATGGTGGCCCATTAATATACCCAAAACATTGGCACACTGGCCTGGTAATCCATACTGTAATAATACACGTGTGTTGTACTTACCTATTTAAAGGGCATTTGGAAAGGCTGATTTACTCTCTATAAACCAGTACACTTGACCTTTGTTGTCTTATGGTGCTTCTCAAATAGTTTTTAATTAATTGTTTTGAGTTTCCAAAATGAGAGGGCAAATGTTTGAACTCTGATTATAAGTATCAGAAAACAGAAATCTACTATAGGATGTACCTTGCCAAAGTATGTTTTAAAATGTTCTAAAATGCTCTCTGTTGTGCTGAGCTGAGTTGTTATTTCCCAGTTGTAAGCCTGAGGGCTACAGTTACTAATGAGGTAGTGTCAGGTGTGCCTGCTGTTATGCTATACACACAGAATTGTATAGGCCTGTGGTTTTGTGGTGTCTTTACACACACTCCAAATGCTCATCATCTTTAGATGACGACCACTAGCATCAAATGACCCCAGTCCGTGTTCAACACAACACCGTTCTGTTCAACTGTGTGAAGACTGGATGTGTTCATCTCTTCTGTTCTTTTTTTAATGGCCTCATTCTTTGTTGCCCACATATCACAAAAGGCAGTTGTAATATAAAAGCAGTATTATGCATTAACATTTGTGTTAATGTTGAGTGCTACAAAATAAGCAGACAACATTCTGGGCCTTAAAACACAGGTAAGGCTTCCTATCTGTATGCATTTGTTTTATGCAGACAAAACAAGTCTGGTATTTTACCACTGCGATAAGCAAAACAGCAATGAATTTACAAAATGAATCAGGACAGGTCAACATATTCAGAGATGATGCATTTTTGTACATTATATTATTTGTTAATTAATAAATTGTGAATTATTACATTATTAATTTGAGGTGCAGGTTTGTGTCCGGTCAGCCTTTCTCTCCACTGTGAAGGAAGCTTTATTGAACCATTCATCATGGCAGAGATATTATGTTGCTTCAAGATTTGATGCTCATTCAGTGTAGGGAACACAGCTGTCTGTCTGTATCAGCCCCCCACTGTATCCATTTCAAACTTCAAAACAGCTACACCAAAATATATATTTTCCAAGCTTCAACGGAGGAGATAGCAGGTCACCCTTCATTTGTTTAACTGTATTGAGGGGCCAGTCACATGTCACATTTCCATACTTATACTGTGCAATAAAAAAATACAATATCTACTAATGTTTATTAGTTAGTTAGTCTATATCCTCGATGTTTCACTTCCGGAATTGCTCCGGTGCTACAGGAAATTCCGCCGGATTTATGAGGACTATGGTTAACTGCTACTGAGATCTCTGCATGGTAAATTGAGATAGCTAGACTATCTGTCCAATCTGAGTTTTCTCTCGCATGACTAAAACAACTTTTGAACTTACAAGTTCCACCAAAACAAGTTCCTTCCCGAGGCTATTTTGCAGCGGCTCCATGTGGAGCTTAGCGTCCCCATGACGATTTTGATTGGTTTAAAGAAACACCAATAAACCAGAGCACGTTTTTCTCCCATCCCGGAATGCTGTGTGGACTAGCAGCATGTGGAGGAAGGTCTGGCAAAGTGAGGCTAATAGTTAGTATACAATAATTGAATTGACTTTACTAGTAAAAGGTGCACAGACAAACACCAAATTAAAGTTAAAAATTGTTTTTTGTGTTCTAAATCATAGCACCAACCACCATCCTGTTTTTGTGCTGTGTATTTCCATTGTATATTGCATTATGGGACACTTAAAAATGTAACATATTTTAATATGCATACTGGTATTTTCAGGGTTCATCCTTGAAAATGCAACAAGTAGCATACAAGATGCTAACAAGAGACTTACGACACGTTATGCCGTAAACTGTTTAAATCTGAGCCTGTGCGACTCAAATCTGTCCTTGACTTACATTGGGGAGTGACAGTGCCTTCTGGTTTTTCCACCTACTGGTTTCCGAGCCTGTCCAGATGTCGTGCAAACCTATCAACGGCTACCCACGTTGACAGATTTTAACATTTTACTGGCCTTTGCATTTCGCACCTCAATATAAACTGTACTGAACTGAGCACTACATTACTACAACATTGTACCATGGGAAAAATGTGTTTTGAAAGAAATTAGGATGATCC
The DNA here is from genome assembly GCA_013375575.1 of Percina caprodes. Taxonomy (NCBI): domain Eukaryota; kingdom Metazoa; phylum Chordata; class Actinopteri; order Perciformes; family Percidae; genus Percina; species Percina caprodes. The sequence continues at coordinate 9,511,529 of JABXJD010000005.1, read as the reverse complement.
TTGTCGCGCTGGATTTGAACCCTCCTCAGCAAAAATAACAACATTCACGTTAATCACCAGGACATTACTTTGCTTTTTTTCAGTCGTAGGCCATGAATCACTGTTTATCTGACTACTCAAAAACAACCGGTTACCTTGATTTAAGCTTAAAAACATAACTATATCTTGCCCTATAACCTTCTGCTACACCTCTGCGCTATCCGTGTGCAAGGACTTGTCATAAATTATACCAGGCAGCACACGGATTCTGAAACAATGGGTCTAAAACAACTGGTTACCTTGGGCTGGAAACGCGTGATCTCGAGGCTCTCAAACAGCTACAATAAGTTCCTTGGATTTATGAAAAGAAGCAATATTTCTATTGACATTGCTCAAATGACTACATCTACGTTTCCAAAGTTATACAACGCCATGTTTACAAACGAAGACAAGTGGAAAAAAAATATTTGACCAATTAAGGAACCCCCGTTTTTCATTTTATGACATTAAGCCCTGCCACGTTCGCAAATATTTCCATACACCGTCTTCCAACCTCATTTATCTTGCAATCACGTAAGCACACGGAGCTTGTTCTGAATTGGTCAGTGCACTCTTAAGACGAGTATTGAAAATAACATTTACATTTCATCTTACACCAATTTCAAAACTGATTTTCTGATACCGGGTGCATGTGACACAATATAACCTATAGGCTACAACAAAAACTTGGTAGGAGAAGGTTATAGGGCACAATATAGCCTAAATCAAGGTAACCTGTTGTTTTGAAGTACGCAGCTAAACAGATTCATGGCTTACAACTGAGAAATAAAACAAAGTAAGGTTAACGTGATTATTGATAGTGTAGTGGATAGCGAAGTGGTCTTGAATGTCGTTATTTTGGCTAAGGAGGGTTCACAATATAAAGGCTATTTTTCAGGCAGGAACCTGTGCACTGTCAGAGTCTTCTGGGTTAAAATGGAATTACAAGTTGTTGTTACTGTCTCAGATTTTGATCAAACCTTGTATATATCAAGATTGTGTCCTAAAACCAAGGCCTGTAAAATATTTCTGTTCAAACCCAATGTCTTCATGTTTTCAGCCCTTGAAATTACTTTAGTTTTACAGCCTAAAAATCAAATTATATGGGATGCAATATCTGGACACTAATATAATGGAAGGTATTATTCAGGTTAGAGAGAGACAGGTTAGAGAGAGAGACTGGCAGCCCAAACTTTATAGGGTGGAAGACAAACATGTCAAAATGACTAAACCAAAAAAAAATTGTACAGCATACCCTAGATTTGGAAAAAAAAGTGTGAGAAGACTGACATTAAGGTTAACGTAAACTTTAAGTAAAATCTAACACGGTGCAGTTGTTTTCCTGGATTTAGTGTGATTTGACACAGAATGACCCAGCTGCATGTCATTTGGCTCAAATCATCCCACTTACATTGACTCAGGCAGGTTAGATAGCAAGCAAAGTCTACTTAGACAGTGATTTGAAAATAAAACTTGTGATTTGCTTAAATATCTGATCCTTCTGCTATTACGAAACACAATTCTGGCTGTATAGCATTGTCTTTTAATGTGACAAAAACACTAAATAATAATTTTGACTTTGTATTGGTATGTAATTTACGGTGGTGTAATGTGCTAGAAAAAGCTTTAAAATGGACCTTGAAAGTACTTGAAGTGCTTGAATTTGACCTTGAAAAAGGTGTAAGAACCCTGTATTTTTATCCCTCATGTTAACATACTACACACAATAAATGATTAGAATAGACAGCATTTTAAAGCAGACATTATGGGATGTCATTTATAGGAATCCATATAATTTTTATAATCCATTTTCCCTCAACAAAATAACTCGATAACTCGATGAAAGGTAAATCAGTATTCTTATATTTCGTTTTAAACACAAATATACAGATTTGAAGAATACTGATATCGAAAATAGTCAATAACTGCAACTTAAAAAAAGAATGGTGCACTTGGTGTTACAGCTTTGGAGAACGTTGCTAATCTAATTAACTTTTTCTGTAGCAACAATATTTTGATCATTAATAATAATAATTATATTATAATTAAGGAAACCTTGATTGTGTACAAACTCTTTTTTAAACTTCTATTTTTCTGAGGATCCCAATAGATTTATTGACCTTATTGCAAGCAAAACCAACTTGTTCTCTCCAAGAGAGTTTATCATCAATCAGAATAACAAATTGATGTTATTGTAGGAAAACAACACTAATGATCACTGCATTCCATTCAGAAGTTGTAGTTCCATGGTCCTGGGGCCTGTTGCATGAAACCAGGATAAGGGATTAAGCCGGGATATTCAAGTTATCCTGGATGAATTTAGCATTGACTTGGTTGCACAAAACCAGGTTGAATTAATCCCAGCCAAGTAACCATGGAGATTTATTATTTGGGGCTAGCCTGTTCAAGAGCAGGCTAACAGCCAGGCTAAGATTAATCCAGGAGTCTCATGTGTTAAATCAGCTGCCGCTCTGATCCGAAATAAACGTGTTTACGTTATTCCGTTGTCTTCTGCATGTTTTCTGATTTATTTTTATTAACATGCATTATTTGTCACTATTGTTGTCATGAGTTTGATTTTAAACCCATACTATTGCAGTTGTTTAGATGGTTAGAAATGGTTGCACTGGCACCCAGATGTGGAGTGGCAATCGGGAGAATCAGAACTTTTCCCGGTGGGACGGTAGTGTTTCGAGGCTGCCCGGTGTGCGGCCGCTGCCTGCCGGTAGACCTGTACATCGCGTCAGTGTCCACGCTCTCTGTAGAAGTAGAGATGAGCAGCGTCCGTGGGCTGTGCATCTTCAGGTTTATAAAGGAGATTAAGTGGGACAATGCAGCGATATTCTCAGTTGATAATAAGGGCAGACTGGTCAGAGACCATTACAGTCATGATTTCATTTTCTTGTTGCTTGTCCTTATAAAAGGACAGTTTGTGTTACTCCTTAATATGTAGGCCTAATGTTTTTCATTATAGCTTATTTTGTTTTCATAACCTTCTCAATAAGTCTCACATCACTGGACCAATAACATGGCCTATATACGTATATAGTGTAGTGTACATTCATCACACCGGGAACACCACAATGCTTCCTAATCTTTTTATTTTGGTGCTGTCACTTGTCAGAAGAATAAAAAAACATGAATATTGTTTTACGTATATGCTCACAGCATGTATTGAAGTCACCTACTTCTTTTTCTAGTTTTTGTCTCTTTCTGATCGTTCTGTATGAACATTAATTGTACAAAGATATTTAGAATTAGACATAGCTTATAGAGATTTGTGCATGTGGTTGTAAAACATGGTCATGCGTTGTGAATAAGGGTTAAAAATTAAGCCTATAGTCCTTATAGGGTACATTTCCCGAGAACCATTAATTCCCTCTGTTCACTTTTAAGGCAAAGTAGGCTAAATAATAATACATTTTATTTATATTGTGCATTACATGGTAGGCTACTCAACAACACTTTACAGTAAAACAAGCACATTTATCACATAAAAACAGAAACATGAAACTAGCATATTTAAAGCAATTAAAACACAGTGTAGTCTACAACTTTGTAAAAAAAAGTAGAGTGACCAGTGGGCTAAGTAGATATTTTTACATCCTTACACGGCCGGTCCACTATAGTCTGGTGAGCTTTTTGTCTCCGTTTGATAACAGCCGTATTTCCCTTTCTGCATATTACGGTATATGCTTCACCTCCTCCTTACTTTCCATTAGAAGCTGCCGCTCATTGAGTGAAACATATGCCGGGTGCGTCGTCCTCATTTCTGCATCAGTAAACCTGTGATCGATACCGTGGTCTATTTAAGAAATCTGTGAACGTGCACTTATCCCAGCTATCTACACCTGGCTTGACATAGCTTCACCTGTTCATCCTGGCTCGGCAAACGTGCAACTGATGAAGCTGCGCTAAGTCAAGCTGTGCTTTTTCACTTATCCTGGATATCTTTATTCTACTTTCGTGCAGGCCCCTGGTATTGTGTATGCTGGCTCACAAGCATGGCTTACTGGGACACTTGAATGTAACGAGCCCTCATTAATGTTATTGGTTACACCTGTGCTTTTCCTGCTCTAACAAAGTCACAATCTTCCGTGCAAAAAGAAAAAGGTTTTAGGACATAGAAAGCACCTTGATGCATCCTTCCAGCAGTCTGTATTATGATGCTTCCCTCTTATTTTTAAGCAGTTTGTTGGCTGTCTTGGTAAGACCAGAAGAGTGAAATATATTCAGAAGTAGCATTTTGATGAAATACGAATCACCTCTGTGTTTATGAAAGTAGTAAACGTCCATCATATCTGTACAGTTGTACTATCATTATATAATTGTCTAAATTTGTTTTAATTTAGTTCAGTGCTACAAGTTTTTATGCATGTTGCCTCTTAACTGCATGTTTAATTTCCTGATTAAAATCAAGTGAAGTTATTTTTAACTTCAGGCTTCTTTAATCAAAGTCCAATTAATTTTGGAAAAAATCCTGTTGCAATAGTAAATGAGCCGCAACAATGATAGGCCCGTTAAATATACTTTAACAGAGTTAAGATGATCTCCTGCAGCGGAACAGGAAAAATATTGAGCCATATGATATAACTCTCCTCTACACGCAGGCGTATTTGATGTGCCAATAATAATAACACACTACAAACGAATTTGTTCTTTGCAACTTTAGGCAGTATTTCCATCTTTTCACAGTATGGCGGAAAGAAATTATTATAAAATGAAGTAATATAACCACTCTGCTGCTGTTTACCTTACATCTATTTCGATTTCTGTCTGATTGGGTTGTGTTCTTCTCTGTTTAACTGAATGCCTGCCGGGGTTGTGGTCTCCCTAAGTGCTTGGTAAGCATAAGATAATTTCAGATTTTTGTGTGTGTGTGTGTGTGTGTGTGTGTGTGTGTGTGTGTGTGTGTGTGTGTGTGTGTGTGTGTGTAGTACAAGAAAGGTCAGGAGCAGCCGAAAGGTCCAGAAGTGGAAGTAGCCAAGATGGAGAAGCTCCTAAGTCTGCTAAGGGAACCAGGACAAAGCACAAATTAATGCAGCAACCGAGTCTCCCCAACAGGGCAACATGGTACAATCTTTTATTCTCTTTAATGAAAGAAAACAAATATGTCTTCTACTCAGTGTTTGCAACAATAAACAGCATCAACATAACAAGAAAGCTGTTCATATGTTTATTAAAAATGTTTTCGTCTGATCTCTCTTAAACATGCAATATGTAATTTTCTCTTTATTAAACCATGAACATGGACTTTTGATGTTTTCCAAGTTGCGTGGGACCATGGAAGTTGTTGTTAACCACCATTACCAATTAAAATGCATCTCTTAACGGACGAGTTAATCTATTTATAACTTTTACTCACGTTACGTTCATCAAATGTTTATTCATGTTATGGCATCCCAATGAAATAGCCAAAGTTTTTCCCACATAATTACTTAAATTCTGTTTGTGTTGGTTGCTGACCGGCTAGTGAGCAAGCAAGTTAACATTAGCCAGCAGCTAAAACCATAATATCACAGTATAATTTACATGTCTCTGTCCCTTCTTGGTTTGTTTTTATTTAGCACCGAGGGAAAAGAGGTTTGATGTTCTCCCCACCGCTGAGAGACTTTCCTCACCGGTTGTGGAGGGGTTGGGCACGTCTCAATTTAATATGGTCTGTTCCCCAATGGATCATTAGACTTTCTGTTATTGCCGTTAGCACTGGGGTTTGTGCTGGCTGGGTTCAGCAGTGGTTAAATTGGGCCAGGGTGCAAAATTTATTTTTTTGCAGGATGGTACGGGAAGACTCATGTAAATGTAAATTGCCAACCTTCCAATTAGGAGGCAACCACTCTATCACTAAGCCACAGCCGCCCCATGAATGGGAACTCATTCCTAAATGGTTAGGGCTTGTTGCCTGCTCTAGTTGGGTTGGTTAGGTTTAGGCAAGAGGAGTGGGATTGGTTATAGTTAGGGTAAGAATATCAGGGCGGGCCAATCAGGGATGAGTTTTTGCCTACTATCCTGCAAAAATAAAACTCTCCTCCGGGGCTCAGCCCCGGCACATAAGCCTGCTCGTTTGTGTCCGGATGTGGCTGCTTGCAGTCAGTTGCCTACTGGAGATATGTCACATTAAATTTGCTTGGAATGTGGAAACGCGTAAAAATTTTAGAAGACTTTTCTACTGCTTCAACTTCATTGCAACAAACAAACAAAAAACATTGCAACTTTTATTGCAGTTTTTTACAAAAGCTCCCGCAACATCAGGCATTTTGGCCCGCAACAATCTCAAAAAAGGCCGAGAGGGACTGATCATGTTTGGCACATTGTATGGGTCACTTCTTCAAATCATAACAAGGTAATACAATGTGTAATCAAGTGATGACTGATTAACAGTAATGTAAATGCTACATGCCCTAATGTAGCACAGCGTGAATTCTTTCATCCAGACCCAACTCTTAATCATAAATGGAATCACCTTCTTGATAAACCACTCTGAATCATACAACAAAATGCAAGGGCCAATCACAGAGTCACAACCCTGCTTTAAAAATCTGTTTCACCTTTACTATTAAGCTGTCCTTGCAGGCAAAGAGTGCAACCCTCCACCTCCCCTTCCACCTCCGGTCATCTACTTCAGCTGACCGTTCCGGTGTGGTCTTCGGGCTCCTTCGTCGCCACCACTAGTGTCTAGATTCCATCTGGGGGTCGCAAACTTCAAACGCTGATTTTTGTGGTGAGGACGTAGAAGAGGTTGAGATTGAGAACAATCCATGACACTGTCAGGTCTCAGCTTTCCAAAGGGGGCGGTGCATGCTAGAAACTCTGCAGGGTACCCAAACTTTTGCAGACGCCATTTTTTTGTTTTCTGTTATTTTGAAAGCGTAAATGATGGAAATAAAATCAAAATTTTTGTGACATATTATACAAATGTCTAATCTGTCATTTGATGCCTTTTGGAAATTTTTCCATCTTTTCTTGGCTTCTTTATGCATATTAATAAAACTTTTTACCTGGGGTGCCCAAACTTTCGAGCCCCACTATATATATATATATATATATATATATATATATATATATACATATATATATACACACATACACACGAAAGATTTGTATAGCGATGGAGTCGAATCGCCAACGACTTTGTAAATTTTTTTGAGCTGTACAATAAATCTTATTTGCATATCTGCAAACATGTCTCTCCTGATTGAAATACCTACAATAATGCAAAGTAAAGGCTCTTAACCTTGGAGTTTTGCACATATCATGTAAGACTTGATTTCTCCATTTCTTTGCACAAAACTCTTCAGAAACCGCCATTTAATGGTTTATTTTTTCCAAAAGGAATCCCGGGGGAAGGGGGCACATAAGAACATATATCCCAATTTAACCCCTGGGGTTTGGGTTGCTGTAGTTGCTGGCTGGGGACTAGCTGTGTCCCTGGATCTTTTGTCCGCTCTCATCCCAACTGCAGTCTCTTTGCACCGGGGAGTGAGGCAGACGGACCAGAGTGTGCTAGCTGGCTAACTCAGCATTGGTCAAAACATTCATAAAACTGGTCAAAACACATAAAACATAACTTAACATAAAGATCATTAATAAATCAGAAATCATGATGATTCAAATACCTTAATTGATGCATTAATTAAAATATGGTTCCTGCATTAGGTCATGCATGAGATACTATTAATCCTTGAACATTACTGATAGTTCATGAAGTACCACATAAGTGAATTGCAGTAATTTATGATAATTCATGTACCATTATTATAAATTGTTTCCCTTTAATCTGTTTACAAAATATTCATGTTCAATTAATGATGCATTTATTCATACTTTAGTACTTAAACATGCAACATTAAAATTCCATTGACTTGAATGACCTCCCCTGCAGGGATTTATTAAATCTATTTCGTATGTATTGTACAAGTGGGGGGGCGGGTTACTACAAGTGAACGGGGAGATAATTTAGCATAATAGATTGAGCATTTCTAGGCCATATCCAGACAGTTTATCCTGGCTGGCACACCGTCCTAAGCACTTGTCCAGGGATGAGCTTGAAGTCTTTTAACATCCCATCTACGGGGAGAACTTTTCTTTGACTCATGGTGGTGTCCAGTCCATCTTTTTCTCCATTCCTCTCTGTCTAAATGATCCTGTCCTTGTGTCCCACCCAATGCTGCCACAATGCTCTCTTTCTTTTTCTCTCTATGCTACCGAGAGCTCCTCTGCCTTTTGCATCTTTCTGCAAACACATGCAGCACTCTTTCCCTTAAGTGTGATTCATTCATCTCCACAAATTTATAGAGGGTTTCTCAATCACCTCATTTTTACTGACAATGCGTAACAAATAATTGTGGTCATGGGGTAATAATTTTAATAGAGCTGCACCAGTTACCTCTTTGCTGCGATAAAAGGAAGCATACAGCAGGTTTGGTCTATAACTGTTTGTTCTACGGTTTGTTTAAATGCTGCGTTGTTGTAGACTGTTGTAGGTCGCATTTTGTTTAGGTGGAAGAGTGGTCTTGTGGTTAAAAAGAACAAAACAAAGGTCACAATTTCTGGGAAACAATTGTATTATTTCCAGAGTAAAATTCCATTATTGTGTACTAGTGCTCTTATTATCAATTATCATATGAGTGAGTTAGTGAGCTCCAGGAGCTCCTTGATGAGGTGTTGTAAATCGTTTTTCTTTTCTGTATCCACTGTCTCGTGTTATGTTGACTTCAGTCAATTATTCTACTAAAATAACTTCCAACCACCTCTTCACAGGGGTATGAACTTCTTCTTTTCAAGGTTTCCTCTTAAGAAAGAGAGTCATCTTTAACTTAAACCTTAACATGTTTCATGGCAGCTTTGCATTCCGGTCTACTTAGGCTATTGTCAGTGGAGCAATTAGTGTTTCTGTTTCTTTTACGATGAATTTCTCTTGTGATCTGTAGAATATTCAAGTGATTACAGGATCTCTTGATTATTCGGATTACCAAAGTTTCAATTTGTGGAAAAATGAGCCAATCCCAGATGAATTGGTTCAGTGTATTTATTGCTTTCAGCCCAATGCTCTGAGTTTCCCCCGCATCAGATTCATGGCTGTGATAGTTGGTATGATGTTGTAGTTTACCTTGCTGTCTGTCACAGTTCATCACCACTGGGATGCCCCAAAGTTGGACATTTTCAAATTCTACACACACAGTTGTAGCTTTAACAGACATAATTTCATGCGGGCAACATCAATATATACATCCTGAAATCCTTGCTAACTTATTACTTACTACTGTATTGTGATATCAGCTAAAAGTAATTAAGTTTAAAATACACATTATATCTCTTAACTCTACAACATGCCTTGTTGAGTAAAAAGTTGCAGCACCAGCTATACAGTTAAAATGCTTAAGTATTGATCATTTGTGGTGGAATGTGAGGGAATGTGAGCAATTACAGTTTTTGATGTGTAGAATTCCACATGATTGTTTGCTTTGTATGTGCATCCTGTGATTCAGTCCAGAGTGTGGGTCGTCACGTACAGCTACAGGCAGATGTCAGTGTGAGGATCAAAATGAAGAGGACACAAATCTGAACTAAGCCTCTCTAGTCCTTATGTAACACCCTCAGCCAGGCGCTATGCCTCACAGATCGCTGGTATTTGTGAGTGACAATGACACACACTGCACACAGGCTCAAGTCCTTGTTCTCAGCAATGTACTGTTTTTTTCTTATTTTCAGGAGAGAGTATGAAATGAGAGGATATATTTAGAACAGCCCAGCCGTTCTTTGTAAACTGAACATTCCATTCTCTCGCTCTTTTTGTAACCTGCATCCATCGTTGCGGCCATGTCCTTTTTCTTCAGAATGTGCGTGCGTGCGTGCGTGCGTGCGTGTGTGCGTATGTGCGTGCGTGCGTGTGTTAAACGGATACAGTCATTCTTCCATGCAACAAAATGCGGCTTAAAAATAGTCTCCTCACTTTTCCACAATTCATCCTTGCTGTCTCTGTGAGGCACAGCTGTTTCCCAGTGCTCCCTCAGTCCCTTCTCACACTGAGGCCATTGCTCGTTGCTACATTTGACTCATGTTTCTGCAGTCAAGAGGTCAACAGGTACTTGTGCTCATTCGCCTGCTGGGTTTCTCCTCCACTCAGAGCCAGCACCGGCAGCCTCTTCGGGCTGGAGGGAACCCCGCAGGCTCGGTAGAGAATTAGACAGAGAAGAAGGAGGAGGATGGCGACAAACGTGTTGCAGCCAATGGCCACCAACGCAGCTGTAGAAAGTCCTGTTATGCTCTCTTCAGATTCCATAATGAAGACTGGACTGCAGTGTTCAGTGTTGATCAACTTAAATTATCAATTTTTAAGTTGGTTCCATGATGTCCTTATTTTATTATTATGGATTGAATAAGATTGATCACCAATGTCTTGATTTAAGACTTATTTGTAGAGCTTTGAATCCATATGATTATGATTATTCATGTCCATAGATGCTTAAGGTATTGTGACGTGAAAAAAATCAATATGGATTGTCACTGTAAGAGGGGAGTTTGTCTTGGCATGATGCACATTTTGTTTTGCCTAATATTTAGATAAGACAACAGCAGGAATGTCTCTGTCTGTACATCTCACTGCAAAGATGAATGTTTACTCCTCAAAGCTCTATTTTTCTTTTTAGCTTCATTTAGGTGACACAACACCAATCCGCCAAACAGATGAGCCTTGCAGCATTTTCTGGCAATGTTGATTTCACACTATCAAAAGATTATGATTCCAGTAAAGTCCTACCGGTGTCTGTAGGAGAGGAAACAAATAGAACAATTAGGAATAATTAAACACAAGCAGAGTATAAGATAGGACATAGAAACTAGTTTTGTGTCAGTCAGTTAACATATTAAACTTTCATGAGATGCACAGGGCAATAGCTGCATCTTTGATCTTATACGAGACTGCATCTGAGCTGGTGTGACAAAAAGTCCAAACTATTCACAGAAACCTTTCTGTGCTTAAATTTTATGTTAAATGTCAAATGAAATTAGTGACCAAAATGAAAAAGAAACAAGTAATGCCTTTAATTAAACATTTTATTCTGTTTATAGCAATATCCACATGAAGAAAATAGATCAGGAGTTGCCAATAATGTGCCATGGATAGCAAACAGTCCAACCACACCACAGAAGAAGTACTGTGGAATCATGGTTGAAATAAAAACCTGCACACATGGTTGGCAGGTCTGGATTACCGCAGTGGGCAACTGCCCCAGGGCCCCAAAACCCTGGGTTTACTGCATGTCATTTGGTTTTGGTAATTTGATTAATTGTAATTTTGTTAGGGAATCTGTACCACTAAAGTCCTTCGGCAGGTCCGACATTATTAGCTAATTTTGTCCAGGTTTAGAAACAATTCAGGTTTTAAAGCTTTGTTATTTAGGTTTGTATTGTGCTTCACACTGTGCACATTTCTAACCAAGTGTTAAATCAAGCTTACACAAATTAAGTACTCCACTTAGAAGTCCACTGTGGTTAACTTTGTTAAATTTGACAACCACCATTAGGCTGCTGCAAAAATAAACCACACAATATGCATAGGCTGCTGTTCTTTCACACGTACAACTCTCACATATAAGAATATGCTTTCTGCTTAAAAGACACCGATCTAGACTCTCCACTCCATTACCGCAACTGACAGTGTGCACTGCTTTTGAAGTGATAATATCAGTGTCTATGACACTGTTACTAACCCCAAAGCTATTCCTTAGACTGATAATGTATGATAAGGGTTCCCTTCCAATCCCATCCCGTTTCTGTGTGCACCACTGGTGCACTGCGAGCCTTAAACTATACAACAAAAGTGGAGCTGCACTTTGATTCACCAAAAGAAACCCATATTCTGTATCAGATCAGATGCTGCATAGTTTTCACATGCACTACCCCACTCTTCCACACTTGTCTACATACTTGATGTGCTCATCTTTCTTCATAATCCTTCAAATTAACATCTGCAGTACAGATGGCCCATATGCTAATATGGATACACAATATCAGGAACTAGATTGAAAATTCACTCCCATTATTTTCCCATTTGGTAAATTTGCATATCCATAAATTTACATTGGAATAGCACAACTTATGCTACAGAGAGTGAATATTGTTTACCTGGAGGATCATCATTTTTAACTCAAAAAAACATCCAAAACAACATCAGAAGAATACTTGCTGATTTACTGTTGTTGTGGTAGTTATTGTAAGAATTTATGTAATATTCATTCTGGTCCTATGCTGGGACAGATACAGTTCAAAGAAATGAGCATTTGCAGTCATCTCTATGTAATAAAAACACTTACTTAGTCACTAAACTTTGTCTTTTACATTTTTTTACTATAACTATTAATGCCATAAAAGGGTGGCGTTCAGTGATCGCTTCCATATAATTCTGTAAGAACACCAAAATGTGTGTCATCATAATGGATGAAATTCAGTTTACATAATTTATAACTATTGATCATGTTAGTCAAGGTTTATATTTGTACTAAACCATGAACATGGATAAGGCAAAAATATCACAAGGCAGAGAGTGGGAGCTTTTCATTTTGACAAAAATATATTTTAAATTGAGTTTCTATTGGCCTTAATGTGCAATAAGGAAAATATTTTGAAAGCTCAAGAATGGTGGCTCTATCTCTCAATTCAGAAGTTGTGCTCTGCATTCTCAAATACAGAAAGTAGTTAATAGCATGAGTGCAGTCACTTGCTGTGAGAAAAATCTCATGAATTAAAATAATGTATCCCCAACTGAATTATTCACTTGGATCTCTTTCTCTCTGTGGGTTACACACAAAACAACACACACAAAAAGGTCTACCTAGAGCTGTTGGCAAACCTTGACAGCAATGTCGCACCTAGACCCCTAATCACCTCTTGTTAATCTGTTTTATCTGTTCAACAGATTCCCCTGCCTCAGTGAATTTTATACACCCACAACTGTAAAGGGTGTGACAGGTGGATTTGATAAAGTCACGGAGTGTTTGATCTAGCTTTGGTGCAGCCTTCAACCCACAGGTGGAGAGGAGCCTCCGTTCTTTCATTTTTAGGAGACTAAGGAGGATTGTTATTCATCACAAACAATTGAAAACTTCCCCAGAGAGTCTGAAGATGCAGCAATCCAAGAACAAAGAGATCTCCTTTGTGTAACATTGCTTAATTCAGTGTATAATTACTTCACATTTTAAGACGCTTAGGTTGCCTCCAGTCCTGTGGGGAAACACACCGTTTTTACTGTCTGGATGTTTACTTCAGCTCGCCAAGACTTTTGAATATTGTGTGCTGTCGCATGACAGAGCAAAGTCGTTAGATTCATACCAGTTGCTCACTTACCTTGCAGACTCAGCCAACAGTTTGTCTTCTGAATAAATATCCCGCTGTATGATTAAGCCATCATTTGATTCTGTTTAAATGGACAACAGTTCCCTCTTCAGCTGTCTACCATGCTCTCTCCCCTTCTCTCATCTCTGCCTCTGTCTCACCCTCTTCCTTTTCTCTCTCCATCTGATCCGCTGCACTACACACACAACTGAAGGCGAAGCAGTAGTGCCCACTTGTTGAGAGAGAGAGAGAGAGAGAGAGAGAGAGAGAGAGAGAGAGAGAGAGAGGAGGGGCTGTGCTAGTCTATCAGCAGTGATATCAGGGAGAGGGGAATGGGTTGGATGTAATTACACAGGGCTCCTGCTGCAGACAGGATTGTGGGGGCGAGGTTGTCACATAGAACAAGCAAAGCCGCCTGTCAGACAAAACAATGACTTCTGCATCACAGAGTATGGCCAAACAAATAGTTTCAGCTGTTCAACACAAGAATGGGATCAGACAGAGGTGTGCTCAGCTATTATGAGAGGAACCTAAATTAAGACTCAATCAAGGACTTTTTCTTACTCTACTACATAGCAATTTTATACAGTTTTTAAACTAGGAACTTTCCATTGTCTGTCCAAGTCTCATGTTTGTTTCATTTTTTTTCTTCAATATTGATGCATCCTTCTCATTTGGCCCTGCTACTTTTGGGGGGTTTGCTCATCCCCCATAAAGTCCTGAAACCAATGGGAGTCATATGGAGACTTTTTTATGGAGACAGTTTTTTATCATTTTATGTTGGGTTTTAGATTTTAAGGAATTGGCCCTAATGCTGGCTCACAAATTGGAAATATACCACATTGGATTTTTAAAGTCATTACATAAGCCTACCTTGTAGCTCGTCTGATGGATACTCTTAATATAAGACCAATCTAAGTAAGTTGCAAAATGATCACTGTGGCAAGGTTTCCAGTAAGTAACACTATCATATGAACTGCTTACAAAATTATTTCAACACAGAGATGTCTTTAAGGCAGAAAAGCAGCTGACAAAGCAGAGAGAAAAAAATGTTGGGTTGCAGCCAGAGGGTCTTACCCATTACGCGCTCTAAGCAAGTGTTTAGGGACCCCTAGAAAATATTTCAAATTTTTAATGAACATGAGACAGTAACATAATTAAAATGTAATTTCCCAAACACTGATAGAAACTGAAACATTTTTGGGCATTTTTGCAAAACAGTTAGCTCAGAAACAGCAAAATGGACAACTAAGGGAATTTTTTAAAGGATGAAACCCACCACCTGTGCCCTCGACCCCTTTCCTACAGCACAACACAACACAATTTTCTCCAGTTGAACTGCTCCAAAACTGAGGCAATTGTTGTTGGCACCTCACATCAAGTCCAGTCATCCCCCATCCATCCAACTATCACTGGTTAAGACATTCCCCTCGCCACAACAGTCATCAATCTTGGTGTAAGATTTGATCCACAGCTCACTTTTGAAGCCCATATCAAAAACCTCTGCAAGATCTCCTTCTGTCATCTCAGAAATATTGCAATGCTCCGTTTTACACTCACCTTAGCTAATGCTGAAAAACTGGTCCACGCCTTTGTCTCCTCCAGACTGCATTACTGTAATGCACATCTCATCGGGATCTCTAACAAGGGTCTGCAGAAACTACAGTATGTTCAGAATAGTGCTGCAAGGATCCTGATGAGAGTGCGAAAGTACAACCACATCACACCCATTCTCCACTCACTTCACTGGCTTCCCGTTTCTGCTAGGATTGAATACAAGGTCTCAATTCTCACCCACCAGTGCATCTATGGAAATGCCCCCCACCTGAAAGAACTACTCATCCCTCTCACTACAACACGATCCCTCTGCTCAAAAAACTCCAACCTCCTCCTTCTCCCCAGAGCTAAGCTCAGCACCATGGGTGATCGTGCCATCTGATCTGCCGCTCCTCAGACTTGGAATGCCCTCCCTGACCATCTGAGGGCACCACAGACTATTGAAACCTTTAAAAAAGGACTAAAAACATTTCTTTTTAGCAGAACTTTTGAGTTTTAACCTTGCACAATAATGTTGTGGCACTATTTATATATATATATATATATATATATATAAAAACTGATATATTTACCTTGCTTTTATGATCTTACCTGTAGCACTTTGAGGTTTGCCTTAAATGTAAAGTGCATTACAAATAAAATTTATTATTATTATTATTATTATTATCATTATTGTTATTATTATTTATTGTCCCATACAAAACAAGCAATCCCAGGATTTTGTGGTAAAAACAAATATCACATAAGTTAACAATAACAATTAACAACATTAATGAATAAGACAAGAAACAAATTCTACACAAACTGGCATAAGTATCTTCACAATATACTTCAATGGTTAACCAGCACTGCAGCCCGTGATTTAGGTCAAATAAATTACATTTGGAAGTTGGTTTAGGAAGCGGTATAGTTCCTTTCATATTGCAACAGCCATATGTAATATGGATGAAAGGTCACTGTAGTAATAGTCTTGCATTGCCGGACCTACCTTCACAGCATTGTGGAGTAATATAAGTCTGGCCCCGCAAAACATAAACTCCTGGATAGGCGAAAAAACGCTCTGCAAAAGAGAAGGACCATTCATAGGGTTAGGAGGTAATAGACTGTAAATACTGTGTTAACTGTAGTCTATTTAAAGGTGCTGTACTCAAAATACTGATCAAAAAGTGGGCTGGGGTCTCTTATGAGTACATTATGTGTGCTTAAACTAATATTGACAATACACAAGTTGGTTCAGTGTCATGTGAAGAGGCAACAATTTACAACAAAGGCCAGCCTTGATTGCAGCATTTGTCAAATGTACTTTATACACACACAATATTGCTTCACTAGGACATAGTGGATACAGGACACACCATGATCTGTTGCAAATTAATACTCTGAATTGTTGTTCATCTGAGGTTTCTGCATTAAATTTATGACCCTTCTGTGTCAGTCACAATGATCTCTCTCATAAGATCTTATTTTGTTAAAGTTGCTCCGACTTCCAAGTTATTAAGGAGGTGGGAGGTTGTCACAACAGTATGTGCTGCAGTAAGGCCATGAAAATCATGTGGCTGGTATGCAGAAGGAAAATGCAAGAAGAAAAAGAAAAAGTTTTACCGGTAGTATTAATCAAAATTTAAACCGCAGTCAATTTAAAGTGCAGTCATCTTTTAGAAAATAATAGGATTAGTGCTGTTTCAAGTGCAGGTAAAATAATCAAGAACCCATTTTTTACTGTGGTGAATGTGGTACTGTGTGAAATGTTATTACAATGATGTGAAACTGATATAAATCTTTTTTTGAAATTGAATAAGGTTCATTCGGGCTGTTTATTCCAATATGCTATTAACATTTTTAGTTATGTTTTCAATATATACAGTTACTCACTGTCAAGGCTAACATTGTCAAACGCAACAGTTATTCTGGCAAATGTCTCAATTACAAAGCGAGAGAGCTGAAAAGTGCTGTTACATTTAAAGACTTGAAAAATATTTAATTTTTTAATCAATTTGTGAAATTCAATTTAATTATTGTCGTAATTTAAATGTTTCAATACAACCTGGAACAGTGTAGGAAATTGAAAAAGTATTTGCGGGGTATTTACTAAATTTTGGGCGGCAAATAGCCACAAAACTAACATTTAAAAACTGCTGTTTATTATAAGTATATTTATATGTAACAGCGCTGTTTGTGTCAAGTGTATGTTAGAGATGAAAATGGAAATTAAATTATTGAATGAAAATAAAATGACGGCTTAATGTAGAATTAGGATATTGGCCTACACTGGTAAATATATTAGAAGAATCCAATTTGTTTTTTCTAAGCAACCTCTTTAGACCTTCAATAGAAATGCTTGTTCTGTATTCTATACAGACATATGTGTTGTGTTTGTGGGTTTTATTTGTTCTATCTTCTCTTCTGCTTTCTTAATTACATTGAAAACCATGAATGTACAATCTGCTTATTTACACCCATGTCTGTTTACTGTATAACTTAGTGGAAGGCAGGATCAGTAGACGCCTTTAGTGAGGCCCCTCTACAGGCCAGAAATATTATTGCTGGTAAGTAGACCGGTTTGAATTGACTGTGTTAAAGAAGAAGAAAGAACTCTGCAGACTAATAGGCTTCACAGGAAAAAAAATTAAGAATCTGCAGCTTTTATTATAAGTATATTTATATGTAACAGCGCGGTTTGTGTCAAGTGTATGTTAGAGATGAAAATGGAAATTAAATTATTGAAATTATTGAATGAACCGTACATATTTTGCTTTACACTTATTTTACTGCCAGATTTTGACAGATGCAGAAAGCAATGTAGGCAGAGGTTTAAGTAATATGTTCCAGGTCCCAGAAGGAATCAGTGGTTTTTAATCGGTAGCCTTCTAACTTTTCCTTAAAGCTCAGTCATAACTTCACAACATGACAGATTAAATAAAGACTAAAGATGTAATTGCTTCAGTAAAGTTTTAGTGGTTCCTATACTGCAGTTTCACTCACTGCAGAGTGTAGCTGACGCATGTTCAGTCCATCTCACAGTAGTCTCGCATTGCCAGACATTCATCCACAGCGCTGCAAAAGAGGGTCTGGCTAGTCCACACAACATTACTGGATAGGAGAAAAACATGCTGTGATTCATTGGCATTTCTTTAAACCAATCACAATCATCATGGGCAACGCTAAGTGCTGGACGCAGCACTGGTGCCTCTGCAAAATAGCGGCGGGAAGAAACTTGTTTTGGTGGAGTGCACGTAAAGAGGCGAGCTCTGGATTTCAAATGGCTGTTGAGCATGTGATGAAAGTTTTACTCAAAAAAAAGATGAATATAATTTGATTGTCGTTTCTAGTTCGGAGTTTAGAATGCCAACGCAAAGAAAGGGGAAGCTGAGGGACATCCGGCTGGAAATGAGGGACATCCAGCGGAAACTCCAGCAGCACCGCAACTGAAACATCTCCGTCGATAGAGAGTCATTTTACAATAGTCTATATCCACGACGTTCCACTTCCCGGATCATTCCGTTGCTGCTGGAAATTCCGCAGATTTTCACTCATTTAGGTCGGATATCTGTTGCTTTGGCCTTCCTTTGTGTTGGCATCTTAAACTCCAAGGGGATTTATGAGGACTATGGTTAATCTTTTCTCCCAAGACAATTGTGACTGGTTAGCAGAAATGCCAATAAACCAGAGCACCTTTTCCTCCCATCCCGGATTGCTGTGTGCAATCTGGGATGTCACTCAGCAGCTGTGTGTCACCCAGGAAGTGCATGAGTGATGAACAGCTGTACATTCTATAATCACTATAAAATATTTTTCTTCCTGATTTTAGGTCTCTTACAAGTAAATGATCAGTCAGTATTGTCATACAGGTACAAACTTGCATACAAACCATATCCTATATATCTAATTCTGCACCACATTGGAAACAGTGAAAATAAACATGTTGAAATCAAGGTTTTGACTTTAAGAACTTTATTGTCTGTGCTTCACTGCCTCTGGACAGTGTCCCATTGTTGGTTTTGAAAGCACATTAAGACACATACATAGCGTAACACAATAATCAGATCTCTCTTGACAAGCATCTAGCTAAACTGCTATAAGCGTGGTGGGCATCACTTCAAGTGGACAAAGATATGTGTTGACATAAGCAACATCCGTATTGACATGGGTGTCAAAATACTGTGTTAACTCATTTGGGAACAGAGTAATATGCATCTCAACAGCAGACAGCTGCAAATACATGATGACAGCTTGTCAAATTATTATCAAAGACATTCACTGACCCACTACATCAACAACAAGCAATATCAGTACTGATATGTTCCCATATGTAATCATAAATGTCACAACATAACTGTAGGCCATGTTGTAGTTAACACAACACTCTATAAAACTCTTAATTGTTGAGTTTAAAGCTGCTATAATCAAGGTTTTTATATTGACGATGGATGGCATAACTAAGTGCCTAATTTTGTTGGTTGCAGTAATGAACCCTAAGAAAAAAGTAAAGGAGAGTAAATATTGGACTTAGCATTTGTCGGGTTGTCACAAACACAACTCTGAAATAATGCTTATATTGCTCTGTATGGATGTGTAAATGGGCAACTGTTTGCTATCACATTAGCCATTGCAATTTCAGCAGGTGATATTGTATCAATGATGTGTCTACAGCTCATCCCATTGCCCCTAAGACACCAATCAATCAATTCAAACTATTTTCTTTCTCACATGAAATCATATGAGGTACAATTCCAGTGAGATATATTCCCATCAGCTCCTTTAACTTGTCCTTATTCATCATAAAGCAGAAGCAGTGTGCTTGTGTAGGATCCTAGAGGCTTGTGGGCAGAAGCTCCTCCTGAGCATCCCAGTGCTGGCCTGGTGTATTCGGTACCTTCTACTCCACCTCAACAGAAGGAAATGGCTGTTACCCGGCTGGTTTGGACCTTTAATGATTATCCTAGTGGTGTAAATATACTAGCACCTGGTGTAAATATTCTTTAAACAGAGTAGGGCACCGGCTATTGCGTATTCAACCCAATGAACCAATCTCTGCAGGGCCTTGCGGCTCTATTTGGTGCTGTTTCCGTACAAGGCAGTGATGTTCCCTATCAGGACTCTCTCATGATGGAGAAGTAGAAATTGCTCAGTATTGAGTGTGTACCCGGAATTTCCCCAGGCATCTGAGGCTAAACAGTCTCAGCCTTGCATTTCTCACTTCTGAGTCAGTATTCAGCGCCCAGGTCAGGCCCTCGGTAATGTGGACACCAAGGTACTTGAAGCTGTCCGCCCCCTCCACCGAGGACCCGTTGATATGTCGCTGTGTTGTTGTGTTGTTATAGTTGCACATTTGCCTTTAATACATTTGGCTTTTACGGTGAGAAAAGGCTGTTGCCCGGGTGGTTTTGATCTTCAGTGATTCTCCAAGCCTTTTTCCATATTGCATTTAAGTACTCTATTAGAAAATTTACACAGCTACATCTTCCATATTTAGTTGGGGATATACTATGATATTCTACGACAAAAAAAAGTCAATTAATTCAGCTTTCATAAAACTCTGTGATTAAAATAAACTTTTAGTTTTGTGGCTATCAGGTACCTAAATGAAGGTTTATGTTTCCCTGTGTGCTCTGCATCATTCCCACAGTTACCTTCTTTCATGTATTCAAACTGGATCAAACTGCTGCTCCCTAGGAGGAATGTGTCATGGGATATGTACGCATGGAAGCTCTATCTTGTGCTAATGGAAGCAGCTGCTTTGAGTGGCCTGTTTATGAGCACTTCATGTGAGTCACGGAGTGCTCTCCAAATGTATCAGCTATTGCAGCTAGCAGCAAAACAGCTTCAGGTGAGTTGATGTTGTTGAATGCGAGCTGGAAAATAATATGACTCATTTTTCTGGTAGGAAAGAGAAAACACGGCCGTCTCACAAAGCTGGAAATCAGATCACTTTAATGAAAAAAATGAAATGAAAACTATATTAATACATTTTGTTTGTGTGAATTTTCAATACAGAGGAGTTTCATTATATTGTAAGGTAATTAGTTTCCTGTCACAAAGTCTACCTTGATCTGTAATCTTTCTAAGCATGCTTTCAAGTCGCCTAATCCCTGCATTCATTTCATTTTTCATCTTGTTCTCTCAAGTTTTGCTTTGGTGTGACATCAAAGAGGTGGCACTACAGACTACGCTGCAATGCTCTTTCAAGTAATGGGAGATAATAGTACAAGATTACTGCCAAACCTTATTTGTCCAAGTGCATTAGAATAACTGCTGAAACTTGGCAGCAGGCCTATTACATCAGAGGCACTGTTTCAAATTACACCTGCGTACAGAAGATTGGTTTGATGAAATAGGTGCATACTGCAAATCAAAAAGCGAAAACCTAAAAAGTACAATTTATTTATTTATTTTATTTACAGGTTTGTTTTATTTTGCATGTAGGTGTTAATTTGTATGTCCATGAAGGTCATTGTAACTGCATGGAGAGCTGTGAAAATAAATGTATAAAAACAGCCAAAAAGTGTGGTTAAATAGCAACAATGAAACTAAATTGAGAAGATGTTTGAGGTGAGATTGATATGATAACACATATCACTGCTTGAACCCATCTGCATCTTCACTTTATTCAATTCAGTTCAATTTTAATTTATAGTATCAATTCATTACAAGAGTTATCTCAAGACACTTTACAGACTCAGTTCTAATAGTTCCCTCCAGAGCAAGCAACGGTGCGACAGTGACACTTTACATACAGTATGTTTCAGTTACCTTGCAACAGGATCAGTTCAGCTTGACCATGTGACATGCTGGGCAACCTGCAACAAGTAGGGGGAATATTCTATATTTAGTTGGAGATATACTATGACATATCAAACTACAAGAAAATGTCCCCACAAGGAAGGTTGTACTTCAAGGTTTAAAAGAGGTTTCTAAGTTAACTTGGGCGAAAAAGACATAGGCCTGAGTCTGTTTCTGTAACTATACAGGTATATATATATATATTTTTAATCCTAATTTTATACATAATTTAAAGGTTTAATATAGAGGTGGGGTATGAGGTTCTAATAAGCAACAGATGTAGAGAATCTGAAGACATGGCATGGAAATCCACACAGGAAACAGTGTAGCACTAGTCAGGCAACATGACAGCAGGAATAGCTTAATTCTGTCGTTAGCTAGATGAAAATAATCAAACGTGTGACATTTTCACTGCAGTCACCAAGAAAGAGGAAGTCGTTTTTAGTATGTTGTTAAAGGGGCACCTCAACAATTTAGTTAGTGACAGATTTGAAAAAGGATTTTTTTTTTTAACTGAAGCCATAAAGGAAAATATACTCTGTCTTTGATTCCCAAGAATTGGTTAAGCTCAAATCCCACTAAAAAATATTTATTCCCATAAGGCAATTGAGTACTCAATTAGACCTTTTCTGCCCCAAAAATGGATTATTGCCTTTTTAAAGGTTACATAGTCTCTTTTTTTTTAAAAAACATTATACAACTGTTTTCATATTCGGAGTAGTGCTCTTTGCAACATGTCAACTGATCGATTGGGTTGCCCTTTTACAGTAAAACATAGAAAAAAATTAAACAAAGGAAGGTTTGTTTATACAGTTATTCTTAGACACAATGTACAGCAGGAATTGATCTAGTAAAATCTAAAGAGCAGAGTAAAATTCCCAAGTCGAACTGTACATACCACATATGACATACACATTATAATAACAATGAAGATAAATGCTGTAGCACAAAATATCAATAATCAACTAGAACTGCAAGCAGTCATGACCGGGGTCCAAGCCTCATCGCGCCAGTCGTCCTGATGCAAGTCAATATTGGCGAACCGGTGGAGCGCGCAAAAGCAGAACCCAAAGCATTACATGTGGAGGCAAATGTCAGGAAATATTGAGAGGTGTGAGCAGCAAGGTCGGTGGTACAATGCCGTTGCAAATATCCCAGAGCCCTAAAGGATTTTTTGACAACCTCTGGTCAGTCTGAAATTATTTTCTATAAATGCTTGTAAAACTTCAACCCTCTTGTCCATAATCTATGAACATCATTTCTTTTCAGGAAAAACTGGGCTATAAGAATATTTGTGCTGCACTGAGGTCACTTGAATATTAAAAAGGTTGTAGGACCATAAAGACAAATAAATAACATAAATCTCACAGATATGTAAGCCTATTGATATCCCACACAAAGCAATGCCACACAAGCATTTGTGTTGTCTACAACAGTTCTACATATGGAGTCATCCAGTGCAAAAATTAACATATTGAACATTATAACTCATATAAAGGACACATTATTTACATTTATTACATACAGTGTGTCAATCTTGCATGTAACAGTATGGATTAATAGCGCAATGACCCCAAAAAACTCTGGGCTTCTACGCTGGATGCAAAACCTTCTGTAAGGGATAGGAAGATAACAAAGACATCAGCAGAATGGGGCAACTGTTAGTTCTTAGCTCCAAAAGACAGTATGTCTTTGTGTGATGTACAGATTGAAGTAAACATGAGACGAGTCATAGTCCTTTCATTGGCATCATCCACACTTTCCTGTTCAACTGTCTGATTTCTCTTCTCCCTCTCTCTCCCATTCCACAACTCTAAAAATCCATCTGGAACACAAACAGAAGCACATTGAATCCTCATATTACATAATATCTTTTAAATTGCATGTAGTGGTAGTTACCCACAGTATACAAATCTACTATTTACTTTTATGATTCATAATAATGACATTTTGTCTCACATACTAATGCACTATATCATACAGATTTCATGTACGATTAGAATTTTCTCTTTCACCTCCATGCTGCATTTTCCATCATGTGTCACAATTGCAGATTTGACACAAAACACAAATGCCTGAAACACGAAAGTGTTTAATATTAAATAAACAAAAGAGTAATTATGAAATAAATTGTCACATGACATTGTTTAAAATATATCCTACAGATGCAACAATTTCTGAAATCATTTAAGAAATTATTTTATTCATTTAATATTAAACATTTGGGGTCTCCATAGACCTTTACCACAAAGGGAGGTTATGGAAATAAATACTTAAAATACTTTTCTAATGTATAAATAAGCAAACAACAGGACTTAACAATGACATTGTGAAATTCAAAAACATCACAATGTATTATGCGTGTTAAGGTGGATACAGTAGTTTTGTGGATATAATAACCATATGGTAATGGTCATGACATATAATTTCATGCTGGCCAACCCCAGGAGTGTGTCTTACAGTGGAGAAATGGACGATGCAGGAGATAGTGATGATGAGGAGGCCGATGATGATGGAGGCAACAGCCACGTAGAGAGCGTTCCTGCCCAGCCGCCTTGACCCATCATAGTCACCACGATCATAGCTGTTCCTAGACTGAGAATAAAAAAAATCACTGTACATAAAAACTTTGTCAATAAAAAATAATGAAACAATTATGCTGTGATTAGAATTCTGTGACATTGTATGATTCACAATTACTCTCTCATGTATCATCTGGTGTTTGGATCAAATTTCAAATTTCTCTGTTCTGTTTAAACATTGTTAAACATTTGGGATAATGAAAGTAGGCTACACAATTCAACAAAATATATAACAGGCCCAGTCGTTTGTAGACATTTTAATGTAGAAATGTGTATAAGATTTGCTAAATATTTGTAAACACATTTTAGAAACTTTAACATGTCATCTTAAGCTTTCAAATTCGTTGGGACCTTTTTTATAATATTGGTAAAACAACACCAAGCAGGCCTTCTGGCAGATTACAAGTCTGGAAACACAATACATTTTTAACAGTCTGGTTTGTAGTTTGGCCCAAAACTGAATGTTTATATCATGAGTTTGCAAATCATGCTGTAAGATGATTCAGGAAATGCCATGCTTACCATGATAGAGAAGACCAGGGCAACAATGTTGACGGGGTATGCAGGACAAAAGCAGGTAAAAATAGTCAAACAAAGGTAGCTGCGGAGTGAAGGTGGAGGTGTTTGTTCCTCTATAGAACCACGGTCAAAAAATACACTCCCACTTAGGGAATTTTTAACTTGCGAATTAAGCACTCCAAGAGCCATTGTACCTGGCAGAAATGAAACACAGTCGAGGGGGAGAACACACAACAATTATAAACAGTGAAAAGTTACATACAAGCTGAAAATAACCAGAACTTGAAAGTACAAAAAAATACAACTTGAGTTGAAGTCCAAATTTTAACTAGAAAATGTTTGAAAAAAGACTGATATGTTGTAGCTGATGGTTGTAGTCCTCCGTCAAAGCTGAAAATATTGAAGTTTGTGGGTAGAGTGGGGAGAGTGAGAGCAGGAGAGAAGTGGAAGGGGATCACTAACCCTGCTGGCCTCCATCCAGGACACTGACGGCCCTGAGATGAAGTGTGAGGGATCAACTCTGTTTACCACTGCTGGCATCTCATCTCAAAGAAACACACAACATGCTGATACATGGAAATGATCCCAGTCAACGGTTCAGTGCTATGTAACTTCTTTGAATGTTGTTAACACAGTAAACCCTTTACAACAAGGATCTCCAACAGGGGGTCCTCAGAGTCAGTGTATGGGGGGGCCTCCGAATTATTATTTTTTTTTTTTAAGTTCATTAAAAAATGTAAAAGTCCAACATATTAGCAAATATAAATCCCCACTGCTTACTAGCCTATAGGTAATGCAGGCACTAAGGTCATCCACATATACAGTTCTTGACATTTATCTTCTTTAGGTATAGGTTTAGGTTTTTCACATAAGACCTCAACAATATTAAAGCAAGAAAAGGATCCATTATGGTTGAAATGTTTCTTCTCTTGACGTGTTTGTTTTGAATGATCAGGGTTTTGGAATTGTTCCTTCTTCTTTTTTTTCACTAGGATTCTGGCAAGTACATCGGATCAATCAACGGTGTTGATTAACAAAATATTAGTCATCTAATTTGGTTTCCGCAGATATTTTTCCTATGCTTAAGATATTTTTACTCAAGTCCTACAATGATTAAGAGAGCAGAGTTTTAACTGGGAATTCAGCGATGCACACAATTAACTTAACCTCCACCTCAATGCCAGATTCCCATTGAACGTGTGTTGTGGACACAATTGCGTCACAATATTTAGGTCAAAGTTCAACTTTTGCTGCACAACCTTACAGAAAATCACTATAGCATGCACCACTATTGGTGCATCTCCAGGTCAAATCTGCCTGGGGGGGGGGATATCTTTTTGAACACTTCCACTAGGTGTCTTCAAATTCAGAAATGTTACATATATACTCAACTGTATAATAATAATAATAATAATAATAATAATAATAATAATAAAAAAACAATCAGAAATCAAATGCTTTAGAATAATTTATTAGGATTTTAAAATTGAAATTATCAGAAAAAGAAAACAAGAAAAAAAAAGAAAAGCATTGCTGTAAAGCTTGGCGGGGGACAGTCCAAATCTTAAACTTTAACTGCGCTCGTAGAGCTACAAGCTCCATTCAAAGCATTGGCCCTTTTCCTTACATCAACACAACAAAAGACAGCATTATTAAATCAATATACAAGGGGAACAAGATCTCAAAACAGAAAAATATAATTTCTTTTTTTTTTCTCCTGAAAATAAGTCGTAATGCCGCAGAATTATCCACACGTTGCGTCGTCTGCTATTAGCAATAATAGTACTATTTTCATTTGTAAGGTAAAAAATAACTTATTGCTTTATTGTAAGTTAAAAAGTTACAGTGTTGGTGTCCAGCAGTAGTTTTATGTCATGTCCCAGGTGCTCTGACAGAGGAACAACCAGCTGGATCAGGAAGTGTTCTGCTGTGCTGAACATCAAACAGGCTGCAGCAAGAAGGCTGAACAAACAGCCTACTTGTTTTTGCAAATGTTGAACTTGTTCCAGCTTTTTGACTCTCTTTGCCAGCCAGCGTCGTCTGTACTGAGGTCCTATATCAGAGCCGACTGGGAACGAGACCCTGTTCCATTTGTGGTTCCCTGCCCAAACCCCCTCTGTTCACCACTACACGGAGCAGCAACTCTATATAAACAATATGTTGGTTCCAGAGGAGTACAAATTTGTTAAACCTAAATATGAAATGGGAGGGAGGCAGGGGAGAGGAACAGATCAGCCACAATGGAATAGGGTGCTTTTTAGTACCAAAAGAAATGGCAATCGAAATGCTCCTTCGTTGCCAAAAGTAGTTCCATATTACACCTTGATCTATGCGCACAAACACTCACTCACACACGCTCAGACGCAATCACATGCACGTTTAAAAGCGATAAGAAGACCGAACATGATTGTGATGTTTTCTACAATTTGCTTCTCTGAGAATGTCCTTCATTTGTTTTCCCGGTGGAGAACACCACATAAAGAGTTATTTAAAAAAAGTAAACAATAAAAACAAAAAACAGTAAGAAGTGAATTGCGCTAAAAATATATATATTTTCAAAAAAGAGGAAGTCAAGTCAACCCCCGACCCCGTGAACCCCTGATTTCTCCTGTTTAAGGTTGTGATACTTCCGTAGTCCGTCATCTTAATCTGAAGTAGGTTTCATGAAGATGCAAGAAATCTGGTTCATCATGGTGTTAAAAGTTAAAAGTCAAAGTTGCTTTTTTTTTTTCTTTCAAAAAGCAAAGCAAACAAAGGGGTGAGTGTGTGACCAAACTTAACTTAAGTGAAAGAATGTGCCAGACAAACTCCTGGAAGTGTTATTTCTCAACAGCTATCGTTGACGGTGCTGCTCTGAAGCATCGCTGGAGCCAACTGGCCAACATGTACACATATACCATATGCATACTGATTAAAATAGTGAGATGACCACACATAGTAAATGACAGCCAATCAAATAGCTATTAACCCTTTCCAAACCAACCAATGACATGCGTGCCAGTTCAGTAACCCCTTCAATCCCCCAACCCAACGTCTATGTACAATATCTTACAGTCATAAAAACATTGCTTTAAAACTAATTACAGAATAAAATACCTTACAGATTATCATTATTATGTCAATATTAATAACAATTTTACAAAGGTTTTGTTTTTAAAGACTACCAAAATATACATTTTAGTTTAGTTTTTTTTTTTCATGTTTCCGTGATGCTTGAGTTAAAAAGAGGAGTTTGTTGGATTTTGTTCTTCCTTTGTTAAAAATGGTTTTCAGACAAAGACCCATCTTGCACGGCTTTCTCTCTCTCTGTTCACATCAGTAACAGCTTAAAAGGATTTCATAATGAAACAAGTATCACATTGAAATAAGATAATAATAAAAAAAAAACTCAACATAGTCCTCTGTGACTTTGACAAACCTTCTGAGATTTTTTTTTTTTTTTTGCAGATCTCTTTCCTCAGCTTCAAAAGAAAATAATGGATAACAGAGGGGTGGGGGTCTAGTTATTACACTACATGAGGACAAATGAGGAGAGACGGGGGACGTTATGTTGAAGTGAGATTATTACAGCAAAACAGAGTTCGGGACTTTAAAAAGATATTCAGTCGGTGGGTGAAGCCACAGTGAGCCAGGAGAGCCAGGAAGAGCCTGTGGCCGGCCAATCGGGTTGTGCCATAAGAGGGCAGCCAGCGTTTTGATTGGCTCATCAGCAGAAGAGAGGCCCACCCATCTTCAGTGACCTGAGTCTTCTCAGTGGTAGCCATTAGTGAACGCAGTAGCAATCAGAGGTCCCTGGGGATACACCGACCAAGTGAGTGGAGACACGTTCTATTAGATTTGGGTATAATACGTGCATCCAAGCATGTATGGAAATGTGTGTGTGCGTGTTGGTGGGACATGTGACCTACCCCTAGACCGTGGCCAAATCCTGTGCTGGGGGCGGGGCTAGCGGCACTGATGTAGCTGCTGACTCCTGAGTCCTGGTTGGCTGCAGCATACAGGTCAGCCATTGGTCCAGGGCTGCTTGTGCTCAGGAACCCAGCTGTGCGTGAAGGGGTGGAGCCTGAGAGACAGAGGAGACAAGTTGGGCTTCTTCACTAGAGGGCTTCACACACACACACACACACACACACACACACACACACACACACACACACACGCGCATCTAAAAATACTCTTTTATTTGTCTAAGCAGGACATTGTACACACTTCTACCTAAGGCAAGTGTATGCACAAGTGCGCGCATTCTTTGTCTCAGCTTGTTTCTTACACACACACACACACACACACACACATACCTCTAACTACTGCTGCTGCTGCGGCTGCTGCCATTGGTCCATATGCAGTCAGGGGAATGGCTGAGGATTACAAACAGACCAAATTATTCCATTGTCATTGTGAATCACTCTCATATCACATCATGAGTCACAATCTACAGCTCAGTGTCGGTTGAGATGACATCTGCACAAACATCTGTTGGCTGATTTTGATCCAGCTGGTGGAGAGGGCAAAATTCAAAACACAGCTGCACATAACATGCCATAAAATCAGACTTTAGGCTCTTTAAATAAGGAACAAAATAATGCTTATGATAAAAAAAGAGGAGGATGACAGTACAACTCAGGGCCACTAGATGGCAGAATAAAGGCAGAGCTGCAGGAGCTGCTGGTAGATGCAGCGGCTGTACTCACTAAAACAAGTAGCTCCTAACTCGCTTGTTCTCTTATCTTAAGAATTTGCAGTAGAAATTGCTCTCAGCAGCTTTGCAAATAGCTCTTAAGAGGAACTTGGCTAGGAAGTCTTAGCCAAGAAATTAAAGATGACTCTTACTGGTAAGAAAACTGGCACTTTGTTAATATGGCCACAGAATTCAGACAGAAAGTTTATCGTAAGATTAAAGGATCATTTGTAGAGTCACATGATCACACATGTCTCTAAAGATGTGTTGGGAAAAAATGTGACTGGAATAATATCAGGAAGCTACAGAGCTTGTGTTTTTGTCTACTTTATTACCTGAGTGAAATGGTTCATTATTCTAGTAAACGACCTGACTATTCTCATCAAGGCAGAGTTGGTTCACCAGTTTCATTTGACTTTTTGCTGCTAAATAGTTTCTTCTTTTTTTTCGGGGCCCTTGGAGGAATGAGGAGCCACTGACCTGCCAGCTCATGGGGGTGGGATGATGTCAGGAGGGGGGTCCTCTCTAAATGGAATTCTAGAAACAGAGAGGGTCAAGAGAAAGCGCTCTGTAAATACAGTCACCATCCACCGGTCAGTCTACAAAGGCCCCCCCACACACACACACACACAAAGATATTTAGCCACACTAACATGGAAGCACAAATACAAAAAGTTAAACCTCTACTGTGAGGACAGACAGGCAGGAAGGTAGGAGCGAAGGAAAAGGAGGGGCAACACAGCCAAATGAAAGGAGGTTACATAAGTAGATCAAATAAACACAGAAGAATATAAGGAGAAAACAGGCAAATCATGGACATTTGATATCTGAGACGCAAGGAGATATTTAAGAGAAGAAGGAGGGTTTGGAAAGCCAGACAGGAACAATTTTAAAAAATAAAAAAAGTAAGATAGTATCAAGTGTGTGTGTGTGTGTGTGTGTGTGTGTGTGTGTGTGTGTGTGTGTGTTTGTGTGTGCGCACTCTGGAAGTTCGTATACATTTCATGATCCCAGTACTTTACAGCTAAATCAGCTACATGCTACAGCCTGTATCCTTTAAACTTACTTACTTAAAAAACACAGAGAGTGCATTCTAAGTCATATGTATACGGACTTACCTGGGAATTGGTAAGTGTAACCAGGAGCAATTCCAGAGTAACTACGGCTGGTGTATGTAGCAGTCTGGAAACCTGGGTAACCTGTTAAAATAAGAAATAATCATCCATTTAGTTAACTTGACTGGATAAGGACACATGAAGACATAAAGACAGAAACTGTATTCAGTTTGATTGATCTGCGGGTTAACATGAAAATGAGTAACATATTGGATTACATATCAATTAGTTTTACGTGAAAAAAAAAACCTGTCTATTAGTAGTAGGATTGTCATCATAAACCTTTTACTGTTAATGTTGTGTCTGCAACAAATGTCTCTTGTCAGCTATTTCTCTCTGCTACAATGCAGCAAGATAAATATGTTATAAATGTGAGCAATTTCTTTAATTAAAAACAAAACAAGCGTAGCCATTATTAGGTATGCATTACTTGACAACTAGTATGATGATTAAAGCATCCACATTTTCATAACAGATTTTTTTTCCCATATTTCTTTCAGGGACAGGGTCACCAGAGAGGAATTATGAACAAACCAGACAGAATGATTAAACAACATCTACAGCCATTACTGAGACAATGTAAGAAAACAGTAAAGTACAATGTCAAAGAAAAGTCCAGTAGAGGGAGCCAAACAACCACAAATGCACACACACACACACACACACACACACACACACACACACACACACACACACACACACACACAGAGCTCTCAGTTTGTTGTTCTCGATGAGGACGCTTTCAAAGCATATATAACTCCAGTGACCTTCAGCCTGTGACCTCTAAATGTTTACATCATGGATCATGATTTTATTCACTGGGGCTGAGCACATTAGAATCAGAGATTAATATCAACCAAATTAAGAAGCTAATTTTAGTTCAAGTTAACCGGATTTTGCTTCTTAACATTTCACACATTACATCAAGGAGCCACAGACGACATGCTTAACATGTCATGAGTTATTTAGTTATTAGTTTTGTATTGCAGGATAAAGATAACAAGCACTAAATAGGCCAAGATACACGTGAAATTTGAAAAATACAATTACATGTTTAAATGTAGCTTTAAAACAGGCCTATATTTGGAATTATAAGAATTAGAAATTTGGAAGAAAATCACCTTCCAGCAATAACTCAAACTCTTCAATTATATATGTGGAAGTACCCTTTAATTTAAACGGTTAAATACATTACTAATTGTGATATTACGTAAAGACCTATTAGATAAAACTGTCCGTAAGTGTCAGTGTTTATGTTGTGTTAAGCTTCTGCTCTAAACAACAACTTACTGCTAATAAATAAAACCTTTAAGGAGACTTCAGTCTATTTGCTTCAGGTATGCATCTGATTTTGGATCTTACCCAGCATGCCGATGCCCAGCATGAAGGCGTCCATCCCATAGGGCATCACTCTGGAGCGTCCTCTGGCTGACCCTGTCGGCGTCATCACCTCCTTAGGCTGCGCTTTCTTACACTCCACCTAAAGCATCGTAAACCAATGTCAAGCATAAAATACTGAGAGAAAGACAATAACTGCACAACATAACACCCTGGCAGAAAAACTAAAAGCAGCTCAAACCAATCCTAACATCACTGAGTAGATAATGCTCAACTCTTCATGATAAAAACCTGAAATGTTTTGGATGCTTTTTCATTAGATGACTTTTAGTTCTTAAATACAAACATGTAGGTTGATAAGATATGTTACTGCTGACATGCGTACCATTTTGTTGTTTAGGTCATGGAAATGGATCTCACACACTTTCTCCACCACGTCTTCATTCTCAAAGGTGACAAAGCCAAAGCCTGAAACACACACAAGCTTATTCTAACACTTGCGATACCCTGGTTTGTGACAAAGACGACCCCAGATCCCACAATTGTATGGATAAAAAAAATTATGTAAAAACACAGAATTTCCCTTTCTACAAAGAGCCATTTTTTTTAACACAAACACTTGACCACATTCAATATCTCACACACTTTTAAAAACTCTACAGTGGATATAATAAGACTGGGGCCAGCCATTTCAAACACAAGGAGCTAAACGACAGCAGAACAAGCCTCATGTTGCTTGCCTATCAATCAAGCTGTTGGCATCAGGAGGAGCAGGCATGGGGCGTGGTCCATCAAAAACTAAGCCCAGATTTACTGTCTTCTACCAATTTGCACACCCAATTTCTCTCACTCCATCCTACTTTTCTCTTTCTCCCTCTTTTCTCATGTGTCTTGTTAAGTTACCGCTTGGCCTAGAACTATCCTGACCCTGTATTGGATGCATTACTTTTTGTGGACGTTCACACAGTGACTCTATCACGCTGTTTCTCCTTTCATTTATGAGAACGGATGCTTGTAGGTTTCCCTACTAACTAATTATGTGTGTGTGTGTGTGTGTGTGTGTGTGTGTGTACCTCTGTGTCTGTTGGTTGTTTTGTCAAACATAAGCATGGCATCATCGACCTGTGAGAACAAAGCAAAGAATAGATAAGCTTTGACATATTAACACACACACACACACACACTCCCACACACACACACACACAAACACACATACACACACACACAATCATTACACAGCATGGGGTGCCATTGTCCCTCTTTAGCATTTGGAGTAAGAGGGGAAAACAGATGGAGAGGGTGCAGTGGAGAGAGGGAGGGGTGACAGGTGACAAAGGAGGAAAGAAAAAGAAAGACTAGGAAGGAAGGAAGAGAGTGATGGAGAAATGGGGGGGGGCTGTATAAAAATAATATGAAATACAATCCATCAAGGTAAAATAGAAGTGAATGTTCCCTGTTCACGAGGCGCTGGAAAAAAAATCTTCCCCATCCTTTGCTCGGTCTGTCTTTATCCTGAGTTCTCACAAACTCTGTCCTGCTCTCTCTCTTCCTCGTTTTCCCCCTTTCATTTGTTCACCCTCGCTGTTCCCTCTCCACAAAGTTTACCATTCCCATGGAGACCCTGTAAAGAATTTCAATTAGAAGAACTTGCCCCCCTCCATCCCCAACTAATTTCAATGAATAGAATGGAGGGAAAGGAGAAAAGTTGAGGGAGAGAAAGCATGTGACAGAAAAAGTGAAAAGGGGAAACTGATAAATAACTGGGTGATAAAAACAAAATAGAAGGTGTAGTTTTGATAGAGTTTAAATCAATGAATCAGTATATAGAATAAAGTGAACTGGGCTCTTGTCAACACGCTCTCCTTTCATTCTCCTTCTCGCTACACGTTCCTTTTTGCTCTCACTCCACTGCCCTATTCATATTCCTCCTCCTCCTGCCCCTGCCCCCTTTTACCCTCTCCTCCCTCCCTCCCTCACTTGTCCTTCACTGGCAGGAAAGTTAGCAGCTTCTGCTCGAGCACTGACAACATGAGAGAGAGAGAGAGAGAGAGAGAGAGAGAGAGAGAGAGAGAGAGAGAGAGAGAGAGAGAGAGAGGCCAAGGCCTGGGATCGCTGTGGAAATGACCTTCTGTTTTCTGTCGTTAGCCAAAAACAAGTACTGTGACAACAATCACAAAAATCTGCAACACAGATCTCCCTATTTCACATGGAGATACATGTGGAGTATGACTACATGGCTATTTTCATTAGGTAACAAGCACTGAAACTCAAACCAGTGTAACATGAGTGGCAGAGCTCTCTGTATGACCAGGCCATCCAATTTCTGACCTTTACTTACAAAAAAAAACGCATCCTACTAGTGGAAATGACACCCGTCCCAGTGAAAGATTTTCAAATTTTCCTTGCCAAATGATGAACACAGAGAGGATCAAGGTTGCGTTGCGTCCACAACCTGACCCTTTAAACTCTCATCCTTGTCAACATATAGCTTAGACACACACAGAGCACCCCCTCCTCTCTCTGTCCTTCATTCAGTTTGTACCGCACCTCCTCCTCCTCCTCTTCTTCCCTCATGCCTTCCACCCTT
Organism: Percina caprodes; assembly: GCA_013375575.1. Taxonomy (NCBI): domain Eukaryota; kingdom Metazoa; phylum Chordata; class Actinopteri; order Perciformes; family Percidae; genus Percina; species Percina caprodes. Next base: position 9,477,023 of record JABXJD010000005.1, on the reverse strand, counting down.
CCGGTTGTCCAAACTCAATGACACAGCAGAGAGCCGGGGAACAGGACAGTTAGTAGACAGCTGCAAGCCAACATGTTATCATAAGAGTAGAGTTACACGTTGCACAGCTAGCCCTCATGTTAGCATTAGCTACATCTATTCTAGAAGAGATGACCGACGGTTGGTCCGAGGAGCTTTTGAGCTGTTAAGCCACATTTTTGAAGCCGGAAGCCAAAGATAACATGCTGTGCAGTCATGCTAATGTGTTTCATCTTATTGTCTGCCATTAGCATACAATGGCACGCTGACTTGAGAAATATTCCGTCACGTGTGTGAGCTTATGCTGTGGTCGCACACCAGCCCCTTACCCTTGCCAAAACCAATAAGAAGATGATCTCCGATGTCCACTGCCCAGGGTGATGTAAGACAATCTGATTGGATAGCTGTGGGGGTCTGAGATTGGCTTAGCAGCGGCTCAGTAACTAACTAGTCAGCATGCATGCAGAGAGTAAAAAAAGTTAAGGTCATATTCTCATGAAGTTCTGACATTCTCAGATGTACCGAAAAACAAGGGGTCAGCTGTGATCATACGCAGCTTTTCCGAGAGCAGCATTAAAAATATCCAGGTTTTAGTGAAGCGTGCAGCTATTGTCTGAAAAACAAGCGTTTGATGACAAGTCCATTACACTTTCTGCGAGATTATGAAAGGTGGCATTCACATTTTTTCCCTTCTGTCTCTTTATATTGCCCTCTTTCATTCTCTCCTCTCTCTCTCTCTCTCTCCAGCCATCTCTCTCTAAACAGGCCAGCAGACAAAGTGTTCAGTCAAGCCTCCTAATCGGCAACTCACATGGGTGAGTGGAGTCCCAACTTTTCCCGTCTGCCCTGTCCATGCTGCATTTCTCATCTTATCCACTCCTTCCTATGCTAACTGCTTTGACTTACTCTCTCACTTGATTTCAGAAAAGGGATTTTAATGGTGGTTTTTCTTGTGAGGTACTATAAGCAGAAAAAAAGGCATGAAAACAGGGAATTCCTGTCTGAAATGTTAATTTTCAAGTTACCTTCCTGCCTAATTACCAGTTTAAAACACAATTCTCTGAATCACACGGGCTCTGCGTTCAGCCAAAAAGAAGAGGTGTTCTCAACTTCCCACCCGGTTGAGGGGGATCACAAGACCTTCACCTTAGCGTTCAGATACATACAAACATGACTGCTATAGTCTCATACAAACATGACTGCTATAGTCTCATACAAACATGACTGCTATAGTCTTACTGGCCTGATGACATTTAGCAACAGGAGTTCCGATTTGTTCAGTTAGGAAACCCCACATTAACACATGCCGTTGACTCCTGCCTTTGGTCCAAAACACCTGCCGTGTCAACTAAGCAGCCATTTCAGTCCAGTGAGTCTAATGGAGTTTATGTAGGTGTGCCTTCAGAAGTATACTGCAAAAAAAAGAAACTACTGCACATATCAAAGAGTTGCAGATAATAGTGCATTCTGTGTTTTCCTTTGCAAGGCGGTGCCACAGTACGAAAATAAACAGGACACTGAGTCCTACTCCATCCCAACCTGCACCTTGTAACCAGGCTCAGATAATAAACAAGAAATACCTCCCGCTCAGCAGGAATGCACTTTGGAATTGGTGCTATCCATGATACAGCTTTGGTCTCACGTGTTCAAGCAGTACAAATAGTCCCTCATCCTGCTGGACCCAGGACCCACAATTAGAAGTCATTATGTGAATTGGAACTAGCACCTGAAATATGGTAAAACCCTAAACATGAGCCAGAGGCCAACTGTTAATTTATTCCAATCCATTAGGCCTAAATTCTGAAGCAATGTTAATTTCTCTTTTCCTGCTTACACCAACAGTAGAAGCACACACTTAATGGTTGTGACAGCTGGGGTCACTGGCTGTGAGTCTTACAGTCTGTACAAATGTATGCAAGCTTCTCTCCCATCGCGGCTATGGCGTTGCCACAGTCACACTTTCATGCACGCACACACCCTGCTTTCCATTCATGCAAATGCACACTCCTTCCACATTTTTTAAAGGAAACAAAAAAAACCCACTGGATTACAGCGGGACAATGGACGAAAGCGGGTCACCACGGCAACAAGCTGGGAGGGACTGGAGCAGGGTATGTGTATGTGGGATGGGAGAGGAGTTGGTGTCTGAGGTGCTGATTTTGGGTAAAGTGTGTGTGTGTGGGGGGGGGGGGCTGTTGCAGGAGCAGCTGTTGCATTTGATTAATTAATACTGAAGAGCCTAAACTCTACTCAAACACACTCCCAAACCTCCCAAAGTTGGTTGGATAGGCTTACATTTATGGCCCATCAGATTGGTGTTTTCCCCCTTTCATAGCCACTTCTCTTCCTCCCTTTCTCAACATTCCTCCTTTTCTCTGCCCTTCAACCCTTCTTAGCCCCCCTCCCTCTCTCTCTACGGGAGGTTGCTTCTTCCCTTTCAGTCCCCCACCCAATCTTCCTCTTCTCTTCCCCGCCTCTTGCTGCTTTTTATTCTTCCTCCCTCTCCCCGGCCACTCATCTGTCTCCACAGCATGTGTTTGCCTTTCACCAAATTTCATTCAAAGGAGCAAGACAAATGAAGAAGCCAAAAACACTAAGATGTGATCGTAAAAGAGCAAAACAGCTAATAAAAGATATAAACTAACAAACTAACTAATACTCTAGCTGGCAGACCAGACCATCAATGGCCAAACAGCATTTTATTTCATTTGTTTTAGTTCTTTCTCTCTTTAAGTCCTCTCCTTCTCCTTAAACAATAGCTGGTTGTTTTCTGTAATTAGGCCCCTTTTGCACTTTCTGTTGGTGCCTCGACTCAAATGAAAAGGGGATAAATAGTAAAAAAAAAACAAAAAAAAACAAGCCTTTTGAATTTGAGAGATGTTAAAGGGATAGGGCAAATATAATCTATCAAAGGTGCACAGTCCATTAGAGCAGTGATTCCAAACCAGGGGTCCTTTTACCCCGTGGGGTACTTCTGCAGTTGCCAGGGGGTACATCGAAAGATTGTGGAGTAGCTCAAGTCATTTGATAAAATAGAAATTTTGTTTTCATATGACAAATATGACCACATATTGAGCCAGCTTTAACACCTGAACACATTGCGATTCAGAGTGGGTGAGAACATCTTAGCAAGCAAACAGAGATACATAGAGTAACCATTAATATTAGCTAAAAGTGATGGATGAAGGTTAGAATTAACCAAAGAAAATGTTGGCTGATGGATAAATGGTTAAAATAGCTAAAAGGAAAATAGTTCAAATAGTGATTATTAGCTAACAGCGATGGATAAACTAAACTAAATAGTTAGCTATTAGATAAGCAATTGAAATAGCTAAACTTAATAGATAAACATCCAGCTTGTGCCACTCCAGGTGGTAGTAGTAGCCTACAAATGCAAACCTAACCAAACCCACCTAATAAACAGTTAAATTCAGTTCAATGTAAAAAAATATTTTAACATACTGTATCATATCCACTTTTATATCATGATTAGTTAAAAAATATCATGTTTAAACTCAACTAAATGTGAATAAATTTGTAACATGATGTTGGGGGGTGGTTGATAAAGGGAAACACCACCTGAATGAAGAATTCCAATGTTATTTCCATGGCCTAGGAAAGTTCAATCAATATTTGTCACTCTCCTTTAAAGCCAGAAAGTCTGCGCCTGCTCAATAGACAATGAATTGGAGACTGATTTTGTTTTCTTTGTTATACCCAATTGAGCTGTATTCTATTGTAGTGTGTCTCAGTAAATGTTCATATACTCAGAACATTCCCCTGGGTGCTCTGTGTAACATTTTTCCCAATTCATTATCTAGGGAGCACACTTTATACTTGATGACAAAGTTGAGTTTCAGCACTCTAGTTTTGGGATTTGAGAGAGAGCTGTTTGTGTTTGGTAATATGTTTGGATAATAAAAATAACATGTATAAATTTTGAAAACGGGCGTAGTTCCCCTTTAAGGTTAGTCTGACACAAAAGGTTTGGAACCACTGCACTAGAGAATCTGAAAGACAGGAGCCTATATGATGACTACAAATAGATACCAGATTTGTTTATATTAGTTTACCTTTCCAAACTGGTCGAAGTAATGCTTCACATCTTCGATGGTGGTATTGACTGACAGTCCTCCAACAAAGACCTTCTTTGTCCTGGTCACCAGCTAGTAACACAGAAGAAGAAGAAGGAGGCATCGTTTACCACTAATCACATTAGGCAGGAGGTAGATGCTGGTGATAAAGAGACTTTGTATTTGTTTGTGTTAAGCTTGTACTTAGTTTAGCTTAGCTTAGCGCGCGTGCATGTGTGTGTGTTTGATGTTGAGTGCTGATGGTCAGGGGTTGGTTAGGGTCAGGGGTCAATGTGTCAGGCTGGACAAGTGGATTGCCGCTCTTCTTTGGTCACTTGCCTGACTCTAATCCCAGCCAACCAGAGGACTGCGTGATGAGGGGTGACATATGACATCATCACTACTCCGTTTTGCTGTTAACCCCTTCTGGGT